>CM028329.1:15744409-16344409 GCA_016647705.1 Eucommia ulmoides | reverse complement strand
TGTAACCACGCTCCCCCTAAATCCGAGGACGGGTATTTAAACCCATTTAAGCATAATCATGAAAACATAACAATAATAAAGATATTTAATATAAGCCCAACATAAGATATTCAATATAAGCCCAACATAAGTTCAAAAACTTAATAACCTCTCCCTTTAATCATTGCAATGCTTAGGCGAATAAAACCTAAACATCAACTACTCTTCATGGTTTTTTTATTTGATATTCTATGTGATCAAACATGATATGAGCCAAATCAAGATTTCTACTGTAAAGCCTATTTTTTTTGCTCATGCATATTTCTAATTGCATTTTAGAACATTTAGAAAAATAATGGGTTTCATTGTGTTATTTAAATTTTACTTAAAATTTTTTAGGGGTTATTGTGATATTCAAACCCTAGTTTAAAGACTTTAGAGGTTAATAGGTTAATTTAATTTTATTTTAAAAATTTCGGGGGCTAATTGCTATTTTAAAAATGTTATTTTTACTTTTGGGTTTAAGTGATATTTTAAAATTTTAAATGGGGGGTTTATGTAATTATTTTTATTACTTTGACATGAATATGGATAAGGATAAAGAAAATCGTGATGCTTTACTTGAACACGTGTAATGTTTTTTTTTTTTAAAAAAAAAAGAAAGTTAAAAAGCTAGGCAAGAGGCGGTTAATGTTGTCTATATATATATATATATATATATATATATATATATATATATATGTACATACATGGATACAATACGCAAAAAAAATAAAAAAAAATAATAATAATAAAGAAGAAGAAAATAAACTCTCTCTCTCATAGCGCTCTCTATATAGATATGTATTTACTTATATTATTTTGTATATATTTACGGTTCATATATATAAATATATATATACTTAATATAATAACACACGCATGTATGTGTGTGTGTATATATATATATACGGTAATACGTGTATATGGTAGATTTATAATTTTAATAATAATTAAATTATTAATTGATAAATTTTATAAATTCAACTATAATATTTTAGTTGTAAAATTAATATTGGATTAAGAAAATAGAATGTTTATTTTTAATAAATTTCATGTAATAAAAAAAATTTGGAAATGGGAAAATTGCATTTTAGTATCATGGTGGCCGCAATTTAAGCACTGCCACTTTCACCGCAAGCGTACGGATCAAGTTTTAGTATAATGGACCTTTCGGTCGGGTATCGTATCCACAGAGATTTGTTGAGATTACTATTGAGTACCACGATTATCATAATCTAACTTTGTCTAGGCGATAAAAATGGTATTTAATTATTATTACTAATACTAAACTAAAATACTAATTAAGTTAACTATACTATAAATACTATATTGAGATGGTTTAGGGGAGTAGATTACCTAAGGATTAACTTAATTTACTCAAATGCGTTTGGTTTCATTTTAGTTAACATTAACGGCGTTCAGCGTATCCGACAATCTCGGTTCGTAAACTCCATCGCCACTTCTCCCGAGTGTAAGACAGGGGAATACGTGACTTCCTGTCAACGCTGAAGTCCCCCTCAACATCTTAATGACTCTAGGTCACGTGAGTCTCGCCCCAACGTCATCGATTGCACACTTTCTAACGCCTTCCCGGGTCTTTAGATTGTCGTGTTGTGTATACCCTAGTCCGAATCCGGGCTTACCTCTCCTGAGTGTCAAACCCCATATCCTCAATATATCTATATTAACATATAATCATAGAAACACGACAACACAATCGAAATTATAAGGAACAACCATAACGAAACACAAACTTTACCAAAACTACATTTTTATAAATAATACGTTAATCCCTATTACAATCCATGTTTACCTCATGGCCCTAACCGTTTATACAATGTAAAACGAGCTAAACATGCTCAAACATACATAAAAGTTAAGAAATAAATGGAAAAACGGATGAACTTAGCTGATATCCGAAGATTAGTCGCTAAAACCGTCTACCGATTGATTCTCCTTCTCCACGTGGTAATCTTCTCCTTCGGATTTGTTTGAGCACTCCCCATACTCTCTATATATTCTATACTAAGCCTTAAGGGCTCTAATGGCAGGAGAGTGCAAAGGAGATGGGAGAAAAAGGGTATAAATAGACAAAATATCTAAAATAAATATCTAACACTGCGCAAAAGCCATCGCCGAGGCAATAGAGAAGACAGTGGTTGTGGAAAACATTCTGCTGGTTCATCGCCTAGGCGGTAAGGTTTCAGCAACAATGGTGTCTTCTCAGCATCTTCACTGCCGTGACGGTGGGCTTGTTTGCAGAATCTTGCCGCCTTGCTTATTTTTCTACTGTTCTCCGACCTTGCTTATTTTTCTACCGTTCTCCGATCGTTCTCGATATGATTTAATCGTTTATGCTCCGATTTCATACCTTTTCACCCCATGCACATGTTTTAATACAAAAAGAATAAAAACATATTAAAACGTATTAAAAACGTAATAAACGTACTCGAAAACTAACAAATTTGGTTTAGAAATACATAGATAATTTACACCTATCAAATACCCCCAAACTCGAAATTTTGCTAGTCCTCGAGCAAAACACCCACACAATACGAGAAAATATAAAAACTAATTACTAAATTGAAAACTAAAAACGAAAAACACTAAAAATAAAAATGTAGAAGTTTTGTTTATCATCTACCGGTCGAAAGATTTTCCTTCATCGGCCCCCAATCTTATTAAGTTCAAGTATAAATCACACCATGTGGTGTTCTATAATTTTAACGTTAAAAAATAGTAAGCGTCATTCTAGATCTTATTTAAGTGTGTATGTGTTTAAACTCAAATATACAACTATCTATTGATTAAATGGGATTATCCCTCAATATAGGTCATGACTAAAACCTTTAAGGTATAGGGAATCCATACGCCTAACCTGGGATCTATTCTCCACTAATGTTGGCTTGGAGGTTCATGAAGATCATTAGGGCTTGGTTTGGTTTTGGAATAATGGCCACGGATATATCAGAAATACAAAACAAGTTAATCGTCGTTAACGTGACGATACCTGAGGCACATGCTTGACTCTTTCTCACTCGTAAAACCCCATAGATATACTTGAAACAACCCCGAACATACGTTTAAGAACGTCGTACTCACTTGTCATGTCAAAAAGAAACGTAATTTTTTTTTTTCATAACACACCCCCAAACTCGTTCGATTTTTTTTAAATTTTAGGAGTGTGCAAAAAGGATTAAGTAACACACCCCCAAACTCATTCAAATTTCTATAATTTTAGAAGTGTGTAAAAATATGAACGACATAAGACAAGCGAGTACTCGAATACCAAACCAATTTAGAAGTTCACCCTAAACCCAACTGCTCACATCAAGTAGCGAAATGCTAACTTGATTAACTCACATTGTGCCTTTAATTCGGTGACATAGGTTTGGACAAAACTCAACTGGCCAGGGTATTTGTTAAGTGTTCAGAATTGAAACGGGTTTTAGGCTTCGACAGGGTAACGAAGGGTAATGATATATCATGGTAGGCTTAAAAAGGCTTAAGCGATCAAATGAATGCCTAAATCATATGTCCTAAACAACCGCGCCTAGGATTTTGCCTCGAATTTCCCCCAAATCAAGTTCTAAAATCCCTATTGTAATCAAATTGAGTGAAGGATAATCGGTTGCTAGTCAATTAGATAGTGCTATATTGAGTTTACGTGCTCGTGCATTTAGGATCTACAATAACTTTTACTAAGACAATACGTTACGCACACAGAACACACATGAATGAGCGTTACGCTCGACCTCAATAAACAATCAAGGGACAAACTCATCATCGAGTTAAGGCCCAGATGACGTCAAAACTCAGTACAAAACAACAACTAAACTAAACAAACTAATCCTAAACAAACATGCATACGATACAAACAGTAAAACTTAACTAATAACATACACACATACTAAAACATACTAACATATCACCACCAACTTAAAATAGGTGATGTCCAAAATGACCCGTCAGCGATCCCAATTACAGTATATAGCATGATATTGAAGACGGGGGTTTAGAACACGTACCTAGGAGGTAAGAGAATTTCGCCTCCGGCCCAAATTGACGGAGATGGATCTAACTTATTTTTTACCCTGGGTTACCTCCCAAGAAGCGCTTGGTTTAATGTCCTCGACCCGACACATGCCCTCAAGACTGGCGAGAATTTGCAATGAAAGGAACACAAGAGTACCTATCGATCTAACATCTTCAAGCATCCTGCAGGAAAACAAAAACAAAACTACCAAGAAAAATTATATACACTAAAAAATGCCTAAATTAAAATCAAGTTATTTACTCACAATATCAATGGTAATCTAAAACACAATCTCTGGCAATCGCACCAAAAACTTGGTGGCGATCGTTGAAAATTGTATTCGACAAACCAATCCCCGACAATCGTTACCAAAAACTTGGTGGCGATTGTCGAAAACTGTATTCGACAAACTAATCCCCAACAACGGCGCCAAAAACTTGGTGGAAATTGCCAGAAACTGAATATGACAACAACCAATCCCCGGCAACGGCGCGAAAAACTTGGTGGCCGCAATTTAAACGCTGTCACTTTCACTGCAAGCGTACGGATCAAGTTTTAGTATAATAGACCCCTTTCGGTCGGGTATCTTATCCACAGAGATTGGTTAAGATTACTATCGAGTATCACGATTATCATAACCTAACTTTATCTAGGCGATAAAAATGGTATTTAATTATTATTACTAATACTAAACTAAAATACTAATTAAGTTAACTATACTATAAATACTATATTGAGATTTTTTAGGGGAGTAGATTGCCTAGGGATTAACTTTATTTATTTAAATGCAATTGGTTTCGTTTTAGTTAATATTAACGGCATTCGATGTATCCGACAATCTCGGTTCGTAAACTCCCTCTCCACCTCTCCCGAGTGTAAGACGGGGGAATATGTGACTTCGTGTCAATGCTAAAGTTCCCCTCAATGTCTTATCGACTCTAGGTCATGTGAGTCTCGCCCCAACGTTATCGATTGCACACTTTCTAACGCCCTACCGGGTCGTTAGATTGTCGTGTTGTGTTTATCCTAGTCCGAATCCAGGCTTACCTCTCCTGAGTGTCAAACCCCGTATTTTCAATATATCTAAATTAGCATATAATCATAGAAAGATGGAAACACAATCAAAATTATAAGGAACAACCATAAACGAAACACAAACTTTACCAAAACTACATTTTTATAAATTATACGTTAATCCCTATTATAATCCATATTTAGCTCATGGCCCTAACCATTTATACAATGTAAAATGAGCTAAACATGATCAAACATATATAGAAGTAAATAAATAAAAGGAAAAACGGATAAACTTAGCCGATATCCGAAGATTAGTCGCTAAAACCGTCCACCGATCGATTCTCCTTCTCCGTGTGGTAATCTTCTCCTTCGGATTTGTTTGAGCACTCCCTATACTCTCTCTATATTCTATACTAAGAATTAAGGGCTCTAATGGCTAGAGAGTGCAAAGGAGAGGGGAGAAAATGGGTATAAATAGACAAAATATCTAAAATAAATATCTAACACTACGCAGAGGCCACCGCTTAGGCGATGGAGTATATCGGTTAAAGGCTCGCCGAGGTGATGGAGAAGGCGGTGGCTGTGGAAAACATTTTGCTGGTTCACTGCCTAGGCGGTGGGATTCACCGCTTAGGCGATGAGGTTTTAGCAACAATGGTGTCTTCTCAGCATCTTCACCGCTGCGGTGGTGGTTTGGACAGAATCTTGCCGCCTTGCTTTTTTTTTTTTTAGTGTTCTTCGACAGTTCTCGATACGATTTGATCGTTTATGCTCCGATTTCAAAACTTTTCACCCCACGCACCTGTTTTAACACAAAAAGAATAAAAACATATTAAAACATAATAAACGTACTCGAAAAGTAACAAATTCGGTTTGAAAATAGATAGGTAATTTATACCTATCATATCACGCATTGTATGTTAGATTTATTTAGTTAAATTCTTAGTTTAGACCCTATCGTTGTCAGGTTCATAGGCAAGACCGACCGTGTCAGTGTTACGATAGTAGTAGAAAAAACAGCATAATTATTGAAGTGAGTGTACTGTCTTCTATGTAAATTACCAAATTATATTTTCGTATTAAATTGTGAAAAAGAAAAGATTTTTCAAAATAGCCAGTTTTATAATGTCATGTGGAAAAAGTAAATTTTTAAATGTGGAAAGTGATTTTTATTATTATCCAACTTTACTATAGTGTGGTCCCGACAAGAGGACATGTTTTGCGGGATGTTGTTGGTCCTAATAAGAGGGCATGTCCTGTAAGACATTTGTGTTGTGACCTGACAGGAGAGCAAGTCCTGCAGGTTGTTGTTGTTGTTGACGATAATGATTATCAATATGATATCATAGTTTTCACCACGCATTGTTAACTATTAATATGGGGGAGTCGAATATGGTATTGATTATCAATATGGTGGAGTTGAATATGATATTGACAATATAAGGTGATAGAGTTGAATATGTTGATAATAGGGTGGTTTATACCACGTGTTGGCTCCTATTATTGGAGTTATTGAATTGCCCTAACATTGATGACAACCTTAGATTGTATAGTTTTACAAGTTAGAGTACTGTTATAACTCCCAATCGTGAGGTAAAACGATCCTATGACTAGTAGAAAAGTATGTGTGTGGTATTTTATTATATATCAAGGTAATTTGATTAGTGGATTTAAATGCATTTGTTTTATTATGGTGATAGCTGTAGAATTTAATTTCGGCTCAATGTGCGATTATATTTATATTCTATTTGGAAAAATGGTGTTTGAATATCCATGCTTGATTCATAAATTATTTTTATATTATGAAGACAGTACATCGATAAAATAGTTTATCTCAGGTACCTTAGCTAGAGACGAGTCCACTATTGGTGCTAGGTAGAGTCAGAGGATGTAGTGGATTTTATTTTGGAGGTTGTTAGGACAACTGTGGAGAGTGAGTGGTTTGAAATTTTTGTAGTTTTGTTACCAAATAGTCGGTTGTGTATAACTGATGAATTTTGAGTTAATAAATATTTTGAAAACTATATCAACTGATTGTAGCGTATATTTGTAATTGGTTGAGTAACATCAAGACGAGGTCACGCCTGGCCTAGGACATTAGGGCCCAGGGTGGGGTATGACAACTACCATCAACAATCTCATTCAATAAATACAAATTAAACTCATTAACAGTCGCATGACTCCCTCATTCAAGCAATAATAAACCAGATTTTCCTTCAACCAAATTAAATTTTCTAGCAACCTCACTTCTTTTAATATGTCCAACAAGACATATGGTGTTATTATAAGGAAGAACATCTCCCCTCTTAAACTTCAATTTTTTTCTAAGATCTTCTATATCTAAATTAATTTTGACTCCTTTAACAAAAGACTCCAACTTTCCTTCACCAATCGTGAGATTGTTATAAAATATTTTTACCCAATGTGGCATCCAATAATTACTTTGGGTAAGAAAATCGGTCCACCTCATCTTCTTGACATACTTTTCAATATCAATTCTTCTTGAGGTTAATGAAATCAACGGGTTTAGGGCATACAACCTTTTGGTTCTCGATTTCATTTTTGTATTTTTTTTCATCTTCTTTACTTAAGAAGTGTATGGTATCAAACTTAGATTTTCTAGGGCATGGATGTTTTACTCTTCCATTGGGAAGTTTTTTTCAATAAAGATTTTCAACAAGTGATTCAAAACCCAAAAACTCAAGAAGATGAAGCCTAAATTGTAGATCTACCGAAACCCTAAAGGAAAGGAAAAAAACCAATATTTTTTTGATGAAATTCTTGCTATAAGATGATAGATCCAAGTCCACAATCTTAGAATTCAAGCCAATCTTTGAAGAGTTTCTAGAGAAAAAAAGAAGGGTTTCTAGAGAGAAAAAAAAAGAATTCGAAATGGGATAGAAAAATCAGAACTTAAAGGGATATTAATCCTGTGACAGTCGTTTAGCAGACTGTTTCTGGTCGGTTGACCGACCAAAGTAGAATCTGCACTTTGCAGGCTCTGTCCTTGTCAGTTGACCGACAGGATAATTTTTTCCTTATTTGCCAATTTGTTCTATTTAACCTATTTGATCCACTTTAATCTCTTTTTTTGATCCACACAAATAATTAGTTTTAATATTATTTTTATCTTATAAAATATTTTTACCTACACATACACATATAAAAAATAAACTAATTTGAAATATGCAAAGTATCGGTCTCCCTAACAAAATTAACATATTTAAATTTTAGAAAATTTGGCATACCTGATTCATCTTTGGGAGCAGTTTGTGTGCGTACCTTTGGTGGACTTTTAATTTCAAACTTGTTGTTCTTTGAATCCGCCATTTTTTCTTTTGCTTGATTTACTATTTTGATTTCTTCCTTACACACAACGGCTTTCTTCTGAATTGGTTCAGTGCTGATCTTCTTGCCTTTATAAGGTACTTTGGGTTGTTTTCCCTCGTTGTGATATGCCACCACCTTATACGTTGTCTTTTTCTGATATTGATTTCTCACCATTCTTTGATGATAAGCATCAATTGATTCCCTATACTGAACTTACTGCTTTCTGAACTGTTTATTTTGCATATTTTGATTTATCCTCATTAGTGCATTGAATCTGGAATCCCTTCTGGCATGTAATATTTATTGTACATTGTTGATTGAGAAAATCTACCATTTGTGCCTCTATAATATTTTTCTCTCCCTCATATCCAGTTATTTCTAGATCCAACTGGGTAATCGTGCTAACAGATAACATATTTTCTCAAATTGACCATGCTTTCCACAATAAAAACATCTAACATTGTTAGCACATTTCTTAGGATAATCATTATTCCGTATGGGAGCACAATATTGATGGTGATATTGAGGAGCTGCTTTAGCAACCATTGGTTTTTCAACAAGTTTAGGTGTCTTAATATCCTTGAATTTATCCATTGCTTTGTTAAGCTCCTTTTGAGTATTTTCAAATGATCGCTCCAACGATCTAACGTTCACTTGTAGACCAAAATTCTTCTCATGCATAAATTCAAAATCATTTTTAAGAATTTGACAATCATTTTCAACAAAATGAATTTTCAAACGAGCTTTATCAAGCTCACACCTTGCATTATCCAACTCAATGTTCAAGGCCTCATTTAAAGTTTCAAGATTTTTCTTTTTAAAATTGCTTTGCTGAAAATCATAAACATTATTTTTCAAAACTTTGTTCTCTTCTTCAAGAGAATCGATTTTTTCAAGCAACTTAGATTTCAAATAAAGCATTTAAAAATTCAGCAGTTTCAAAATACTTGTCCAAATTTTTTTTCTTAAGAGATTTAGTGGTACTAAACTTTTTATTTTCAAGAATTATAATCTTTTGCCCGAGTTTCAAATTCTATTTTCTAAAAACATAAGTAAGGGTAATCAACATTTCAATAGCTTTATCTCCAGCCTCATTATCACAATTTTTATCATTCTCACCAACAAAACCCTGATTATCTGAGCAAATAAGAGATTTACTAATAGCATCAAGACATGCAGAAGATTTATATACAATATTAGTATCAATGTAATCTATGTGATCGTGTTTAGCTAGGATGTTAAGTCTAATCGAGCTAAAACCAGTTCTGATACCAATTATTGGCCCAAAGAGTTACCCAAGAGGGACGTGAATTGGGTAGTGACAAAATTTAAATAATTAAATACTTAAATACAAATAACTAATTTCTAAATCGATTATTGTCTTATTACGCAATGGATATGTGTTTAAAACTAAGTGAACTTCCAAATACAATATGAATAATAAATCAATGCAACACACAAGAATTTATCCTGGTTCGGCCAAGCTAATCTTGCCTACGTCCAGTCCCCTGAGCTCCACAGAGATTCGCAATCCACTAACCCCTTGATTCTTTTATCAGGTAGGAAGCAAACCCTTACAATTCACGATTCTTTTACAGGCACAAAATCAACCTTTACAATTAACTCTTTCCACGGGTCAATAATGAACCCTATCTTTTTACCAGGTTAAAGATAAACCTAACACTCTCTCACTTATTCTTTTCACAGGAAATGATGAACCATTATAAATCACTCAAAAACAATTCAATTGCAGGATGAATCAAAATCTTATTCTTTTAAATGGAAAAGAATAACCTAACCATTTTAACTAGGACAATGATCAAACCCGATTTTTTTTCATAGGAAAAAGATCGAAGCCTAGCTATCCTAACGAAACACCATCCCAAACGTGTCTAATCTACTCAAACTCACAAAGACAAAAAATATGAGGCCCCGTTTAGTAACCGTTTTCATCCCAAAAATTCCTATCCCATTCCAAGATTTTTAGAAGTTATGTTTGGGTATAGCATTTGGTAAATCTTTTTTTGTTCCCATTCTCATCCCAAAACCTAAAATCATTCCCATTTTTTTTCTTAAGAAGTGAGAAATAAAAAAAAAGTTGTTTCCACTTATTCCCATCCCAAAAAAGAGATGCACTCAGCATTTTCAAATTTGTTAATGAGGTCTAGGTTTCGGATTCTGTAAGCCTCTTTTTTCTCTTTTTTTTTCTTTATTTTTCTGCTTCAACGTGTTCTTCAGCGTAGATATGGACTTGCTCCTCCTCATCCTCCTCCGTCGATTTCCTTGTTCGTCGTAATGTTCGTCATCGATTTCTTTGTTCGACCCTAAACCAAAATCAATTTCCTTGTTCGACCCTAAATTGAAATTGATTTTGATTTCGTCAATTTGGATTTCGTTGAAATCGATTTCGATTTAGGGTATTTCAATTTCGTTGATTTCGATTTCAACCATAAATTGAAATCGATTTCATTGATTTCAATTTCATTGAAATCGATTTCGTCTTAGGGTATTTCGATTTTGTCAATTTTGATTTCGACCCTAAACCAAAATCGATTTCGTCTTAGGGTATTTCAATTTTGTCAATTTTCTTGTTCGACCATCGAAATCGATTTCGATTTAGGGTATTTCAATTTCGTCGCTTTTGATTAGGGTTTTGATTTCGATTTCAATTAGGGTTTTGATTTCGATTGGGGTTTCAATTAGGGTTTAGAATTTTGATTTCGATTTCAATTGGGGTTTAGGGTTCAATTGCTTGGTGATTGTTTTATGATTTCTTGATTGTGGTTTAGGGTTCGATTGGTTGATAATTTCTTTATTGTGGTTTAGGATTCGATTGCTTGATAATTTATTGATTATGGTTTAGGGTTCGTTCTTAATTTCTAGGACCAAAATAGATTATGTCATTACCAAACGCGATTCTACTCCCAAATCAAAATAGAATTATGTCGTTACCAAACGCGATTCTGCTCTCAATAAGGAAACACAATTCTCATCCCATCCCATTCCCATCTCACTGCATGGGATGAGCACAAAACGGTTACCAAACGGGCCCTAAGTTTCTTCTAACAAGGAGTTTCTACTACCTTAATACAAATATATTCAATTAATATCTCGAATAATTATTACATGATAGATATAATGTGAGGCAATTCAAATCTGATTAATAAATAAAGTGGGTAACACAAATTTATTATTAAGTTTTTTAACTTATGTTGGGCTTATATTGAATATCTTTATTATTGTTATGTTTTTAGGATTATGCTTAAATGAGTTTAAATACCCGTCTTCGGATTTAGGGGGAGCGCGATTACATTATGTGTTGAAGAAAATATCAAAGTTAATTGTTATCATAAAAAAAAAAAAAGGGAGATCGTTGAACCCAAAGTTTGATGTTTTTGGTAGAACTAATGGTTTTATCGAGTGTTTCAAATTTAGAGTTCTATGCATTTGATGAAGAAGAATATTTTGTGAAGAAAACATAAAGGGTGCAAGATAAACATAATGAAAATATAAAGAGTTTTGAAGACGTTGAAGAAAAATAGTTGAAAACAACTCTTTACTTATATACTCTTAATGCAACCCGAATTAGGATCACACACAACACTTAAAATGAGTTAATTCTATATGTGTCATGATAAAGAGTGATAAGTTTAAGATCCTAAATTGAGATATTATTTATGCTCTTTATGTGAAATGATTTTGATAATTGACCTAATTGAAAAATGTGTTTCAAAGTATAAAAAGTAGTGTTTTTGGGTCAATTAGGTCAACCGAGAAAAGTAATTGGTCGACTGATTGAAACAGTGAGTTTTGGAGTTAAAATAAAGTATTATTGATCAAGTCGGTCAACCGAATGAAGAGGATCGGTCAACCGTTTGAAACAATAGCTAAAATGGGTAAGGAAGTGAGCACATTAATCTAATCAGTCAATGAAATGAAGAGGGTAGGTCAACCGTTTGAATCAGCAAATAAAATGGTAGAAATTGGGAATACACTAATCCAATTGGTGAACCGACTAGGCAGGGTCGATCAATCGACTGGAGCTGTGCCAACGGCTAATTTGGAAGCCTGGCACTATCGGTCAACCGAATGGGACAGGTTGGTCAATCGACTACTTTAGTTACAAATTTGGCTGATTTAGTATTTTGGTAAAAAACTATCAATTTTTTATGATTCCACGAGAGTGATTTAGGGGATTTGAATATATTTCGAGGTTAAACAACTTATTTAGTAACCCCTATTGATATGATCTATATATTTTGATATTCTCTTAATTTAATTGATTTGATACTTCCTATTTCTATATTTTTAAATTGAGAATAGTTATATGGACTTAAATGAGAGATTTGAAAGATATTTTTAAGTGGAATATACCTGAAATGAAAGATTATGATATATGGGATTTTAGAGTGTCATTTTATTGTATATCTTTGAAAAACTAGCGGTTGGAGGGCTAATTATTGGTCTATTAATAGAGACTTGCGGGAATTGAATTATATAGATCAAGAACATCAGTTTGGGCTTTTATAAGAGTAAGATTTACACTGAGATTTTTACGAGAGATTCATTATAAGTTCTTGATCTAAAACACTTGTTGTTTGGCGTCACCGATTTGAGTTCTACTTGCTACATTGTCATTGCCTTCAATGTTTTCCCAATGAGCTCTATCCAAACTTTATTAATTTGCTTTGAAGTTTTATTTATCTTGAATTGTTAGAAAAATCATTTTGAACTTCAAAGCCTGAAAATGTTTTTAAACGATTTCTACCTGATTATCTAATTACGTGCTACATTTGTACTACTCACTTTATTTATTAATTAGATTTGAATTACCTCACATTATATCTATCACGTAGTAATTACTATAGATATTAATTGAGTATATTCATATTGGGGTAGTAGAAGCTCTTTGTGGAAAGAAATTTATATTTATTTTTTTGTATTTGTGAGTTTGAGTGGATTAGACATATTTGGGATGGTGTCTAGTCAGGGTAGTTAGGTTTTAATTTTTTTTTCTTGTGAAAAAAAAATTCGGGTTTGATCTTTGTCCTGATAAAAAGATTAGTTTATTCTTTTTCCTTGAAAAGAATTAGGTTTTGATTAATCCTGTAATTGAATTATTTTTTGAGTGATTTGCAAAGGTTCATCATTCCCTGTGAAAAGGATAAGTGAGAGAGTGTTAGGTTTATCTTTAGCCTTGTAAAAAGATAGAATTCTTCATTGATTGTGAAAGTGGTAAATTATAAAGGTTGATTCTGTGCTTGTAAAAGAATTGTGAATTGTAAGGGTTTGGTTCCTATTTGGTAAAAGAATCAAAGAGTCTGTGGGTTGCGAATCTCCGTGGGGGTCGAGAGACTGGACGTAGGCAAGATTAGCTTGACTGAACCAGGATAAATTATTGTGTGCTGCATTAATTTATTATTCATACTGTGTTTGGGTGTGCACATAATTTTAAACACATATCCGTTGCATAACAAAATAATAATCAATTTAGGAAAATTGGTTATTTGTGTTTAAGTGTTTAATTGTTTAAATTTAGTGTTTAATTGTTTAAATTTTATAATTACCCAATTCACCCCCCTCTTGGATAACTCTTTGAGCCAACACCGGGTTAAAGTAAAAATTTGGAAAAACTTTAAATCCATGTTTAAATGGATGATTTTTCACCCTATATTCACTAATTAATTTTTTCATCATGTTGTAATTAAGAAAAACCAAAAATCGACAATTCCTAATGAATTTCGACAATAATAAAGTTTTAGGGTCAAAATTGAAATTTATATAAGTTATTTTTGGAACAAATTAATTAAATTGAAAGTGGTTAATTTCGGTTTCCATCCACAAATTTCAAGAAATTTGGCTTTTTACATATACTTTTCACTTTGACCCCCAAAACTATATTTTTCATCGATTTTGTCAAATTAACGTCCAATTGCATTTTATTTTTTAAAATTAAACATTCCGAACATATGAGGGATGTTTTAATTTTATTATTTCAATTTTAATTTCATGAAAGAAACAAAAAAAATTGCATTTTATTAATAAAAGGTACCCAAAACACCAAGTTTACTTCACGCACACCCGCCAGGGATATGACAAAGGTTTAATACCTTGTTAGGAGTTGTGATAGCCATTTTTTAGCATTCCTAGGTCATTTCCACAAGCGGAATGACTTAATTTGGTGGATTTCAAAGTTAAACACGTAATACCATATTTAAGAAGGATAAAGTGTGTAATTCACGAAATAGGGGTTAGCCCCTCATCAATCACCATCTTATCAACATCAGAGGGTCTGTGCACTCATGAGTGTGTAGACATGGGATAGTATAAATAGGAGGCCTTCTATCCCCCAAAGACACATAAGACCTCAATTCTCTCTCTTACCCAAATACTCTCTTGGGGTTAGCCATTTTTCCCTAAAAAATTTCCTCAAACTCTTCTTGCAGAAATTCTCCCCCCCCCCCCCCCCCCCCCCCAAAAAAAAAAAAAATAGAAGAAGAAAAAGAAAAAGAGGAGTAAAAAAGAATAATTAGATAAAAACTATAGGGACAAGGTAAGTCCAACTCTAAAACCCTCTCAAACCGTTTTTTTTTTTTTTTGTTTGTTTTACCTCTTTAAAAGAGGACCTAAAAACAATGAAAACCTAATAGGACGTTCTTAGAAGAACACTTTAAAAATGCTTTACTTTTCCGCATTTACTTTCCTACACTTTAAATACTTGTCATTTATTTTTTTGCTCTACTCCTTTCCACGTTTTGCATTTTTGTTATTTAAATTTTTCTCATTTACTGTTTTTTTTTTCTCTGTGCCATTTTGTGCTTTACATTTTTTTCATTTACTTTTCAGTACTTTACTTTTCTCGTTTTGCGTCTTTTCATGCTTTTAAATTTTCTGTAATTCATATTTCTGTATTTTATTTTTTGTCTACGTAATAAATAGAAAAGAACAAAAAATAAACAAAAAAATTTATCTTAACTAAAGGCTGAAAGAGGAGAGTCTTCCGTATCCTATTTTTAGGTTTCCCAACATGTGCGAAACTTTAAATGGCGGGTTGAGTAAGACACTTCCCCGAAACAGTTTTTCAGTTAAGGTTATATTGGCAAAATATATATGCGTTTCATTTTTATAAAAATTTTCTTTACTTTCTTAAGACTTTTTCATAACAAGGAGTCTTCAAAACTTTGTGTTACTTTAAATAGGAATCCCTTCATATTAAGGTTTTCCAAAAGGGTTTATTTTTTCATTAAAAAAAAAAAAGAATTTTCTTCATAATAAGAATTTTCAAAATTTTATATTTAAAAAATCTTTCATAATAAAGATTTCCGAGCATTTAAAAAAACACGTTTTTCATAGTTCTCCAAAAATTATTTTAAATTTATCATCCAGAATTTCTTCATAACAAGACTCTCCAAAACTATGTTTTTTATACTTTCCGAGATTTCTTCATAACCAAATTTTTCAAAAATTGTCTTTTACTTTTATAAATGAAATCTCTTCATAAAAATATTTTTCAAAACTATTTTTTCTTTTACAATAATTTCTTCATAATAAGAATTCTTAGAAATTGTCTCTTTTAATTTAACTTCCGAAATTTCTTCATAACAAGATTTCTCAAAATATGTGTTTTAATTTAAGTTCGAAATTTCTTCATAATAAATCTTTTCAAAAATAATTTGTCTTTGTTTTCTTGGAGATTTCAAGGATCCTAAAAAACATTAATTTTAATTTTAATTTGGAACTTCTTCCTAATAAATTTTTCAAAAAATCTGTCATTATTTTATTTTACAAAAGGAATGTTTTCTTAGTAAGGATCTACAAAAATGTCATCTTTACTTTCCAAAAATTAAAAAATGAAATTCTTAATAATAAGTTGTCCAAAAAATATTTTATATTTTGATTTTGGCATAATGACCATTTTGGTCTCTCATAAATATAATCGGTGTTCAATTGACCCCTCATATTTGGAAATTGATAGAAAAGGTGCCTGAATTTTCCATTTCGTTTCAATTTAACCATTCTATTAGGTCAACGTTAACGGTCAACATTATAATGAGGGCATTTTGATCATTTCGGGTCAAAAAATAAGGGTAATTTCGTTTTTTTACTTTAACTAATTTAATTATATCTATTTATAAATTATTATAACGTTAGGGCCAAAGTGTATTTTTATTTTTTCACTCAATCTTCTTCCCAGCAACTTTCACAAATACTCTGTGATCCAACAACACCATCTTCTTCCCACCATCCGTCGATCTTCTATCCCCGTCGATACAACCACCATCACCACCACCACCACACCAACGGCGAACCAACACCACCACATACACAACCTCTTTCACTCTCTCTCTACTCTCAGATGTCCTCTCTCTCTCTTCTATCGACGTTTTGCGCAACAAATTTGCCCCAAAATTATTGCACAAATTTGAATTTCTTTGACAGCTCATACTTCCTCATTTACTCTTGAAGTTTGTTTCCATGAATTTCTGGTTTTCATCATCAGACCCAATTCGGGAAATTCCTGTCTAAAAAATTTAGCCTTATCCCACCAGTTCTCGTTCAATCATCGAATTTCAGCTTCAAATCATGCTAGGTTTGAATTGATCGCCTGGTTTTTATGTATGATTCAGGTTCAAAAATGGTGATTCGTGACTGAAATTTTTATCTTCGGCTTGAAGATGCTGTTGGTTTTGCCTGCTCCGGTAATTCATAGCTCACTGGAGGAAATGCTGGAGAATCTCCGGCGAATGGACAACGACGACAAGCCAAAGGATTTGCCGCCACCATTACCGTCCAGACCTCGTCCTACCTCTAAGGTTCGCGGTCCTGCGCAGCGGTCGTTGCCTAAGAACTTCAAGGTCTGTAATGCCGCAACGGAGAGCTCTGACAGATGTAGCAGTGAAACGAGAGAGGTTAAACGATCAATCTATCCAAGAGGTAATAGTTTCGAAACTGAAATTCTCAAAAAAGCCAAATCTGCTGAACCGCCGTACGTTTTGTCGTCCATGGAAGATCAGAGATTAGCTGAAGAAGATGATGCAAATGTACCTAATCTAATCAATAAGGTAAAACGAAGAAGAAATTTTCCAATTATCGTTCATGTCTTTGATTGATTGGCTATTTTGGTGATGATTATGAACAAATTGAATTAGCGTTTATATGAAATTGCTATGAATTCTAGGTGGAATCACTAAGCTGAGGCTCGACAAGGGGAGGTCGCTTCTCGACCACAAGGCGAAGGGCCGCGTCGCTGCCGATAAGGACAAGGGACCAAGTTTACCACCGAAGACTATTGACTGATTTTGGATCCTTAAATCACAAGTTTGAGTTTTTTATTGGCATTTTATCATATACCCTTTGTAGTTTTGGATCATAACCTTGTTCTAATCAATTATTGCTTCTACTAAAAAAAAAAATGGTGGCTTTTGATCACAGGCGTAGAAGTGGAGAAGAGGAAACTGTAGAATGGAATATAAAAAAACACTTTGTACCCTTAAAATTTGGGTAATTTTTTAAATTGACCTATTGAATTAGTTAAATGAAATGTAGGGGGTGCAAAGTGTAATTCATCTATATTGGCTTGGACTTTGAGCGCAAAATGACCAAAATGCCTTCACTATAATGTTGACAGTTAACGTTGACCTAATAGAATGGTCAAATTGAAACACAATTGAAATGTCAGGTACCAAATGTATCTATTTCTAAATACAAGGGGCTAATTGAATACCGATTGCATTTATGAAATACTAAAAATATCATTATCCCTTTGACTTTTTACTTTTTTTCCCCTCCTCAACATGCATGTAGTATTTTAGTTTTGCTAAGATAACCTAAAGTAAAAATAAAAATAGAAACAAAATTCCACCTGAGGGGGTCAAACTTGTCGATTTTATTCGTAATCAATAGGCGGTCTAAATAGATGACATTTTGTCGTTCATTTGATTTTGTTATTATTTTTTTTTCAAGTTTTAAATGTATAAAAAATAAGGGGAATTATTATGTTAACCAAACTAAAAAAAATTGTTTTAATTAAAATATTTATTTAAACAAGGGTACCATTTTCGGGCGGGAGTCTTGAAGTGTCTAACACTTTTTCCGAGCATAATCAATCCCCAAACCTTAAAGAATTCTTTGGTAAGACCTATATGCTTCGAGTCAAATTTGGGCCATAAAAGACAAATTATTTTTCAAAATTCTAGTGACACCATTTGACTTTATACTATGTGGCGACTCCATTTTTAATAAAAATTGACCCAAAGTTTTCAAAATTAACGCCTAGAAAAACATCCTGAACTGTTTTTAAAAAGGTTTTCAAAAAATAAACTTATCAAAAAGCATTTCAAAAGGATAAGACTTTTTCAAAAAATGAATGGGAGTGAAATGAAGAAGCAAAGAGTTTTTTTCTTACGGGCTGCATCAGAAGCTTCTGTAGATAAGAGGTAGAGATCGTGATGAAGATACCAAAAAAAAAAAAAAAAAAAAAAAAAAAGAAGAAAAGAGAAAGAAAAGAGAAAAATAAATAAATATAGGAAAAAAAATAAAAAACTATAAATGAAAAATAAAAAAAATATAAATTTACAATTTTACTATTAATTCCATTTAATTTAACAGCCAAATTGCATGGAATGACTAATTAAAACCATGATTAAAGATACATGGTTTAAAGTGAAAAATACAAACTAATTGATCACATAGAAACATAATCATAGTTAGAGGGTTTAAAATGGAATTTGCCCTTAATCTTGTATTAAAATGTTTGCTGACGAAAGTAATATTTAATAGGACAAATTACAAATTTGGTCCTCCTATTTGTAACTTATTTTCTATGTGGTCTTTAAATTATTTTTTCAATGTGATCCTCCTATTTTCACACGATTTTTTATGTGGCTATTTCGTAAAAAAACATGGGTTAAAATTGATGGATTTTAGGTATGTGACTTGCACATATAGATCTCAGGGGTAGAAAAGTAATTTTAACATCTAAGCTTGCCTAGCACGTGAGGAGGAAGTGGCAGATGCAGCTCCTTCGCCTTCCACGTCCCATCACTCCCAACTGAAGCAATCCCTCCATCCCCTCTTCCTTCATTATCATCCCCTTGGAGTTGTTTACATAATAAATGTATTTTTAAAAGAACTTTTATGAAAACGAGCATTTTTTAACTTATTTACGCAATACAAGTTACCCAGGGTTGGTAACCCCGTGTATTAAAACTCGGGCCAACCCCGGGTACAAAAAACACTCAATTTCCTAGACCTGGGGTTCACAACCCCGGGTATATGGTCATTTTTTTTTTAAATAAAAAATTGAACTCAGGCTTGTGAACCCCAGGTACAAATCTCGTAATTCGGGTTGGGAGATTGTACTTTCAAAGTCAGGGGTTGGTAGAAAACAATGGGCGCAGTAGGGAGAAAAACAAGGGTCAATTAAATTTTTTTATGTGTTGAATGCAAGTTATATAAAATTTGCAACAATAATTATTCATAATAAATTGCACATATAAATTACAAATAACTCAAGAAATTACAAAAAGAAATTGAAAGATATTACAAATATTGTAGACACCGCATTTTATCCTTCTCGTTTTCAGATTCCGTCAAAATATCAGGTCTAAAGTGTAAATTTGGACAAATTTTAAACTACGTTTAAAGTTTTTTTCTTTCTTCCTTAGATTCATGTGTTAAATTTCATTTAATGTCTTGAAAAGAAAAGAAATAAAAATAAAATAAAATTTGCAATTTGTTTGAATTAGGCAAAAATAAAGTTTTGAGCTAAAATTAAAATTTTAAAAAGTTAATTGGGGTACTAAATTGGTTAAATTGAAAGTTTATTTTCATATAATATCACTTTGGATATAATTAATTTCATTTCTCACCCCTTAATTTTAAGAAATTTCACAAATTCGAGCTACTTTTCAATTTAGGCCCAAAATTGTATTTTTTTGGCCAGTTTTGTCATATTGAAGACAAAAAATATTTTATTTTTCAAAATTAAACTTTTCAATATTTATTTGGATAGTTTAATTTCATCTTTATCATTTCAATTTCAAGAAAAATCAAACAACTCATGTGTAATTGATAAAAAGTGCTCAAAAAAAAAAAAAAAAAAAAGCTTAAGGAGCACCCTCCTGGAATAAGACGGAGCATAGGATTCTCGAATTGGAATGTCCAAAGTAGCCAAGAGAGTTCCTAAAGTCATTACCCAAACTAGTATGACTAGAAGATGTCAAATCAAGAAGGTTTTACACACAATGCCCAATGTAGGGGGACTATTGTGTAAATTTCACAAAATAGGAGGTAGACCTCATCACTAGAATAACATGGGGCTGGAAAAGGATGGCTGCGCACTCCTCAAGGTACGTGCCTCAGGAAGTGTGCCAATTGCCTCTCCTATAAATAAGAGAGGACCTCATTTCATTTTCACTTGTTAGTTTCTCATATCTTGCAGTAAACTCTCTTTACATGCTAAGAACACTTTCTCTCTCTAGAAAATATTTTTAAAAAAATTAGATTTTAGTTATTATAAGTCTTAAATTCTCTACAAAAAGAGATCAAAGAAGAAGAAGAAAAAGAAGCAAATAAAGGAGAAGATGAACTATTCTTCTAAAAGGCAAGGTAAGTTTTCAAACCTCCTAACATCTTTACATTTCTTGTCAAAAAAAGACAAATAAAGAAAAATAAACACGAAAGTAGTCAAAACCCGACAAAAATACAAGCCGTTCTCCGAGAACGCACAAAAACAAATTTGCTTTCTTGTATTTACTTTTATTATCATTTACTTTCTCGCACTTTACTTTTTCACATTTATTTAACTGTTATTTACTTTACCGCTCTACGCCTTTCTGTGTTTTATATTTTTGTATTTTTCTTTTCTTTTAGTCTAGATCTTGGATTAGCACCAAGTCATAGACCTCGGCCTAACACAATTTTTCTTTCTTTTGTTAAGTCCTCAGACTAGCATTATATTTATATTAGTCAAGTCCTGCTAATGCTAAAAGGTAGAATAGAGGGAGACACTCTATTCCTTAGAGGATAAATGCAGTCTCCTTTAGAAATATTTCTCCTTACTTAGTTATGGTTTGGATTACACACACACACACACACACTATTTTACTTTGCTTACATATAAAAAATTGAAAAAAAAATAATAAAAAAAATAGAAGTTTACCTAAACTTAAAATCATAAGGGAAGATTTTTCATACCTTATTTTTTAGATTTCTTGTTTTATTAGAAACATTAAGGGTTTAGAACTACCAAGCGCGTAGAGCAGTTGATAAGGGGTTGGTCTAACTTAACCAAAGTCCTTGGTTCAAGACTTGGGAATACAGCTACGTTCAAACTCAGTAGGGAGAGTTTTGCCGCCTTTGTGGTCCAACATGGCTCGATCCGGATTAGTTGAAACCCAATATAGTTATCGGATACCAAAGGTTTCTATAAAAAAAATAGTTTAGGAAAATTTTTCCCCCAAATGATTTTAATTAAGATTATTATGACAAAAATTTGTTTTCCTCATTTTGGTTAGAAAAATAAAAGTTCAAGTCTCATTGTTTAAAAAAAAAAAATGTTGTTTCTTTTCCTTACTTCAAAGAAGTTCTTCCATAAAAATAAAAATATTTTTCTTCATCTAAGAAAACTCAAAAAACATTTTTCTGAAAAAAATAATAATTCTCTAAATAAAACTTTAAATATTTATTTCTTCCCAAAAATAAAGTGTTTTCTAAAAATAATTTTTCTTCTTTTAAATGATAACATTTTCTCTCCCTAAAAATGTGTTTTCTTCTCAAAACTAATATTTTTTAAATATATATATTTCCTTCTTTAAAAAATGTTTTGTTCGACAATTATTTATCAATAAATGCCTTCTTCACAAAAAGACAAAAATTTTCAAAATGTTTCTTACTTCTCAAAATTGTTTTCTTTACGAGAAGACAAAATCTTTTATTAAAAATATTTCTTACCTAAAAATACATTTTCTAAAATATTCTTATTCCAAAAAATCCAAATTTCATTTTTCAAAAAAAAAAAAAAAAAAAAAATCTCTTTAAAAATATCTTCCTCACAAGAAGATAAAAAAAATTCTTAAAATATTTATTTTTAAAAGACTCTTTCGCCCATTAGTTTTTAAAAACAGGTCTTACTTCATTAAGCAAAAAAAATTATTTTCTATTAAAATTGTTTTCTTAAAGTTTTTTTTTTTTTCCAAATTTTTAAATTTTTTAAGTAAAAATGTTCGCTTTAAAAAAACATTTATTAATCATTTTTTTAATAAAATTTCCTTTTCTTCTCAAAAACAAATTCCAAGATAAAAAGTATTTATTTTCTTAAATAATTTTTTTCACCAATAAAAAGCAACAAAAAATATTTTCTTAGTCTTTAATTTTCTTTTTCTTAAATAATTTTTTTTTAATTAAAAACAAAAACGAAAAGTCTTTTGCGTTAAATTTTTCATTAATTCTCTTAATACATAAAATTTTGTCATCATAATTTAGACTAAAATAAAAAAATAATAAATAAAAAGAAAAAGAAAAGAAAAAACCTCTTTTTACCCTGGATACCAAAACTTGTCGATTCTTCCATAATCAATAGGTGGTTTAAAATGTGACTTTTTTTTTTTATATTTTAATTAATTACTTTATTTTATAAGTTCCATTTCTTTACTTAAATGTTGATTAGCCTTATGCCATGTACATGTCATAATAAATTAAAAATAAAGGAAAAAAGTTTATGTTAACCAACCAAATCAAACAAAAATATGAACTTGATTTAATTTTAAATACTTAGACATTGAGCTACCGTTTTTGAACGGGTGTCTTGGGGGTGCCTAACACCTTCCCTGAGCATAACCGACATCCGAACCTAAAGAATACTCTGGTTAAGACCATTTTGAGCCATTTCAAAAAAGTTTATTTCTTTATTTTATTTTTTTATTTAAAATCCGGTTACCTAACACACAATTTCAAAACCAATGCTAACTCTAAAATTTTCATACAATGTTCGGCCCAAGTAAGTTAGTTAAAAATCAATACCTGAGAAAAGCCCTTGAACTTGTTTTCTCTAAAATTATTTTAAAAATAAAGCTTGTTAAGATAGTTGAGAAGTGGAAGAATGAATCATATATTGATATTATGATAAAGAGATACAAAGAATACAACGCTATATACAAGTATTTATAGGGGAAGTGGGCGTTAGGGTTTTGCCTTAATAGGCCAAGTCCATTATTACATTAACATCTCCCCTCAAACTCAAGGCGGTAAATAGGAGGTAAGCTTGAGTTTGGAAACCCGATAGTGAAAGCATTTGGGTGGATGAGCCTTAGTGAAAATGTCTACTGTCTGATCGGCTGAACTGACGGATTGTAGGCGAACCATATTTTGGAGAATGTGATGACGGATGAAGTGACAATCAATCTCGATGTGTTTTGTACGCTCGTGGAATACATTATTGTGAGCGATCTGAATAGCACTCATGTTGTCACAGTGTAGGGTAGTAGCAGCAGTAGAAATGATGCCCATGTCAGCGAGTAGCCATCGAAGCCAGAGAAGTTCTTGAGTTGCATCAGCTATGACATGATATTCAGCTTCAGTACTGGAGCGAGCAATCACAATTTGTTTCTTACTACGCCAGGAAATAAGAGAATTACCCAAAAAGAAACAGTAACCAGTGGTTGAATGTTTGTTGGTGGGGTTTCTGACCCAATTGGCATAAGAATAAGCTTATAAGACGGGAGCAAACTAAGCTGAAAAATGAAGACCATGAAATAAAGTACCATTGACATACTGAAGAATGCAAAGAACAACCGAGTAATGGGTGGTCCGAGGAGCGGATAAGAACTGGCTGACCTGATGAATGACATAGGCAATGTCAAGGCGAGTGATAGTAAGATATACAGAACTTCTAACCAGTTGGTGATATAGAGTGGAATCCTGAAGAAGTGAACCATCAAGTGGGGTAAGTCTGATGTTCGGCTCGAGAGGAGTAGTGGCAGTGGTTGAGTCAGTGATCCCAACCTTGGAAAGAAGATCCGAGGCATACTTAGCCCGAGAGAGAAAATATCTATTAGAACCAGATGAGACTTCGAGGCCAAGAAAATCAGTGAGCACACCAAGATCTTTCATCTCGAATTGGCTACTGAGGAACTTTTTGAGTTCAGAAATACCACGTAGATCATCTCCAGTAATAATCATATCATCCACATACAGTAAAAGAAGGATAATATCGTTGGCAGTATGGCAAATAAACAAATTCGAATAATGAGCACTAGGTGTGAACCCAAATTGATGAATAGTAGTGGCTGAATTTGACAAACTAGGCATGCGGAGCTTGTTTCAAACCATATAGAGCACGGCGAATGCGACAAACTTTATTTAGAGGGGCAACTAGGCTGGGAGGGGTATGCATACAGACTTTATCAAGAAGATCGCCATTGAGAAATGCATTTTTGACATCCATTTGAAAGAGAGAGTCCATTTTTGAATAGCTGTGACAACAAGAAATCTACGGACAAATGTTAGTCTCGCCACTGGAGCAAACATCTCTTCATAGTTAATACTATATTCCTGAGAAAATTCCTTGGTAACAAGTACAACTTTATATCATTCAACAGAGCCATTAGAATGCATCTTGATCTTAAACACCCATTTACACCCAATAAGAGTTTTTCCAGGGGCATATCAACAATATCCCAAGTATGAGTTCTGGCGAGGGCCTAAAGTTCTTCGTCCATTGCTTTCTACCAAAGAGGATTAGTAGTAGCCTCCTTATAGGATTAAGGCTCATGCAGGTAAAGTATAGTGAAAAACAATAAAAATCCAAAAGGTAATGTGGATGATGAGTTACCTTAGTAGAGCGACGGGGGTGATCTGGGGCGTGGATCTCAAAGGAAGGTGGTACAAGATTGTCAGCCACAGGAGAAGTCTCAAGCATGGTCACTTGAGTTGGAAGAGTGGGATAAGCTAGTGGTTCTAGAGTGGGTTCAACTGGTGGTTTTGGGGTGGACTCAGCATAACGGTTAGGGCTGGGCTCAACTAGTAGTACCGGAGTAGACTCAACAGTATCAGGAATTGTATCCTTTGAAAATAACTCAATTGATGGATCAGTAAAGAATCTAAAGTTGGTGAGGGTTGACATATCAAATGACCGTAAGGAAGAAAATATTTGATATTCCCAAAAAATGACATGTTGCAAGATACGAAGGCTTTTAAAAATGGGATCCCAATACCGATATCCTTTTATGTTCGATGCCATATCCAATAAAACAACATAGACGAGCCCTTGGTTCCAGTTTGTTGTTCATGTGGTTTGAGAAGAATAAAACAAGTGCAACCAAAGACTCTGAGTTTAAAGTAATCGGGAGGTTTACCGAAAAGGCGCTCAAATGGAGACTGATTTTGGATTGTAGCAAAAGGGACACGATTTATTGTATAGACGACTGTGAAGGCAACATTACCCCAAAAACGCTCAGGACATGATGAAGAAATGAGGAGAGTACGATGCGTTCGGTTAATCCATTTTGTTGGGATGTACTAGGACACAAGCGATGGAGGAGCGTGCCATTTTTGTGAACCAGGTTAAGAAAAACACAATCCTTGTATCCTATTGCATTATTTGAGCGAAAAACTTTGATATTTCTAGAAAATTGTGTTTGAACCATAGAAGAAAACTCAGAATATATTTGGAATAGTTTGGATCGATGTTTCATAAGAAACAACCATGTATATCGAGAGTAGTCTTCCTTAAAGATAACAAAGTAACAACAACCACCCATCGAGGCATGAGGAGAAGGCCTCCAAATATTAGAATGAATTGGATCAAAGGGTGTAAGGGAAATAGACTGACTCTCTTTAAAATGTAGGGTTGATTGTTTTGCAAGTTGATAATGGATACATTTGAATGACTCATGCTGAATTGAACCAAACTGACCACTAGAGATAAGAGATTTGAGTCTGCTAGATGAAGTGTAGCCCAAACGAGCATGCAAAATTTGGGATATTGAGAGAAACGCTGGTGGTTGCAGAGATAAGGATAAGGATGAAGAAGAGGATACTGGTGGTGGTGGTGAGGTTGCACAGGTTGATGAAGGGATATTTGGTTGTGGTGGTGATAGAGTTGGAGATGGAATGTGTAAACTGGTAAGTTCAAATAGGCGTCCAACCTTACGACCAGTTCCAAGAGTTTCTCATGTCCGAAGATCCTATACACGACAACCACTATTTGAAAATATGACTTCAAATCCCAATTCACAAAGTGGTCCAACAGAAAATAGATTTAAGGTAAGTTTCAGAATCAAATACGTGTCAACAACAAAAAGATGGGAAGTAGAAACCTGACCAGTATGAACAACACGCATTCGAGAACCATCAGAAGTATGAATACTAGGAATATTCATTGCGGAGAGTTTGGTTAAAAAATGTTGGGATTAGATGTCATATGATTACACCAAGCAGAGTCAAAGAATCAAGAAGAGTTACCTACAGTAAGTGAGAGAGGAGAAGAAAGTTTGTATAATTTTTAGAGAAGATATGGAGTAGGAGTGAAGCCAAATCTACAATAGACAAAGTAACAGTAATAGAGGAAGGATCCGAACCCTCTTTGGCATTGATAATGAATGAAGAACCCACATACATCGTTGTTGAACCTAGAAAAACTGTTGTCATGGATAGATTCAGAATACTGAAATTATCTAGGAATCGGTCTATACTCGTGAAGAACCGATTGGGAGCCCCTTGAATCGATTAAATCTCCATGATGAACCGAATCAACAATATAAAGAGAACTATACTGTATGATCTGAATTTGATGAAACAAAGATCACAGATAAATTCATAATACTGAAATTATTGAGGAACCGATATTGAATCTTCAAGGACCGGGTAGAAAACGGGTGAACCAGTGAAAGGACCACACGGATATAATAGAAAGTATATTCTGTGAGCCTCAAACCACAAAACAGAGACCACAAATAGAATCAGAATGCCAAAACCCCCCAGGGACTGGTCCAAGTTTGTAAAAAATCGATCAATAAAGGCCTGAACTGGTCCAAAGAAGATTAACTCAGAAATCGATGACGTGGCAGCTGATTGAACATTGATGTGGTGGTCAACAATGACGTGGAATGATGGAAGTCAACAATGATGTGGCACGATTAAAAATCACGTGGTGGCTACGTGTCAATGACGTGGCAAAATAACCACAGAAATGTTGACGTAGATGATGACGTGTCTGATAACATGGCGATGACGTGTCGCTGACGTTGGTGCTGAATGGGCGTTGAATAGGCACTGACTGGGCGGAGATTAGGGCTAGCATGGCACCCAAAATTGTTGAAAGGTGATGGCGGCGCGTAGATCTCACGTGAAGAAATGCAGGCAGATTTGTGCCGCGCGTCAGGGCGCGTGAAGTATGGTACAGGGCTGGTTTTTGCATCGTTGGATTCGTCTCGTCGAGATGGTTCCTATGGTATATTGTGAGACGGATTTGGAGCCCTAGTTGAGGTAGTAGAACCCAGAGTCTGAGACGACAAAGTGTGGTGGTACTACAGGCTGTTTGAGGTGCGTGAGGGCGCATCTAGGCTCCGGTGGCGGTAATTTTGGTGACATTGTGTTCATCTCTGCAAGACGATGATGGTGGTGTGGTGGTTGTTGATAGCAAAGAATGGATGAAGCCTACAGTAGCGACGAAAGTCTCGGGAGAATAAGGGCGGCGGCGGAAACTTTAGGGTTGCGAAAATTTTAGGGAGAACAAGTTCAGGAAAGACTTATTCTGCTACTATGTTAAGATAATTGAGAAGTGGAAGAATCAATCATGTATTGATATTATGAGAAAGAGATACAAAGAATACAACACTATACACAAATATTTACAGGGGAAGTAGGGGTTAGGGTTTTGCTTTAATGGACCAAGCCCATTATTACATTAACAACACTTATCCAAAATCATTTTCAAAAGGATAAGTTGTTTTAAAAAATGAACGGGATTTCGAACATAACAACGACACTTGGTTGCTGTTGTCATTCCCAAGCGAAATTAGGGACGTGTCAAATATACAATTGAAAAAATAAATTAAATATAGTTAAATTCATGGAGATTGAAACAATTGATACATTGGTATACATTTCAAACTACATTGGATAATTTATCTAATCAACCAATCTTTGCTTATCCTCAAATAACTTTTTTTGCACAATCCTCTAGAATTTCGTTAACCAATCTCAACTTATTTTCAAACTCGGTACCCATAACTACTGTTTGAATTTTATATATACTCCATCTTGCTCTCGGTTTGACCTAAACAACATCGAGTATATACCAATATCTTTTATTCGTTTCATCGTCTTTTATGAGTTACAAGAGATAAAGCAAAGTGAAATTCTTCTTTTCTGCGCATGCTTTAGCGCTTCGTGGATTCTTTCATATGGCTATATTTCAAATTCATTGTTATCATCGCTTGCTTATGGAATCCAACTATTCAACCTCTTATCTTTTTCCTCTAATGCCATTGAAAATATAAAATTAAAATTTATAAACAGAAAATTTATTAAAAACTAAAAAATCACCATTTAATTTTTCAAACTTTTTACATGGTTCTTAGCGGTAGTTTTGGATGGTAGGAAGTGTTTGTACACTATTTTCCTTAAATAACCTATTTATTTATAAATAAAAAATACATGGTGGTAATAGAAAAATATTGGGTGCAAAAATTAGATGGGAAAATGTGTGCAAGTACCGAAGGACAAAAAAATGGGGTTGGTAGACCTATTTTTAGAGAAAATAGGGATGACATTCTCGGTTTCTGGAAAGCAAACTATGTGAAGTACACAAGGACAATAAAAACGGGTATGATTCCCAATGAAAAATGGGACTCCAATCTTTAAAGAAATAAGACAAGAGAAATTACGAAAGGAGAACAAAACATGCTTCCGAAATCCATTTTTAGTGAAAAACATGGATGATAATACTGTTTTCTTGAAAGGAGACCACCCAAATGAAAAACAAACAACAAATATATGAAAAAAGGGGATGGTAATCGCATTTTGTTGAAATATGATTGCCTAAAGGACAACAAGACAACATAAACAAGTCCTTCGTACTTATTTTCAGTGACAACCCAAGGATGACTAGTTGGGAAAATTAGGTAGGAAACTTACCTATAAGTATGCAAAGACAATATTATAATCTTCATCACTTAGATAATCAGTCCTTGTTATATTACTTTTGTCATTCAGTATATCACTTCAAACACCAAGCTGGTCAGGAAACAAGGGTAAGGTAAAGGAATCTATGTATATTTATTGTATTGTGAAGGGTTTAGGGGCATTGACCGGTTACGAGTCTTGAAATAAATTAGTACATGGTGTCTCATCCAAATATCTCTGAATGAAGTAATACTTTGAGTGAAGGAGACAAATAAAGACACCCACAAAATATGGCTGGATGAGCAAGATGATATGTTGCACTCAAAATGAACAATGTCCAGGGATGTTGTTCACTCATACGTGGTGTTTGAAGAAAACTTGATGTCTCTAGTATGTGGCTAAATCTACTTAGTAGAAAATGAACTTTCATAGTTCATGTTGATCCTTTTCTTCTTGTTATCACGAGATGTATAATTACACTCTCTAGAACAAGGATAATGAAAAGACAAAAAAAAAAATTATGATGGACAATATTTCTTGTAAATAGAAATGTATATGGGGCACGATACCACATGTATCACCTCAAGATTATGAAAGTACACCATGTTGAAATTTTGAACAACGAACTAGACAATAATGAAAATAATTTATCAGGCATTGAAATGAAATTTTTTCTAAATGGAGAAGCAAATTCACGTGAAACAAAAATTTCATGAGATTTAAAATTAGTAAATCTTCATATGCAACTAAGCGAATGACAAAATATTTTACTGATTCACGATACATAAATGACCCTAAATTTTCGTATGAAGATGGCTATGTTCATTATGAATTATTTGATGAGACAGTTTAATTATTGAAATTAAGCCTCAAATATTATTGTGTCTTTGTTCCATTTTCGTATTTGTTTTTTCTTTTTCTTTTTCTTTTGTATTATCCATGTTGGGCCCTCAATTTCATTGTATCTTTTCCCTTCAAATTATGTTATCTCACTGCATTTATTGTGTTCCTACTTCAATTGAAGTTCATATGTCTAAATTTTTTATCATGTCAACCATAAAATAAATAAATTAATATTTTTTATAATCAATTATTATATAAAGCACATCAAATTATTATAAAACAACAAAAAATATTTGTCCAATAAAAAAAGGGGAAAAATACACAAAATAGGTATATTATATATACAAAATAATTACTTATAACAAAAAATAAAAACAAAAAAAAATACACCTAGAAATTATAAATTTTGTTATCATGGCTAAATTTTATTTCTTAGTATAAACGGTGTGTTTGGATTTAATCCATATAGATCTAAATCTATAACACCTAACGCAATATATCGAATCATCAAAAATTTTATATTAACACATTAGTTTGCGTGCATGAATCCATTACGATCAATTGACTACTGGTGCGGAAATCTGTGACAATCGATCACGAGAAAGACATAGATCGAGCGGATACGTGTTCTTCCTTAACCAAATCTTTGAAGTTCTTCAATAGGATTCGCGATTCACTTCTAGATGGGGAGAAGAGAGCCGCCAAGACGATTTGGTATATTGGGTACCATAACCCTAATATTATCTATCTACATGGTGTGATTAAGGTTCCCATAATCTCTTAATTACCTTAACAATTTTCGGTATCTACTCATTTAACCTACATTCTTTTGAGTAGTCTATGGGCTTACTCAAATTAATTATATCACTTAATTTTAACCCATTAAATTTGCAAATATAATTGAGTTAATAATATCGTTTTGTTTCATCTCTCAACAACACAGTTCATGCCAAGTTTGCCCGACATGGTGTACTGTTGGACGATTCCGCATTTCTTTATGAATTTAGTAAAGGGTTTTGGATGTTGTTTTCTTGATCTGTCAAATCTCTTGTAATATTCACCACCACGGTCTGATTTAACAACCTTAATTTTCTTTCCAAGTTGAAGTTTGACTTCAGCTTTGAAAGATTTAAGTACGTCCAATATAAGACTTAAATCGTAGCACGTACGCCATTTTAATTTGCATTTTAGAACAACTAGAAAAATTTGGGGTAAAATTGGGTCAATTAAAATTTAAATTAAAAGTTAAGGGGTCGATTTACAAATTTAGAAAACATCCAATCCAAAATTGGCATTTAACTTTTGAATTTAAAACTTTTTGGGGTGAAATTACAATTTAGAAAATCTTGAATGTGAAATTTGGACTAAAAAGAAGACTTAAAGAAAGTTAGAGGAGAATGGGATAATTTAACAAAAGTTGATTTTAATAATATATATATATATATATATATATATATATATATATATATATATATATATATGCATTGTGCGTGTGTGCTGTGTGATCGGCCGGCCGGCGGGGAACACAGCAACGGGGAGCAGGCGATGTGGCATGCTTGGATCAATTGAACCCACTAAATTCATGTAATATATATACTCACTCAGGTAGTTGAAATGATGAAGATCTCAGAGCAAATCTAGAAATCAAAAACACAAAAACGGAGGAGAGAGAGAGAGAGAGAATCAGAGGGTGTTTGGCAGTGTGTTAAGTCCGGCGTCGTGGGTGTGTGTTCTGCTATGAAACGATCGTATGGGTGTGCTCAGTCCAGTCCCTATGTGTGTGGGTCTTTGGTTGTTCACTCGATAGTCGTGGAGATAAGATCGTCAACGGTGTGATCGTTGCCATTCGTCGCCATCGTCTGGTGAGTCTGCGTGTATGTTTAAATTTCTATGGTATATATGTGTTGTGTTGATCATTTGGGTGCATGGGTGCATGTGTGTGTGATCGTCGCCACGGTGCGACCGACAATGTGTGTCGTCGCTGCGGCGGTGTATGTGCGTGTGTGTTCTCTGTTTTTGTTTAGCGTAGCAGGGTGTAGGTGTGTGGGGGTTCTGTTTAGATCGTCAGTCGTCGATCGTGTGTGGATTGTCGTCGGTTAATGGTGAATGTTGCAACCGGTGTAGGATGGCCGGCGGTGAAGGGAAGTTAGTGAGAGAGTGTGTGTCGACATGTGGGTGTGTGATCTGCATGTGTGTGTGTGATCGTGTTGTGTGGGAGTGCTATCGATGGCGGCGGGGGTGTGCGTATTGTTGCGTGTTGCCGCCAGTGAGTGGGACGTGAGGGTGTGGTAGTCGGTCGGCGGTCGGACTGAACCAAAAAAACAAAACAAAACAGAAAAAAAAAAAAAGAAAAAAAAAGGGGAAACAAAAAAAAAACTACACAAATAACCCCAACAAAATTCAAAATCCATCTCGCAATCCGTGAACGATTCAGAATGAGTAACATTTTTCATTAAGTTTATTTTAATTTTGTTAAATTAAATTCTAGCATCAAAATTTTGTAACCGCAATAATAAATTTGGAACCGTTCGTATTATTAAATTTTATGCAGTAATTTTTAACGAAATGAAATTAACCGAATAATAAGTTTACATAATAAAATGTGGGAAATGGGAAAATTATGAAAAATTAGGGCCTGCATTGCCTGATTAGGTTATTTTGTATAAAATATTAATTTAGGCCCTATCACGATTAGGTTCGTAGGCACTGGAGTCTCAGTAGAGAGTAGTCAGTGAAAGTTTTGCGGAGCGGATAGCTAGGTGAGTATACTGTCTTCTAGTAAATTACAAAATCTATTTTCATTTATATTATGGAAAAATATGTTTATTTAAAACTGGACGAATTTGTAACTTATATGGATCAAGTGGTTTTGGGTGTTTGTGAAATTGTGGATTACGTTGATTTTTAAAAGGGTGGAAAAATGATATTGGGATTAAATTGGGTGATTTTATTGATTTGACTATGCCATAGCTTATGTCATGTCCGGAGGGATAGTCTGACAGGTGGTTATTGATATTATGTCTTGTCTGGAGAGTTAGTCCGGCGGTGGTTATTGATATTATGTCTTGTCTGGAGGATTAGTCTGGCAGGTGGTTATTTGACCCGTTTGGGATGCAAACCCTGGGGGTGGTACGGTACCGTTACAACTCCCGATCGTGAGGTTAAAACGATCCTATGGCTAGTCGGAGGGTGGTGTGGTATTTTGTCGTAAATGGTGAACTGGTTGGATAAATTTATATATATTATTCTATACTGGATTGGATGAATTGGTGTATCTATTATTTTGGTTGCTTTACAGTATTTGGATATATATATTATTCTGGTTGATTTTCACTGCTGAGATGGAATGTTATGAATATGTGAGAATAAATCTATGGTGACAAGAAACCTGAGTTTCTGTGTGGTCTGTGGTTATTATATTTTATTGGTATTGGGTGGTTTAAATACAGTATTTCTTTACAGTGGTGACAGTTGAAAATTTGTTCCAACTATGACATATAGTATTGTTGTTATAGTATTTCATTTCATTGGTGGCAGTGGAACCGAGTACGTTGTTATATTATATTATATTTTAAAATATGGTGTTTATTATTTATTGGTTTTGAACTGTGGTATTTAAATTCTTATACTTGATCCATAAAAACCATTTTTATTATGAAGACAGTACACCAATAAAAAAATTTGGTTTTAAGTACCGCGGCTAGGAGTTGGTCTAGTACTGGCACTAGGGAGAGTTCAGAGGTAGTGTCGTGTTGGAGGTGAGTTTGTCGGATGTGAACCGTAGAAGGTTCAGGTATTTTAGTAGTTTTGGTTGTGGATTTTTGGGACAAGTATATATATATTTTACAGTAGTATGAGTGTGTATGTATATATGTCTGATTGGATACTCGTGGATTGGTCTGATGACGTCAGGTCGACGTCACGCCCGACCTCGGGTGACAGATGTCCAGGGTGGGGTGTGACATCCAAGGATTGAAACTTCTCATAAATTAAATATAGATACCTATAACGAGAGTAGTTATCTATGAATATAATAAAATATTGTTGTTCATTCCAAGATGTCGAATGGAATGGACCGTAGTACATATTAGTTCTAAGACACCGGAACTTTTATTGGTACCCAATTTCCTTATATTTGTCTGTTTCCGCTTTATTCTTTCAATACAAATTTTGAAATTTGTTAAATTAAGAAGATCAAGAATTTTGCCAGAAACAAGCATCTCTATTATCTGTTTAGAGATATGTCCTAGACGTTTGTGCCAAAGTATAGAGGAATTCTTATTAGCGTTTGTGTTTTGTACCACAATTAGTTGTCTGCAAGATTTCATTATGTGAAACAATAGTATCCAACAACTATAAATTATCAATTAAAGAATCAGTTGTAATAATATTTGAATCTCGAAAAAGACTAAGGTTATTATTTCCAAAAGAACAAGAAAAACCAAATTTGTCCAAAGTAGAAATAAAAACCAAATACTGTCTAAATAAGGGTATTACATATGTCTTTTTTAAATCCAAAAAAATAACCAGTCTTTAAGGATAATCTAAAATTCCCTATTGCCTCAACAACAACTGTTTCGCCATTGTCCACATAAATGCATCTTTCAACATTAATTGGCTTTCGGGCTCCACAAGAAACCCTGCATAGACACACTTATATGAGTAGTAGCACCAAAAACTACCCACCAAGTGTGATTAGGTATAGAAGCTAAATTAACTTTAAAACAAACCAAAGTGAGAAGCATACCCTTCTTTACATGCCATACGGTGTGTTTAGAATACTCTATTTCATATGTCTAGCTTTCTTGCAGAAGAAACAGCTAAATTCTTGATCCTGATTCTTTTGCAATTTGAACTGTTGTGTTCCAACTGTAGCTTCTTGACCTTTATCTCATTGTCATTCCTTACTCTTAGAGGTAGTGGCTAAGTAAGCACTTTCTATCATTTCTCGCTAATTCTTTTATTCTTCTTGTACACAGTCAAATATGTGCACATTAAGAGTCCATTTATCCTTTTGAGTATTATAACTCACCGTAAACTGATTGTATTGTGCAGGAAGAGAAATGAGTGCTAAATGTAAGAGTTATTCCTTAGACAGCTCGAACTTTAGTGCCTTTAGTTCCGAAGCAGCATTAGACATTTCCATAATGTATTCCCTTACGTTCTCTTTTCCTTTATACTTTATCGAGACAAGATTAGCTAAAAGCTTTTAGCTAACTTGTCTTTGCCTTTTCGTTCTTTACTAAACATTTTTTTTCTTAGGGAACCCGTCTCAACAGTTACCTCATCGGATATACTGCCCCCGAATGTTTCTGAAACACTGCGTTTGATCATTATAAGACTTATGCGATCAGAACGGTCCTACCTCTCATATTCTCTTTTAGCCTCTAGGGAACATTTTTCAGTAAATGGTGAAAGTTGTTCCTTCTTTAGCGTAAAGTTAAGATCCACGCAGTCGAGAACAATTGAAATGTTCTATCTCTAATCCTTAAAGTTCGTGTTGTTTAAGCACCGGAATGAAATTTATGTTGGCAGTAATAGTAGCAGTAACTAAACAGAAAACAAAATAAACAAGCATACATACAAGCATGTTATGAAATAATAAAACAAGACATGAATAATTAATCCAAATTTAGGGACCTATCTCACGATACCTAACACAATATTAATTCCTAGTCTTTGGACATAGTAATTAACTGTAATTGGTACTCTCAGTGCAGGAATCAAATATTGATAATAGGTCTTATCAAACAATAATCCTTTCTTTGGACTGACTTATTTTTCACATAGAAACTTGATAATCATCACACATTTATTCTCGCAGGTATGTTTATTATTTAGTCAATCAATAACCTTTCTTTGGGCCGATTATTGATTGCATAGATAATAACCATACTTATGCCAAAACAATGTTTATTATTTAGTTAAACGATAACCTTCCTTTGGGCCGAATATGATTCACATAAATAACAACCATCAATGTTTATTATTAGGCCAAATAATAGTCTTCCTTTGGGTCGGCTATTGCTCACATAAATAATAAACATTTTATATCCCAATATTCTAAAATAAAATAAACTACACAACAGAGATTACTTTGGTAACATATTGTTTCATTTTAATTTATTTCAAGATATAAGATTATGTTAATCGACCGTCCTCAAGGTTCGTTGATCAAACGCCATGCAACGAGTTGAAGTTTTAGATGTTGGGGCATTCAATCGGTTGACTGGTCCTTAAAATTCGACTGACTGGACCTGTTCTGAAGCAGTTGGTTGACCGACGATGAAGGTCCAGCCGATCGAATCGGTCAGTCTAAAAAACAAAATTGGATCCTGAAGCAATCAATCGACCGATTGAGAAGGTTTGGTCGACCGAATTGGGCAACCTTGGCATCTTGTATCAATCGATTGACCGACCACGATAGGTCGGTTGACCGATCGATCAGAACCCAAAAACAACGTCCTGAATCAATCAGTTGACTCGCGAAGGTTTGGTTGACCGATTCCTAAGAATCGGTGAACCAATTCATCTAGATCCGACTTCAATCCCAATTTTGACCATGATTCAACCTGATTCTGGAAAAACTCGAAACATGAAAGTTGTAGATCGCATTTTTAGATTTCCATAATATTTTGAATCACCTCAATCAGAGTTCGTATGAGAAAGTTATAGCCAAAATACAAACACCTATCAGAACTGTTTGAACCGTCTATGCACCAATTGGTTGACTGACCACGAAGGGTCGGTCGACTGATTTGTTCAGACCTGGTTTGGATCTAAAGTTTCTGCAGCAAAATACCCACAAAAAATCTAAAAATTGGAGTTTTCCTTTTTATAGATTCGTAATATTTAGCAAAAAATCACTTAAATCGTGTAAAACAAATAAAAAAACATTAATGTTTTCTCCCACTATTTTTACAAATAAGCAAACTTTAATGGAGAAAACACAAATCCTAAAATTCTACTAACTTGAAAAACTCAAAAACCCTAATGATTCAACATGAAGTAGGCTCTGATATCACTTGTTGGGATTTAATCCCTATAGATCTAAATTTATAACACTTAACACAACGTGTCGAATCATCAAAAGTTCTATATTAACACATAAATTTGTGTACTTGGATCCATTACGATCAATTGACTACCTATGCGGAAATCTGAGACAATCGATCACGAGAAGAACACGGATCGAGCGGGTACGTGGTTTTCCCCAACTAAATCTCCGGAATTCCTCAATGAGATTCATGATTCACTTCGAGATGGGGAGAAGGGAGCCGTCAAGACGATTTGGTATATTAGAGACCATAACCCTAATATTATCTATTTATATGGTGTGATTAGGGTTTCTCATAATTCCCTAATCACTCCAACAGTTTCTGGTATCTACTCATTTAACTCACATTCTTTTGAGTAGTTTATGGGCTTACCCAAATTAATTAGATCACTTAATTTTAGTCTATTAAATTTAAATAGTAAATATAATTGAGTTAATAATATGTTGCCTAAAATTAGATTAGGAAATAAAATTTCCTAACACAGTGGACTCCCATGCTTTAGGTTGGGGACAATTTATATTACATTTGGCATAAACCACTAAAGCAAACACCCAAATATATATATATCCTAAATTCCAACAGAAAAGAACATTATATTCTACTTAAATCTTAACCACGAATCATATTTTGAAGTACAACAATAGTAGAACTCCAGCCAGGTCCCACAAAATAAAGCAACTCATATGCTTTGGTAGAGGAGGTGCTGAAGATTGTAGTGATCTGAAAGACAAAAAAATATTACATTTGGTTTAAAATCAAGAACAATACACCACGAAGATAAAAATAAAAAGAGTTTAAAAATGAGACACGCCCAACAATTTGAAATTATACTAAAGACATCCCTACTAATTTAAATAATATTTAAAATACCTATTCTTCTTGTTTATGCCTGTAAATTTAGCATATTATCTCTTCTCGATTACGTTCATTTTTTATGTTTTATTTTTTATTGTATTTTTTACTACTGTTTGTTTTTGATTTTCAATTTTTTTTTTCAAATTTAGAAATACTTTTTTTTTTGTTTTATGTTTTTTTGTGTGTTATTTTCTATTTTTTTTCCTTTTGATTATTTTTTCTCTTTCTTTTTTCTATTTTTATTTTTATTATATTTTTTATGAATTTCTATTGATTTCTTCATGTTTTGAACATTTTTTTTTTGTTTTGTAGCTTTTTAATTTTGTTATTCCATTTTTCTTTACCATGAAAAAATTTAAAATTAATATTTAAAAAATAATAAACAAAAAGAAAAAATAAAATAAAAAAAAAGTAAGAAGAGAAGAGAGAGATTTGTTTTAATCCATTTTTGCAATGAACCTCAATTAGTGATGAATGAGATAAAAAAACAAAAAAGATAAAATAAAAAAATCAAATATAAATTAAAAATAAAGATAAAAAAATCAAAAATCAAAAATCAAAACAAAAACAAAAACATGGTCTTTTAAAATTGCAAGAGTAATTTTGTCAAGAAAATATAATCTTAGCGAATTCTGAGAATATTTGGATTTGTTTGGTTGATGAACTCAAAAATTTAGTGTCAAATATATTATTAATATATTACGGGTTGTCATTCATATTTTTGTTTAATTAGGGTTAAACTAAAAACAATAAAAATGTATATAACATCAGGAAATGCAAGAGCGTAATAAAGTTCAGAACGTACCTATACTCGGAGGTAGCAAATGAACACATCCCATGACCTGCAAAAATTCAAAACCGTGCACAATTAGGATGAATTTTGATATTCAGATTGAATCCAAAAAAATAAGGTTCTTTTAACGCCTTAACTATATGGTGATTTTTATTTTAGTTGTTGAACTGTCAATTTGGAATATGTGGTATATAGTCGAATTCCCAGAAAATGGTTATTAATAATGGTGTCGATTAATGTATTTTGTCAACACTTACTATTTGTCAATGAATAATGAAGACCTAGCAAAATGGTTGAAATAAGTGTTCTTTGGGTTCCTAAGAGTGGGGTTGATGTTCAAAAGATCGCTGAGGTTTCCAAAGAAACACATTTGATCCTTAAACTTGCACTTTTGCTTTAATTAGGTCCAATAGAAAACGGTTTTATCTATTCCGTCTATTAATCGTCGCGTACTGAGTATGTGACCAATTAGCATTATTTTAGCAACTAGTTGATAACCGAATTTGAGTGGGCTGGATCATGCTTCTGTCCCAATATGGGTATGTTACGATGGGTATGGTAGGAGGATCCAACTCTGTGGAACAAACTGAGAGGCACATAATAATATAAGTATATCTTGTGAGTTTATCAATAAAGGTTGGGATTCACATATTAAGAAATATTATGAGATCTGTCCCAAATAACGAAGAGGCATGAATTAATTTGCAATATAAATCAGCTTAATTGAGTTATTTTTGATAAATCCATTTTCTGATGCAATTTGAGAATAATAACTTATTCTCACAATAGAGGGTCTTTGGCTCGCACCACATCGGTGTACCAAGACTTACTATTTTTTCTAGGAACAATCATGAGTTGGAGTTTATTTGCAACATTATTTAGCACCATATGTGGAAAGAGACCGTTCATGTCTCAATTCTTAATGCCATAAATAAGTTCAAGACAAGAAACTTGTAAAGATATGGTGTTGGACAACCTGAATAGAAGAACTCTATGATATTACCTCTGTCATATAGGAAATTACTTTTTTGAACCAACATATCCGAGAGCTGGAAGAAAAAATGGTGGAAGCCCAAAAGAATTAGTTGAAAGAGTCATTTTCTAATAAGAGCCATGATGAGGGAGCTGATTATCTAGGCCCTCCCACATTTCCGACGTTGTAAGAAAAGCCAAAAGTATAATGCACAAGACAATTGTATCTCATAGAACAGTAGGAGCAAGGCCCAACAAGACCAACATGTCAAGAACGATCAGTTAAAATTGAAAGATCAATTGGAGTTCATTGGTCCCAAGAAGCATCAGAATCTCCGTCGTTGTGCAAAGAGGTAAAGGAAAGTTGACCAGTAGGTGAGCTTGAGTTGCCCTAAGGAGTAATTGAGCCTCCATTTACTACAACTTTTCTGGGAGAATATTCTACCCATAAGTTCAACTTGATAAATTCGGATAAATAGGAGGGGAATACATTTGGTAACACTTTACAGTGTTAAGGATTTAATGTTGCCCTTGCTCGGTATTGAAATGATCAACTCTTGAATGGTTTTATGGACTTCTACCTCTGCTCGATTTTATCATTTCTAGAACTAGAAAATCCGCTCATCAACCAATTCATAACATGAAAGAGGTTAAAGAAATTAGCAAACTACCTATAGGTATTATAGTAAGAAAAATGAGAATATTTGAGATAGTATATGACTAGATTTAACAAAGAACTGATTTGCGATGAGGGATATAGGACTAACCTGATTACTATTACGTTTATATTTGAACTAAGTCCAAGTTGATTCTCGGACTCCCTTACAAAACATACACCAAATGACATTGATGAACTGATGGGTATGGACAAATGTCAGATGAAGTTAGAGAATGTAAGACCAATCCCGGGAGGTAGGAACACCCATAAGGATACGACAAAGATAAAAAAAATAAGAGCATTTGACGAAACAAAATAATGGTTATCACTACTACACAAATGTCATGATGACTTGAGAAAGTAAGGTCCAACGGTATCCTGAGTCAGCTCTAACTGGATTGAATGTTTCGATTTCCTCCAACTGGATTGAATGTCTCGATTTCTCCAATTCTATTTGAAATTGAGTCATTTGAAATAGTGAACTCACCACCAAAGATTATCACTAACCTGGGGAAAAGAGATAAATGCAAGTTCTATGATTTTCATCAGGATCATAAACAATATACTAATTATTATAATCAATTAAAACCCAAAATCAAACGGCTGATCAAAAGAGGTCAACTATGGATCTATTTACAAGATTGGCCAAAAGAAAGAGGACGAGACGATATAGATCGTGATAACAATGATTTGGACAAAATGAGAAAGAAAAGGCACATATAGACCTCACAATATTATCTATATGATTGGGACTATGGTGAAATGTATGTGGTCATTCCCAAGATTTGAGAAAACCTACCTCTAACATTTATGAATGATGATTTTATGGGAGTTTGACTTTTGCAAGATGATTCCTTGTTAGTTACTGTATGGGTTTCAAGTTTTCAAGTCCAACAAATAATTATAGACATGGGGAGCTCTACAAACGTTATCATTAACGCGACGTTGAAAATAAGAGTCTCAATTGTTAGGTACAAGACCTATAAATAATACTAGTTGGGATTATTTCTGTAAATGATCTCAAGAAATTAAATAATAATAATAAAAAAATTGGTATTTACATACCAATCTGGTATTTTACATATTACCATGTATGTATTATATAATTGTTAGGATTATATGTATATTCTATTGAAATGTCTTACCTTTCAATGGAAGATTAAAATGTTTAAGATCAAAGACATTTGATAACTAATATCCTAAATGTTCCTAATTAGAGGATTATTAATTGGTACATAATAATCTGGATAGATTATATTATGGGGGTGTTTTCCCTATTGAAAATGGTAAATCTAAAATATACTGGTATGAGATACTAAAATGCCCATAACGAGACTTGTTAGGAAGCAACAATGACCTGATGGTGACCATATTTGATATTCTATGCAGGTAATCTTGCTTAAAGTCAACACAAAATATCTAAGTTGTAATGGTACATTTGATCTTTTGACTTGAAGTAATGTTTGTCATGTATGTGCGCTCCTATACTTTAATAATACTAAGTGTTGTATTTGAGTCACAAAACTTGAAATGTATTCATTAGGTATATGAAACATGCACATGATTATTCAAGTATGCAGTAAAGGATTTGTCACCCTTTAGCTTTAAAGGAATTTGTCCTATGTGATTAGTTATTATTTACTTGAAGTGTTTGGCTAAAATATTATGATGATTAGATGCAAGACACTTGTTATACTCTATATGATTTGTTCACGTTGCTCTTAAAAGAATGAACTCAAATCACACCTCATGAACTATCAGTTATAAGTCTAAAATACACGGAAAAAATATTGAATGTTTTAATAGATTCTTGCTATATTATTGTTTCGTATTCTGAAAAATCAGTTCAGGTCTAGGAAATTAATTCTAAAAGGAAAATTATTATATTTTAAATTTTGTGGTGCTCACATTGGCTTATTTTCCTTCACCAAGCTCCGGCCTGGTCTTGGCCTAAATAGTGACGGTAGTCTTCAACGGAGATTTGAGCTCTCGATAGGAAATGATGAATCCAAAATTAGTTAAGCCACGAAATTCAAGAAAATAACATCCAAATATCCTTATAATTCTATTCTAGGGCACCGCTGGCTCCATTGAAGGAAGCTAGTGGATTCCACTTTGCGTCAGTGTATTAAGTACCCTAATTTAACTGGGGTTACGATAATTTGTGGATATTAGGTGGTGTAGATGGATTGCTTTATGGTGGGGATAAAAGGGTAGGCCAAATCCCATTAGTAATTATTGGAACAGTCGACGCTTTGGGACAAATTGATGTTAGATGTCGAGGTGGTCGACTTCGAAGATGATCCAGGAATCAACAGACATGCAGAATAAGTGAAGGAGGTAGCACTAAGTAACGATGATAGAAGACTATAGATCGGGTCAACACTTTTTTAATTGCGCACAATTTGGATTTGTCGAGCTCCCATCCACTAGTGCTTCAAAAGAGGAGAATGTTTAGTTTAGACAAGGTAGAGGCAATCGAAGGGTGGAATGATTACTATATATAGGACACATATGAAAAGTCACATACCCAAAGTGGTTGACGAACCCGATTGTTGATTGAAAACTACCAAAAATTGGGTAAATTGGCGAGGGTAAATAACTTGTATATGTTTCACCAATTTAAAACACTTTACTGATTTTAACAAGTTCATACAAATGTGTGTGAATGCAAAGAAATTAAAAAAAAAATATCAATACATAGTAAACAGATACACAATCACACAAGAGAGAGAGATATTTGACACAAGTATTTATAGTAGTTTGGAAATGATCTCTTTGCCTACGTCTACCCCCCCCCCCCCAACCACTTACTGATTTTAACAAGTTCATACAAATGTGTGTGAATGCAAAGAAATTAAAAAAAAAATATCAATACATAGTAAACAGATACACAATCACACAAGAGAGAGAGATATTTGACACAAGTATTTATAGTAGTTTGGAAATGATCTCTTTGCCTACGTCTACCCCCCCCCCCCCCCCAAACCACTTTCGAAGATTTCTAATCCACTACTCTGATGTTCTTCCCATTTGAAGATAAAATTATTTACACATTTGAGTAAAGTCCCTCTTTATTCAATTAATCACTCTCAATCACAAGTTCACTCACTTGAACCAACACTCTTGTTCAATTTCAAAATGCACAAATATGCAGAATTTAAGTTTTAAAATAATCACATAGAGCTTCTATTGACACTTTATAAAATAATATGCGTAATTAACTCACTAAGTGATGTGTAGAAATACATACTCAAAATATATGATATATGCAACACTAAAGTACAACTATTCACTCAAATGGTGTATAAAATATGTAGTCCAAGAGTGATCATAAGAAACAATCAATTATGTCACTAATATGAAAATAGGATTCTAGTAATATTTGTTTTTGTTGTTCAAAACAATTTTTTGAAAAATAATTCAGTTTAAGTTCAAAAGAACAACAAAATTTTAACTGGTTAAAATTTGGAGGGGGGTATTTAAGGCCTCGATGTGTTATGAGTCATGCCGACGATGCGAAGTCTTCCCGTTTTTCAATATGCCGAAGTTAATGACATGTTTTAATTAAATTCTTTTAGATTCAGGAAAAGTCTTTTATAATAATCCCACTTTCAAACTCAATTTTCGGATATTAAAGAGGTATTGGTTCAAAACTAATTCACAAATAAATAAAAAATGTAACTCAAAACGTTTTAGTAGTAGTGTGAAATATGTTTTAAGACAAGAAGATAACTTCAAAGATTTATTTAACGAGGATATGAATCTCAATACAATATTAACAGATCTAGAATTTCTAATGATATGTGTTGAACCTAATGTTTTGATGGATAATTAGACATTGATGTTTTATGAAACTAATGTTTTTATTGAGTGGTTTTAGATTTAAGTTTCATATATTTGATCAAGAAGAGAATCATTGAGGAATCTATAGTAGGTGCAAAATAAAGGCAATGGAGATATGAAGAATATTGAAGACAATTAGATGAAAACAACTCATTGCTTTTATACCCTTAATGCAACCTGAATTAGGATCGCGCACGGTAGTTAAAATGAATTAATATTATGTGTGTAGTGATAATTTTAGGATTCTAATATATGTTTTAAGATGTGTTAAGTCATTAAAATATTTTTGGTTAAGGGCTTATTTGAAAAAATAGTTTTAACACCTAAAATGGTCGTTTTTCGGGTCAATTCGGTCAACCGGTGAAAGGGGTCGGTACATAACCAAAAGAGTGTGTTTAGGAAGTGAAATGGGTGACCTATTGGTTAATTCGGTCAACCGACAAGTTGGGTCAGTCAACTAACGAATCCAATAGCTAAATTGGAAAATGAGAAGGACCAACTAGTCTAATCAGTCAACCGACTAGCTGTGTTCAACGGCCATAATAACAACCATTGAAGCAGTCAATTGACCGGCAATAAGGGCCAATCAACTGACAGACCCATTCAAGTATTTGACTAATTTGGTTTTTGTGTCAAATTATCATTTTTTTTAATGATTTCAAGGGAATTAAATGTATTTTTGAAATATATTATATATTATGTGATTCCTATTTATTTGGTCTACTTATTTATTTATTCTCTTAATTAAATTAATAAAATACTTGATATTCTTATGGATTTTGATTTGAAAAAGTTATAGAGACCGAATTGATCTTTTCCAAGAGTATTTTTTTTTTTTACGAAACATACTTATTTTAAATATACATGGTATATGGGGTCTTAAGAGTGTCATTTAAAAGTCATGACATTTTAAAACTAGTCGTTATAGGTATAGATATAGTTTTAGGTCTATTAATAGAAACTTGCAAAATTAAGAAAACTTACTCAAGAACATTTAGATTTTGACTTTCTAAGAGAGATTTTTACATTTAAAATTATAAGTGAGATTATTCAAAGAGTTTTTTTTATCAAAGACGCTCAACGTTCTTTTCGTCGGGTTGTGTTTTGCTACCGAGTTATTGTAATCATTTTCGACAAGTTTCGGCGAGATCTTTTCAAGCTATTTGTTTTACTTTCCTTAGATTATTTTGATTAATTACTTGGATAAGTTACTTGAGAAAAATTGTTTTCAAGTCTAATTTTGTGAAAATCATTTAAAACGATTTTTATTTGAAAAATCTGATTACATGCTATTTGTGTAAAATTATTAAAATCAGATTTGTGTCTCATATTGAATCTATCAATTAGTATTTCGGGATATTAATTGAATATAATCGTATTGAGGTGGTAGAAATTTCTTGTGGGAAAAAACTGATAAATCATTTGTATTTTCAAGTTTGAGCGGATTAGACACGTTTGGGTAGGTGTTTAATCAGGGTAGTTAGATGTTAATCTTTAACCTAAAAAAATATTAGGGTTTGATCTTTAGCCTGCGAAAAATATTAGGTTAGTTTTTAGGCATTAAAAATATTAGGTTTTAATTCTTTCTGTAATAGAATTAGAGTGATTGTAAAGGTTTTTCCTAAGCCTGCGAAAAGGAGAAGTGCAATAGCGTGAGAGAGTGATTGGTTGATTCTGAATATGTGGAAAGAATCAAGGTTCGAAAGGTTGATTCTAAACTTATAAAAAGAATCAGAATTGTAAGGGTTTGATTCTACTTGAAAAATGAATCAGGGTTTAGTGGATTACGAATCTCCGTGGAGCTCGGGGGACTGGACGTAGGTAAGACTAGCTTGTTGAACCAAGATAAATTCGTGTGTGTTGCATTGGTTATTTTTTTCTGTTTGTTTGGGTGTGCACTTAGCTAAACATATTTTCGTTGCATAGCAAAAAAATAATTAATTAGGGAAATTGATATTTTGAATTTGAATTTATTACTTAAATTTTTATAACTATCCAATTCACCTCCTTCTTGGATAGATTTTTGGGCCAACAGTATGTCAATTGAGGATTAATCTGAAAAACGAGAGATAATAACAAATTGTTTAAATCTAGTTCAAAGTTTTAGGAATGATAATCAAATGTAAAGCTTAAAGAAATTACAGAACGAACTCGAGAGAATAAGTAATCATGATACAATCTCATTTAAGCACACCTAATGATTTGTATCTCAGCCTCAAACGAATAGAAATGCAGAGATTTTTTTTTTTTATTAAACTGTTGAAACATTGTGCTCTGGTTTTCTCACAAAATAATGATGTTTCTCTAAAGATTTTTATGTGTTTATCTTCACAATTGAACTGTTAATATTCTTACACATTTTCTCTAAAAAATTCTCTGTTTTTCTATGTTCTACTGTGTTCAACTCGTGCAAAACATAATGAACTTGTTGTTGCACAAAATCAGCCTATAAAGTCGATTTTGGATTAGATATAGGTTTGGAAAAGAAAGGTCAATATTTTTCTACTTAAATTCAAACCATTCCCTACACATCACAATGGAACCTCTAGGTCAATGGTGCCAAAAATTTGACAAGGTTTGCAGCAAGAATAGTCATTGACATACCTGATTAGGTTCGGATAGAATGTCCAGTCAAGTTTGGGTTCGAATCTTCAAAAAAAAAAAAAAAAAAAAAAAAACCGATAATGGCATCATTCAGGAACGCACACCAGGTGCCTAAGGATAGAAAATGAGAGAGTTAATGCCCTGGAAGTTCTTGCGTCAACATGCGGTGTCGGATCTAGTTCACATTTGGTTCAATTCCAAGAGATCTTGTCGATCACAAATTCCGCAAATAAGTGTGCTAATGTGGGACATACTATTGAAGAAAAAGACAAGAGGCGCCTTCATTGATTTACCTAAAGGAAGGAACATTTCCCATTTAACAACGAAACAACGGAAAAGATCATGTACAAGGTGACAAAAAGATTAATAGTAGACAAATGGATACATTGAAGGTCATTCATGCAAGTAATACTCTTATGCCTAGGGCCTTTAGAAGCAGCCTATATACTTTCAAATTCATGAAGGGATCTGTGGTAACCATTGAGGGTAAGGACACTAGCATATAAAGATCAAACGGTAAGATACTATTTTCCCACAATAAAAAAGGATACAGAGGAGTATGTGGAGAAATATGACAAGTGTCAAAGATTTGCTCATGACATTTGCACACCTAGATAGAATCAAAAACCCGATTTCGAGTCACAGTCTTTTAACTATGTTTTGGGGTGGATGTTTTGGGAACCTTCACTCCAACTCCAACTCCAAGGAACAACAGGTATGTGTTAACTATTATTGACTACTTTGCGAAATAGGTACAAATAGATAGGTTTTTGACGATAGGATAAAATGAGGTTACGAAAGTTATAGAAAAATGTGATCTATAGCTTTGACAATCCTATAGTGTTAATCTAACATTGTTACTCCCATTGTTGGGAATAAAGTTGGCAAGATGTGCAGTGAACTAAACATACTACACCGGGCTTCTAGACTAGCAAACCCCCAGGTAAATGGACAGGCAGAAATACTGAACTAATCCACAAAAGAGATTGTCAAAGAAGTTTGACGAAGCATAAGGAACATGAATGGATGAGCTTTTTAGGATACTATGGTCCGACTGAACCACTCACTGGACATGTACGGGAAGACACCATTCTCTCTCATATACAGATTTGAAGCCTTTGTCCTATATGAAGTTTATGATACAACAACGACGAGAATGGCGGCTTACAAGACAATTATGGCAAGAAATTTCAATAAGATCACAGATTCCATTCTGGTTGACAAAATGAGAAAGAAAAGGGACATGTAGACCTCACAATATTATATATGATTAGGACTATGGGGAAATGTATGTGGTCATTCCCAAGACTCGAGAAAACCTACCTCTAACATTTATGAGTGACGATTTTATGGGAGTTTGACTTTTGCAAGATGATTCCTTGTTAGTTACTGTATGGGTTTCAAGTTTTCAGGTCCAACAAATAATTATAGACATGGGGAGCTCTACAAACGTTATCATTAACGCGACGTTGAAAATAAGAGTCTCAATTGTTGGGTACAAGACCTATAGATAATACTAGTTGGGATTATTTCTGTAAATGATCTCAAGAAATTAAATAATAAAAATAAAAATATTGGTATTTACATACCAATCTGGTATTCTACATATTACCCTGTATGTCTTATATAGTTGTTAGGATTATATGGATATTCTATTGAAATGTCTTACCTTTCAATGGAAGATTAAAAGATTTAAGATCAAAGACATTTGATAACTAGTATCCTAAATGTTCCTAATTAGAGGATTATTAATTGGTACTTATAATTTGGATAGATTATATTATCAGGGTGTTTTCCCTATTGAAAATGGTAAATCTAAAATATACTGGTATGAGATACAAGAATGCCCACAACGAGACTTGTTAGGAAGCAACAATGGCCTGATGGTGACCATATTTGATATTCTATGCAGGTAATCTTGTTTAAAGTCAACACAAAATATCTAAGTTGTAATGGTACATTTGATCTTTTGACTTGAGGTACTGTTTGTTATGTATGTGCGCTCCTATACTTTAATAATACTAAGGGCATGCTTGATAAAAAATAAAAAAAAAGTGCTTAAAACTGATTATATTAAGTGTTTAATTAATTAAGTTTGTTTGATAAATACAATTAGTATCACTTAATTAATTAAGTTAACTTAAAAATTAAGTCAAAATATGAGTAAAAAATTAAGTCAAGGCCCCTTCACTTATTTCATTTTGCTTAATGCACTCCATTATTTTTCACTCAAAAAAAATTATATTTTGACCATTTTACCCTTGATCCCCTATGAGGGTTTAATTAGGGTTAGGTTTAATGAGAATTAGATTGACTTTGGATTATTTTAGGGTTTTAATTTTATTTTATATTTAAATTATTGTTACAATTTAATTTAAGCAATCAAACTGCATAAAAAAAATACGTAATATTATATATTTTTGGGTAAATTTTTACTTTTAATTTTAATATAATTTTTTTTAAATGACATCCTGATTTTATTATTTTGATCTCATTTTTTTTCTCCATATTTGTGATAACAACGATTGGGACAAAATGAGAAAGAAAAGGCACATGTAGACCTCACAATATTATCTATATGATTGGGACTATGGTGAAATGTATCTGGTCATTCCCAGGACTTAGGGGTCGGCAATGGGCCTAGCCCGAAATAACTGAACCCCGCCTGGGCCTAGGCCTGGGCCTATTGGGCTTTGACAAGTCAACGGGCTTGTCGGGCCCGGGCTGGGAGGGCCCGGCATGAATTGAAGAAGTCTGAGCCTTTCCAATAGGCCCACACATTTCGGATCTATGGGCTTCGAGCTCAGGCTTGAAGCCTGAATTTTGGGCTTTTTTTATTTTTCAAAATAATTCAAATATTCTTTTCACTAGATTCTAATTTATAATCAAGACTTGTAGCCTAGTGGTTAATAAGATTGTTTCTTTAATGAGAGATCTAGTGTTCAAATCCCTTCCCCCTCAACTATTTGTAAGACAAATATTTTTAACTATTTTAAAATCCAATAATTCAAATATATTAACGGGCCTTAGATTCGGACTTCGGGCTCGGGCCTCGGATAGCCCAAAAATTGGGCTTCGGGCTCCTATAAAATATTCAAAGCCCGAGTCCAACCGGAAGCCCTATGGGCTCGGGCTCGGGCAGGCTTCGGGCCGCCCACGGGCTTTGGGATTTTTGGAGAGCCCTACCAAGACTTGAGAAAACCTACCTCTAACATTTATGAGTAACGATTTTATGGGAGTTTAACTTTTGCAAGATGATTCCTTGTTAGTTACTGTATGGGTTTCAAGTTTTAAGGTCCAACAAACGTTATCATTAACGCGACGTTGAAAATAAGAGTCTCAATTGTTGGGTACAAGACTTATAGATAATACTAGTTGGGATTATTTCTGTAAATGATCTCAAGAAATTAAATAATAATAAAATAAATAAATTGGTATTTACATACCAATTTGGTATTCTACATATTACCATGTATGTATTACATAATTGTTAGGATTATATGGATATTCTATTGAAATGACTTACCTTTCAAGTAATATTTGTTTTTGTTGTTCAAAACAATTTTTTGAAAAATAACTCAATTTAAGTTCAAAAGAACAACATAATTTTAACTGGTTAAAATTGGGAGGGAAGGATTTAAGGCCTCGATGTGTTACGAGTCATGCCGACGATGCAAAGTCTTCCCCTTTTTCAATATGCCGAAGTTAATGACATGTTTTAATAATATTCTTTTAGATTCAGGAAAACTTTTTTATAATAATCCCACTTTAAAACTCAATTTTTGGATATTAAAGAGGTATTGGTTCAAAACAAATTAACCAAAAAAAAAAAATGTAACTCAAAACGTTTTAGTAGTAGTGTGAAATGTGTTTTAACACAGGAAGATAACTTCAAAGATTTATGTAACGAGGATATGAATCTCAATACAATATTAACAGATCTAGAATTTCTAATGGTATGTGCTGAATCAAATGTTTTGATGGATAATTAAACATTGATGTTTTATGAAACTAAAATTTTTATTGAGTAGTTTCAGATTTAAGTTTCATATATTTGATCGAGAAGAGAATCATTGAGGAATCTATAGTAGGTGCAAAATAAAGGCAATGGAGATATGAAGAATATTGAAGACAATTAGGTGAAAACAACTCATTATTTTTATACTCTTAATGCAACCTGAATCAGGATCACGCACGGTATTTAAAATGAATTAATCTTATGTGTATAGTGATAATTTTAGGATTGTAATATATGTTTTATGATGTGTTAAGTCATTAAAATATTTTTGGTTAAGGACTTAATTGAAAAAATAGTTTTAACACTTAAAATGGTGATTTTTTGGGTCAATTCGGTTAACCGGCAAAAGAGATCGGTACCTAACCGAAAGAGTGTGTTTAGGAAATGAAATGGGTGACCTACTGGTCAATTCAGTCAACCGATAAGTTGGGTCAGTCAACTAACGAATCCAATAGCTAAAATTGGAAAATGGGGAGGACCAACTAGTCTAATCGGTCAATCGACTAGCTGTGTTCAACGGCCATAATAACGACCATTGAAGCAGTCGGTTGACCGACAATAAGGGCCAATCAACCGACAAACCTAGTCAAGTATTTGACTGACCTGTTTTTTTACTGATTTCAAGGGAGTATTTCAAGAGAATTAAATATATTTTTGAAATATATTATATATTATGTGATTCCTATTTATTTGGTCTACTTATTTATTTATTCTCTTAATTAAATTGAGAAAATACTTTCTATTCTTATGGATTTTGATTTGAAAAAGTTTTAGGGACCGAATTGATCTTTTCCAAGAATATTTTTTTTTTTTTATGAAACATACTTATTTTAAATATACATGGTATATGGGCTCTTAAGAGTGTCATTTAAAAGTCATGACATTTAAAAACTAATCATTATAGGTATAGATATAGTTTTCGGTCTATTAATAGAAACCTGCAGAATTAAAAAAACTTAATCAAGAACATTCAGATTTTGACTTTCTAAGAGATATTTTTACATTTAAAATTATAATTAAGATTATTCAAAGAGTTCTTGATCAAAGACGCTCAACGTTCTTTTCATCGGGTTGTGTTTTGCTACCGAGTTATTGTAATCATTTTCGACAAGTTTCGGCGAGATCTTTCCAAGCTCTTTGTTTTACTTTTCTTAGATTATTGTGATTGATTTCTTGGATAAGTTACTTGAGAAAATTGTTTTCAAATCTAATTTTGTGAAAATCATTTAAAACGGTTTTTATTTGAAAAATCTGATTACGTGCTATTTGTGTAAAATTATTTAAATCAAATTTGTGTCTCACATTGAATCTATCAATTAGTATTTCGGGATATTAATTGAATATAATCGTATTGAGGTGGTAGAAACTTCTTGTGGGAAAAAAAAATGATAAATCGTTTGTATTTGCAAGTTTGAGCGGATTAGACACGTTTAGGTTGGTGTTTAATTAGGGTAGTTAGGTTTAATCTTTATCCTATAAAAGATTGGAGTTTAATCTTTAGCTTGAAAAAATATTAGGGTTTAAACTTTAGCCTGCGAAAAATATTAGGTTAGTTTTTAGCCATTAAAAAGATTAGATTTTAATTCTTTCTATAATAGAATAGTGATTGTAAAGGTTTTTCCTAAACCTGCGAAAAAGATAAGTGCAATAGCATGGGAGAGTGATTGGTTGATTCTGAATTTGTGGAAAGAATCACGGTTTTAAAGGTTGATTCTAAGCCTATGAAAATAATCAAAGTTGTAAGGGTTTGGTTCTTACTTGGGAGAGGAATCAGGGTTTAGTGGCTTCCGAATCTCCGTGGAGCTCAGGGGACTAGAGGTAGGTAAGATTAACTTGCCGAACCAGGATAAATTCGTGTGTCTTGCATTGGTTATTTTTTCTATTTGTTTGGGTGTGCACTTAACTAAACATATTTTCGTTGTGTAACAAAAAAATAATCAATTAGGAAAATTGATATTTTGAATTTGAATTTATTACTTATATTTTTATAACTATCCAATTAATCTCGCTCTTGGGTAGATCTTTGGACCAACAGTATGTCAATTGAGGATTAATATGGAAAATGAGAGATAATAACAAATTGTTTAAATCTAATTCAAAGTTTCAGGAATGATAATAAAATGTAAAGCTTAAAGAAATTACGGAACGAACTCGCTAGAATAAGTAATCATTATACAATCTCATTTAAGCACACCTAATGATTTGTATCTCTGCCTCAAACGAATAGAAATGCAGAGAGTTTTTTTTATTAAATTGTTGAAACATTGTGCTTTGGTTTTCTCACAAAATAATGATGTTTCTCTAAAGATTTTTATGTGTATATCTTCACAATTGAACAATTAATATTCTTACACATTTTCTCTTAAAAAATTCTCTGTTTTTCTATGTTCTACTGTGTGCAACTCGTGCAAAATAGAATGAACTAGTTGTTGTACAAAATCAGCCTATAAAGTCAATTTTGGATTAGATATAGGTTTGGAAAAGGAAGGTGAATATTTTTCTACTTAAATTCAAACCATTCCCTACACATAACAATGGAATCTCTAGGTCAATGGTGCCAAAAATTCGACAGGGTTTGGAGCAAGAATAGTCATTGACTTGCCTGATTAGGTTTGGATAGAATGTGCAGTCAAGTTCGGGTTTGAATCTTCAAAAAAAAAAAAAAAAAAAAACCAATAATGGCATCATTCAGGAATGCACACCAGGTGCCTAAGGATATAAAATGAGAGAGTTAACGCCCTAGAAGTTCTTGCGTCAACATGTGGTGTCGGATCTAGTTCACATTTGGTTCAATTCCAAGAGATCTTGTCAATCACAACTTTCACAAATAAGTGTGCTAATGTGGGACATACTATTGAAGAAAAAGACAAGAGCCCCCTTCATTGATTTACCTAAAGGAAGGAACATTTCCCATTTAACAACGAAACAATGGAAAAGATCATGTACAAGTTGACAAAAAAATTAATAGTAGACAAATGGATACATTGAAGGTCATTCATGCAAGTAATACTCTTATGCCTAGGGCCTTTAGAAGCAGCCTATATACTTTCAAATTCATAAAGGTATCTGTGGTAACCATTGAGGGTAAGGACACTAGCATATAAAGATCTAACGGTAAGATACTATTGGCCTACGATAAAAAAGAATGCAGAGGAGTATGTGGAGAAATATGACAAGTGTCAAAGGTTTGCTCATGATATTCGCACACCTAGATAGAATCAAAAACCCAATTTCAAGTCATGGTCTTTTAACTATGTTTTGGGATGGATGTTTTGGGACCCTTCACTCCAACTCCAAGGAACAACAGGTATGTGTTAACTATTATTGACTACTTCGCGAAATAGGTACAAATTGATGGGTTTTTGACGATAGGATAAAATGAGGTTAAGAAAGTTATAGAAAAATGTGATCTATAGCTTGGACATTGCTGTAGTGTTAATCTAACAATGGTACTCCCTTTGTTGGGAATAAAGTTGGCAAGATGTGCAGTGAACTAAACATACTACACCGGACTTCTAGACTAGCAAACCCCTAGGTGAATGGACAGGCATAAATACTGAACTAATCCACAAAAGAGATTGTCATAGAAGTTTGACGAAGCATAAGGAACATGAATGGATGAGCTCTCTAGGATACTATGGTCCGACCGAACCACTCACTGGATATGTATGGGGAAGACACCATTCTCTCTCATATACGGATTTGAAGCCTTTGTCCTATATGAAGTTTATGATACAACAACGACGAGAATGGCAGCTTACAAGACAATGATGGCAAGAAATTTCAATAAGATCACAGATTCCATTCTGGTTTACAAAACAACGGAAAAAATAAATTTCATACCTCCAAATCGCAAAACACAATAAATTTGTATATGGAATGAAGGATGAAGAAGAGGGGAAGATAGAAATCACTTAAAGTGAGTTCTTCCTAAATTTTAGATTTTTATAGATATAATATGTCCTCTATGAACGTTTAATTGTTTTTTTTACCATTTGTTAACAAATGAACTAATTGTTATTTTGTCTCAATTAGCTGCTGAAATGACCGCAACATCGTTTACTATTGGAACCAATCGAAACAAAAGTGCTACTTTAAGGACTAAATGTTTTTTTTTTTTTTTTTTAAATCTCAAAGACAAGTTCCATAGGGATCAAAAGTATAATTTTCTCAAAATGGTTTATATGATCTTTTCGTGCACCTATTTTATTTTTTTGGAATATCCAAGAACGTACTAATACTCACACAGAGTATGAGACTAATCTCGTTTAGAGTGCATCATTGTCCTTATAACAAGTATTTTTTCGCTGGTTCGACCTCCTGACTTTGTAAAGATCTCTCACACCTAATTGTAGATTTATATGGACTAAGAAAAACACAAATTGAGAGTTCAATGAAGTGTTGCTTACTGGGGTTATTTTTAGTCAAAGTAGCGGTTCCTCCAAAATTGCAAGCAATGTCGGAATTGCCATTCTGTTGGTAATAGTTGTTGAAAGCAAATGAGGCATGCGAAAGAAGGGTGTCCGGTTCGAAGCAAGGCCCACCGTCTCGAATGGGGCCACAGTTACCCATGCCCGAACCACAGGCCCAATCCAACGCATTCTGAAGATCAAGTTCGGAAACTCCCGGACGAGCTACGCACCACGTCGTCCCATCTAGGAAGGTGGTGTTTCCTTCTGGTGGCGATAGAGTCGTGACCGGAATCGTTGCCTCAGCCTTTTCTTCCACCACCAACAATTCTGCTTCTACCATCAAAACTGAATTGTTTGGAAAGAAAAAACATGAAAAAAGTTTATTATACATTTAGTTCAATCATGAGCTTTGCAATAGTACCATTCCAAAAAAAAAAAAAAAACTTTACAAATGTATGCGTGTGTGAATTACTTGACCTAGCCATCCAGCAATTTTGTTAGTACCGTTTGATCCGATATTAAAGAATTAGATCTTAATGTGATTTATTTATTTATTTTTTTATATTTCTTGGTGTAAATTTGTGTTTTTAATATCTAATCCTTTCAATTGTAATTTTGTCACTTCAACTTATAATTGCTAATATAATATATGAGCTTGGTTTATTAAGCCAAAATCCTAACTCTAGGGTGCCTTTAGTCCCCTATAAATATCACTATTGTAAATATCTATATTGGATTATTTTCTTGAATATTAATATATCGTTCCATATTTCTCCCAATATTCCGTCGCTCAATTATTCTAACATGGTATCAGAAGTCAATTCTTCTTGGTTCTATTCCTAATAAATTTTTCCTAACCCTAATCGTTTAAGTGTTCCGCCGCGCCGCTGCCCATCTCATTTTCATCATTTAACACCCCAATATCATATTCATCATCATCATCATACTTGTTTTGTCAAAACGCTTCCAACGTCATCAAAATCATCGTAATCGGAGTCGGAACGCACCTTCACGCGCCGCCAACAGTCTAATCACCGCTGTTAACTTCATTGACTCATACGAGATTCAATATCAACTTAAATTCATAATATAGTATACCATTAGAGGCATCTCGTTGAGACGATTCCAACGACACCAAAATCACCACCATAAGATATCGGACGCGCCCTCATGCGCCCTCCGAAGTTTCTGCTGCTCCGTCACTGTCAGACCTTGCGCTGCCAAACCGATTTAGCATTTTCTATTAACCGGTTTACCCATTTTAAGACCGTTTCTCGAAGATCTAACATTAGCTCTTGGCTAATTTTGGCGTTCCATATCTATCAGCGGCATCCATTTACTCAAATTTGGATCATACAATATAGCTCTTTTTATATTGTGGATTCGGTTCATCAAGGTGGTTTAACTGGTTCAAAGGCTTATCAATCGGTTCTTCAAGATTATAGATCGGTTCTAGCTAATTGTATCATTACGAATTCATCTGTAGCCTTTGTTTAATCAAATTCGGATCAAACAGTATAGTTCTATTTATATTGTTGATTCGGTCTATCAGGGAGATTTAATCGATTCAAGAGTTCATCACTCGATTCTTCAAGATAATAGATCGATTTTGGCTAATTGTATCATTAAGAATCCATCTGTGGCCTTTGTTTAATTAAATTCAGATTATACAGTATAGTTCTCTTTATATTATTGATTTAGTTCATCAGAGAGATTTGATCGATTCAAGGGTACATCAATCGATTTTTCATGATTATAGATCGATTCATGAATGATTTCAGTATTTTGAATCTATCTGTGGTCTTGGTTCTTCTAGATTCAAATCATACAGTATACTTTGTTGTATATTGTTGATATGGTTCAACAACGATGTCTGGGGGTTGCACTTCTTCGATCATTCTTAATGCCAAAAAGGGTTTGGATCCTCCATCCACTACTATTACCATCTCTATTGCAGATATGGCTTCACTCTTTCACCAAATTTTCTTCAAGAATGATACAAATTTTTTCCTTGTTCTTTCAACTTACTATATGTAATTCTTCTTGGTTATTTGATTCTGCCTATTGTAATTATATGAAATTTGATCTCAACATCTTCTCATCCAAACTATCCACTATGAATTCCATAATATTCATATCGTTGATGGTTCTTAAATGCGTGTTACTCATACCGATTAGATTTCTATTTCACATCTTTTTATTCCTGATACGTATTTAATTCCGAAACTCATTTTAAATCTCTTATCTGTTGGCAACTCTGTGAATTGGGATTTGAAGTTATATTTGCTAAGAGTGGTTGTCATGTGTAGGATCCTCGAACAGGAGAAATTCTTGGGTCTGGTAGTAAAATTGGACGTCTATTTAAACTCAACAGTTTGCACTTTCCACCTTAAACCCTACCACCACTACCCCAGGTCCCTTCATCAACCTATAAAACCTCACCAACATCCTCCTCCTCATTATCATCATCGTGCTTATCTCCTCCGCCGCTATTGTCTCTATCTTCATCTTATATTTGGTATTCCGGGTTAAGCCACATTTCATCCGGTCAACTCAAATCGCTTATCTCTAGCGGTCAGTTAGGTTCAGTTCAGTATGAGTTATTCAACTGCATCCATTGCCAACTTGCAAAACAACCAGCCCTATCTTTCAATGAGAGTCAATATATTTTTCATGTACCTTTTTATCTAATTCATTCTGATGTTTGGGGGCCTTCTCCTCATGCCACAATAGGTGGTTCTCGTTACTTTGTTATCTTTATGGATGGCTACTCTAGATATACATAGTTGTTCCTTATGAAAAATCGATCCGAATTATTCTGAATATATTTTGATTTTTTTCTACATTTGAAACCCAGTCTCCTCATCCTCCTCCTCATCATCATGCTTATCTCCACCGCCGCTATTGTCTCTATCATTATCTTATATTTAGCATTCCCGATTAAGCCACATTTCATCCGGTCGACCCAAATTGCTTATTTCTGGCGGTCAGTTAGGTTCAGTTCAACATTAGTCCTTCAACTGCATCCATTGTCAACTTGTAAAATAACTAGTCCTACCTTTCAATGAGAGTTAATATATTTCTCTTGCATCCTTTGATCTAATTCATTATGGTATTTGAGGGCTTTCTCCTCATGTCACAATAAGTGGTTCTTGTTACTTTGTTATCTTTGTGGATGACTACTCTCGATATACATAGTTGTTCCTTATGAAAAATTGATCTGAACTATTCTGAATATATTTTGAGTTTTCTTGTCACACCCCACCCCGGGCTCTCGTCACCCTGGGGCCGGCGTGACGTCGGTATGACATCACCCAACTGAATAGACAACCACAATAAAAAAATAGAAGATAATACACAGACAAATGATATGTACAACATATACATAATTCCTATTGATAGGGACACACTGTCCGAACTATAAGGATAACCAAAATTCGAATCCCATGAATCTCACTTAGATTCATCTCTGACACCCCTCCTCGAAATCCCTCTCTAATGACTCCATCGCATGACCCGCATAACTCTATCTAGCACCAGTAGGGGACCCACCGACTCCTAGCTGTTATACCTGCGAGTGTACTGCCTTCTTAGTAAAAATATTTTGGGATAATAAATCATTCTACAACATCTAAATGGATCAAGCGTAGGTATGTAAACAACGTGTAACTAGTAAAAATTTCTCTATAATATAAGTAGTGGAAATAAACCCACAAGTATACGTTTTATCCAAATCCACCAAATATAAAACCATAGCAATCATCAGGGTAAATAATAAATTACTCAATGTAAGTAACACATCACATCTCAAACACACACCTCCACACACACACACTGGCCAGCCCTAGTAATCGTTTTAACTTCACGATCGGGAGTTTGCAACGGTACCGTACCATCCGTAGGATATGCCTTCCTACGAATACCCATCACTCCGCCGAAGCGGATAATTACTGCGCAGTATAAACGTCTAACATCACTCTGCCAAAGCAGATAAACATCACTCCGCCGAAGCGGATAACATCACTCCGCCGAAGCGGATAAATACTATGGCCTCATCAAATCAAATACAACATCATCAAAACGCAACTCAATAAAAATCATTTACTCAACATCGTCCAATTACCACGTCTATCTCTTTTCTCAAAATCAACTTTTAAATCCCAAAAATCATATATCACACTTCCATTTAAAGAAAACGTCTGATTTTATTAAAACCACTTTTTCACCCTTTATTATTTTATTATTATTTTTAGAAAACCAGGCATTTCTGGAAAACCAGATGTTTCCTATTTTCTTTTAAAAACACCATCTGATTTCACCAAATTCAACAAAAATTCATTTTCAACTTCATTTCGAAAACCACCGAAATCTTCCGGAAATCCAGTTTACCAACTCACCCACCTCCTGCTTGATCCATATAATTTATAAAATAGTACGGTTTAAGTAAACCAACCTTTCATCATATATACATACAAAAGTAATTTAGCAAGAAGACAGTACACTCACCTCGTTATTCGTTCTCCAAAACCCTCACCGACCACACTTTATCGGGACACCGATGCCTGCGAATCTAACAATGACAGAGCCTAAATTAATATCTTGTCTAAAACACCCGAAACATGCAGTGCAGACCCTATCTTTCGAATCGTTACTATTTTACGTACCACGTAACTAAAATAAATTAATCGTTACGAAATTATTAAAAAAATTTGGATGTGTAACGCTAAATAAAATTTAATTTAATGAAAATTAACAATCGGTTGAAATTTCACCTGTTTCCGAATCGTTTGGCGACCCCGAGATGAGTTTTTGATTTTCAGTGGGTCTGTCCGTGCAATTTTTCTTTTCTCTTTTTTTTTTTCTTCTTCTTATTCTGTTTTTTTTTTCCTTTTCTGTTCACTGAACAGTTTCCAGCCGTCTCTCTCTCTCTTCCGTCTCCGTTTCTGACGTGGGTTCCCGCCGGTACACCCTCACCGCCGATCAACCCACCACCACCGAGCTAATCCGTAGCACCCACGCCTGATCAAACACCCCCATGCACCTCATCTGACTGAACACGTATCCACCCAGGTTCGCCGTGAACCGTAACACTGTTGCCGACGAGTTCCCCCGCTGATCAATGCTCTGATCACACCCACACACTCACGATGGACGAATGAGCAGCACCCCCATCCGAAACACTCATCGCCGGACGACTCCCGCATCTCCGACGACCATGAACGGAAAGCAGGGCACCCACACAGTCACTCACCTATCGGCCGACCGAATGCTCCCACTCCCCGAACGAACGACGACGTACATCGGCGACGGCCCTACGCACAGGAAATTCGCCGGATAGTGTGCCCACTCCGCCGACGCTCCGATCCTCTCTCTCCCTCCTCTGTTTTCGATTTTTCCTTGATGATTTTTTCCTTTTTCAGATTTGGTTTGATATGTTTGATCATTACCCATGCATGAAAGTATATATACTGCATGAAATCGGTGGGTTCAGTGCATCCGAGAGTACCACGTCGCCGCTTGCTCTATTCCCTGCCGACCGGTTGTCTCCGATCACGCTTATATATATATATACATATAATAAAAATCCTTTTTTTTTTTTTTTTATTTACCCTTTCCTCCCCCCAACTTCCTTTAAGTCTTAATTTTAATCCATTTCAAAAATTTCTTTCTTTTTTTTTCCTAAAGTTTTCAAGATTTTCAATTTCACCCCTTTAAGTTTCAATTAAAAGTTAAATATCAATTTACCTCCCTAAGTTGGGATTTAACGCTTCTAGATTTTTAATTTGGTCCAAATCTCATCCCGAATTTTCACAATTACTCTAAAATACAACTAAAATGACGTGCGTGTTAATTCGGGGTCTTACATTTCTTCTACGGTTCAAACTTAGTTTTCTAGAAATATCAAAGTTTTTCGCTAAGATAATGCAATAAATTACAAGGATCGTGTTTTTTTCAACTTGTTTCGCAAAAATGGCACGTTCCCCCACTGCTCATGTCTTGATATATATCCTAATAAAATGGATGAGCCGAACGCAAATATAGACACATTCTTGACACAGTTTGTGATCTCCTCATTTCTTCCTCCTTCCCTGAGCATTTTAAAGGTGAGGCTGCCCTAATCGCAGTATACACCATAAACCGTGTTCCCTCCGCAACAATTCAGAACCAGTCTCCATTTGAGCCTTTTTTTTTATAAATCTCCCGATTACTATAAACTCAAAGTCTTTGGTTACGCTTGTTTTATTCTTTTTAAACCACATGAACACAACAAGTTAAAACCAAAGGCCCACCTATGTTGTTTTCGAGGATATGGCATTGAACATAAAAGGTATCGATGTTGGAATCCTATCTCTAAAACTCTTTGTCTCTCTCGTCACGTCATTTTTTGGGAACATTACATGTTTTCTTTCTTACGGTCCTTTGATATATCAACCCTTACTAAATCTTGATTCTTTACTGATTTAATTCTTGAGTTATTTCCTAATGATGCAGTTACAAGTACAGTTGAGCCCATTCCAACACCATCAACTGAACCCAATTTTGCACCTTCCGTTGAGTCCACTCCAGCATCATCAGCTGAACCTACTCCATAACTACCAACTAAACCCACTCTTAAACCACCAGCTGATCTCACCCCTCCAACTTTATCGACCATGTCTGAGACTTCTCATATGGACGATGATTTTGCATCGACTGCCTCTATGACCCACCCACCAGATCATCGTCGTTGTTCTAGCAGGGTAATTCATCATCCCCCTTACCTTATTGATTATCATTATTTTTTCTATTATACTTAATTTGCATGAGCCTCAATCCTATAAAGAGGCTAATACTAATCATCTTTAGCAGAAAGCAATAGACGAAGAATTTCAAGCCCTAGCCAAAGCTCACACTTGGGATATTGTTGATCTTCCACCTGGGAAAACTCCTATTGGGTGAAAATGGATGTTTAGGATCAAAACATTTTTTAATGGTTTTGTTGAACGATGTAAAACCCAACTTGTTTCTAAGGGATTTGCTCAGGAATATGACATTGACTAAGAAGAGACATTTGTTTCAGTGGTGAGGCTCACATCTGTCTGTAAATTTATTGCCGTCGTCGCCATTCGAAAATAGATTTTCTTTCAAATGGATATCAAAAGTGCATTTCTCAATGGTGATCTTCTTCAGGAAGTTTATATGCATTCCCCTCGATATAAAGTTTGTCACCTCTGTCGTGCCTTATATGGTTCGAAACAAGCTCCACATGCTTGGTTTACAAATTCAGCATTATCATTCATCAGTTTGGGTTCAGATCCAATGCTCATGATTTGGCCCTGTTTCTTTGCCACACTGACAATGATATTATCCTTCTTTTATTATACGTGGATAATATAATTATTACTTGGGATGATTTATACGATATCTCTGAACTCAAAAAATTTCTCAGTAAACAATATTCGAGATGAAAGATCTTGACATGCTCACCTTTTTTCTTGGCCTCGAAGTTTCATCTGGTTCAGATGGATATTTTCTCTGTCAGGCAAAATATGTCTCGAATCTTCCTTCCAAGGTTGGCATCACTAACTCTAGCATTGCCACTACTCCTATCGAGCCGAATATCAGACTCACTCCACTAAATGGTTCACTTCTTCAGGATGTCACTCTATATTTCCATTGGAAGTTTAGTATACTTTACTGTCACTTTCCCGGACATCGCCTATGTCGTCCATTAAGTCAGTTAGTTCTTGTCTACTCCTCGGACCTCTTATTACTTGCTTGTTCTTAACATTCTTCGGTATGTCAAGGATACCTTATTTCATGGACTTTATTTCTCAGCCCAGTCTGCTCCTACTTTACAGGCTTATTCTGATGTCAATTGGGTTGGAGATCTTCTCGACCGACGCTCAACCACTAGTTGTTTCATCTTGGGCAACTCCGTCATTTCTTGGTGCAGTAAGAAACAAATTGTGGTTGCTCGTTCCAACACTAAAGCTAAATATTGTGTCATCGCTGATGCAACACAAGAACTACTTTGACTTCGGTGGCTCCTCACTGACATGAGAATCTCTTCTCCTACTGCTACTATTTTGCAATGTAACAATAAAAATGTTGTTCAGATCACCCACAATGACATCTTCCACGAGCGTACAAAATACATCGAGATTGATTGTCATTTTATTCGTCATCACATTCTCCAAAATATTGTTCGTTTACAATTCGTTAGTTTAGCCGATCAGACAACTGATATTTTCACTAAAACTAATCATCCCTGACATTTTCACTTTCTAGTTTCCAAACTCAAGTTCACTTCTCATTTATTGCCTTGAGTTTGAAGGGGATGTTAATATAATATATGGGCTTGGTCCATTAGGTCAAAACACTAATCCTAGGGTTTCCTTAGTCTCTTATAAATATCCCTATTGTAAATATCTATATTGAACTATTTTTCTGAATATCAATATATTGCCCCATATTTCTCCCAATATTTTATCTCTCAATTATTCTAACAATAACAATTACTATAAACATTTGTAACCATTGTTACTTAGTATTGTTAATTTTTCTACTCCAAATTGTAATTAAATATCTCAATATTGCAATTGGTGCTATATTACATTGTAAAAATATTATTTTGAGATGTAATTATTTCCTTGTATCGGACATATCCTGTTAGTTATTCCAATTATAATTCCTAAGCAAATCAAATAATATATTTTCAAATATAATTTATTTTAAAAGGGTTGTTGACGATCTATAATAGCTTTAATTTGTAAGAAAACTATTTTTCTTTTCCTTTAAGTCATAAGAAAATACAAGTAACAACTAATCATAAATATTAGCCAACTATTTAATTAATATAAAAATATAATTATCCATAATCAATAATAGAATAAATTTATACCAAATATTCTTATAAATTTCTTTAGACTATGGGAAGTTCTAATCAGATAAGAAATTATTTTTTCAGTTATCACTAGTATAATTGCAACTTAATGTAATATTATTACGACTAACATCAATTGTAATGACATATCATTTTTGTTACAATTTAGAATTATGACTACAAAAATAAAAAATAATTTTTTTAAAAATATATCAAAGATTAATTTTTCGGCAGCGTCCTAAAAAGTCCTCGTTTTCTATTGAACAAGGGCATAGCATTAGCATCAATTGAACAAGCTCAACCTTGAAAAAGAAAGGTGATAGAGTTTGGGTTGATCCCTAAACTTCCACTTGGCCACTGAAGAAGACGAAGGTTGGGCGAGAGAATAGACCAACTTACTGCTTACTACCATATAATCAATATTTCTTGTTTTGTAGATTTTTGAAGAGTAGATTTCAAAAATATTAATGGTATAAAATAAAAACATATAAAATAAAAATTAAATTATCTCTAATAATTATCTAATGGTAATAATTAAAAGTGGAAGGAGAAAGAATGTTTCAGTAAGGTTAAAGAATGACTCTTTAAAGTTTTTGGGTGAGTTCTTACATATATATATATATATATATTTTGTTTCCGATATATCAAATAATTAATGAGTGACCCCACTCAATTTTGTCTCTTTTTTGTTTTAATTAATTTAATTTTTTTAATTAATGCATAAATATATTATTAATTTTCCTGGTCCATAATTTGAATTATTCAAGAAAATAATTATGATTCAAAAAATATTTTCACCGGAAAAGAAAATAGATACAATATAAATTAATCAAATTAGAATTTGTTGACTTGAAAAAATTGATAAAATTAATCCTAATTTATAGTTATTTGTTTGTTATTTTATAGTATATTAGTAAAAATTAATTTATAAAAATATTATTCCACTTTGTTGATTTTTAATGTAATTTTTAATAGTATATTTATATTCGATATTTATAAAACACCATTACTTACTAAAATGTATGTATCCGTTTCTGGATATTGCTACAAAAATAACCAAATGATATCTTTGTGTTTCATGCATTAATATTAACAATTTATAATAATTTTTCTTTCTAAACTCTCGCAGTATGCAAGTCTAAAACTAGTTTTATTAAAAGTAGTGTAAATGTGCGGGCGATCATGTACTCTACATCGGAGATGCAAGTTCTTGCCGTAGAAAAATATATGGATATTAGTAGAAAAAAAAATCAAATTTACTCTTCAACTATTACAGTGATTTCTCTATCAATGACAGGTTTCATTGATAAAAACTCATCTAATAATAATAAACATTCCGTTGTCCATTAAATATCATCCTATAAATCTATTAAGAAGTCATTTAAAAGATAGAAACCAAATAAAGAAAAGAAAGTCTCAGTAAGCTTACACAAATGATACTTAAATCTAACATGAGAATAAATTAAAGCGCTTCTGATATAGTTAAACCCAAGATTTTGATCATTTCTTTCTCGAATAAAATGCAGACAGAAAGAATGAAAGAAGAAAAAACACATTTTAACAAGCAACAAAGAAGCAATAAGAGAGAGGAGAGTGTGACATACTCATGTAGCAATCTATCAGAAACATCCATGTTCTTCCTCATAATGAATTGTCCTCACCATCTCCCCTTTGATCACTTGATTTGATGTTTGAGACCCCTTTTGGCTTCAATACAACAAGCAAACACTTATTCTCTTTCTACGGGCATTCTTAAATGCAGGAGTATGTGAAGAATCCACCGTTTTTTGAAGGAAAATTTTCTACTTTTTCTCTTTTCTCTGTGCATTACTTCTTTTTCTTCTTATTTCGGAACTTTTTGGACAAATGAATGCATGCGAAGGAACTCGACAAATGGACTTAAAATGGTGATTTCAATTGTAATCAATCGATTGACCGTTTGACCTTACTTTTAAAATTAAATTACAAAATCAAAGAAATTAAAATTAACAAAAAAAAAATTATAAAAAAAACGAAACTAAAAAATAAAAAAATGAGTAAAAAGTAAAAAACAAAAAAAAATTGTTTAAAATGAAATAATGGTCAAACATTAGGGGTATAAAGTGTAAAAAAAAATACTTAGTTTTCAATAACCCATTTCGTCATTTTTCGTGTGCTCTCTCTCTCTCTCTCCTCTCTCTGTTTGAAAAAAACAAACAAACAAACAAACTTGGTCTCGGCGTTCACAACGCCAGGACCAAGCCAGCATAATAAAAATTTAAAAACGGTCCTGGTGTTGCGAACATCGAGACCAAAGAGGTCCCAGTGTTCGCAACATCGAGATACTCAACCCTGGTAATTATCTTCAAAGTCGCGTGTTGTCAGAATTTCTTTTAAAAAAAATATTTATTAGGTAAAGAACTCCAATATTGCCCCTTGTCTTTCTCAATTGGAGCCACACAATATTTTCCCCATCTTCCTCCATTAGAATTGCACACTGCCATGGTCACTACTCCGCGGCACCAATAACGTTGTTCCATCCCTCTCTCAATTTTTCGCCTCCACTGCAACAGAGCCACCACCACCTCCAATCCACCAAGAGTATCGCCCACCACCTCTACCTCCACTGGATCTCTCTCTCTCTCTCTTTTTCTTTCTCTCTCTCTCCATATTGCCGGTAACGGCCGAGATCTGGCCGTCATTGGACAAATCTTGCCTTTGTAATTGGGTGCATCTGCTTTAAATCCGACGTTGGCTTTGACGATCATCTAGTGGCGCCACGTGTACCATATCTTTGGGAACCCTTGCAGGAACACCACCACCGATGATCCAATTTTGATCTCCTCTACATAAAGCTTTAAACCATTCGCCTCAACGTACCCGTGCTCAATTTGATCCATTCTAGGATATAGAGGAAGTAGTTGGATTTAATGAAGTTAGTTCAATCACTTTCAAGTTTGGGTAGTTGATTTTGTCTATATCAGAATAAATTTTAGTATTTTTTTGTGTTTTTTGTTGTATAATTTTTATATTTGTTGTCGTTTTTTGATTATTTGTTCTGGTAGTGGTGGCAATAGTGATAGTAAAAATTTATTGTTGTAGTAGTGATAGCGAATATTTGTTGCGGTGGTTGTAATAGTGATAGTTAATATTTGTTGTGTGGTGACAGTGGTGATACAAAATGTTACTAAGGTGGTGATGGTGATTGTGAGTATTTGTTGTGTCGGTAGTAGGGATAGTGAATATTGATTGTAGTGGTGATGATAGCGAATATTTAATGGTGGTGGTAGCGATAATAATAGTAAATTAATATTCGATATGGTGGTAGCAGTTAACGCACCCCAGATTTTGGAAAAGAAGGAAGAAGAGAGTGAGAAGAAGAGTGTTGAATCCAAGGTTTTGATGAGTAATTAAGTATTGATGTTTTTTGTCAAACTAACGATTTTATCAAGTGTTTCAAATTTATAAGTTTCAAGCATGTGATTAGGAAGAAAACTTCATGAAGAAACATAAAGGGTGCAAGATAAACGCAATGAAGATATGAAGAGTTTTGAAAACCTTGAAACAAATAGGAGAAAACAACTATCTATTTATATACTCTTAATGCAACCCGAATTATGATCACAAACGACACTTTAAATAAGTTATTTTTATATGTGTCTTGATATGAAATTATAGAGTTTAAGATTATAATTTAAGATATTGAATGTGCTCCTTATGTGAAATGAATTTGATAATTGATCTAAAAAGAAAACATGTTTTAAAGTACAAAAAGTGAAGTAATTTGGTTAAATCAGTCAACAGAGAAAAACAATCGGTCAACCAAATTAAATTGTGAGTTTTGAAGCTGAAATGAGGTGTTGCTAATCCAATTGGTTAACTGAATTAAAAAGGTCAGTCAACCTTTTGAAATAGTGGCTGAATTGGTGAAAAAAGTAAGCACACTGATCCAATAGGTCAACCGAATGAAATGGGTCGATCAACCGTTTGAGTTAGTAGGTAAATCAAAGAGAAATTGGAACAGTCTGAACCAATCGTTCAACCGATTGGAGGTAGTCGGTCAACCGACTGGGCTGAAAGGCAATAGTAGATTTCAGTTCCAGGCAGGTCGGTCAACCAACCTGCGGAGCTAGGTCAACCAACTGAGGCAGTTGGGTAATCGAGATATTTAATCTCTTGGTCAAAATCAATCTGTTTTTTAGGATTCCAAATGAGAGATTTGAACCTAATTAAGATATTATCTACCTATTTTATTATCCCTATTGATTTGGTTCATATACTTTGAGATTCTCCTAATTTAAATAGATTAATACTTTCTATCTTTATGGTTTTAAATTGAGAATAGTTTTGTGAACTTATTTGAGAAAATCAAAAGTTATTTTTAAGTGAGATACTCCTAAATTTAAAGGTTATCATATATGGGGTCTAAGAATATTTTTTAGAGGTATATCTTTGAAAAACTAGCCATTAGAGGGCTTGATATTTGTCTATTAATATAAACCTGCGGGAATTAAGATCAATACATCAAGAACAATCAGTTCAAGTTTTTCTAAGAGTTATATTTATGCTGAGATTTTTGTGAGAGATTTATTCTACGTTCTTGATCATCTAAAGCACTTGTGGTTTGACGTCACCGACTTGTGTGTTCTATTGCAATACTATCATTATTTTCGATGTTTCCCGGTGAGATCTGTCCAATCTTTGTTATTTTCTTTGAAATTATATTTTTTATTGATTTCTTAGTTTAAGATTGTTTAGAAAATCGTTTTAAACTTAAAAGTCTGAAAATCTTTTTAAACAATTTTATTTGATTATTTGATTGTGTGCATTAAATTGTGCTACCTACTTTATTAATTAATCATATTTTATTTGCCCCATATTATATCTATCACGTAGTAATTATTTGAGATATTAATTGATTATATTTGTATTGAGGTGGTAGAAGCTTCTTGTGGAAAGAAACTTACATTTTTTGTATTTGTAAGTTTGAGTGGATTAGACGTGTTTGGGTTGATGTCAAGATAGGGTAACTAGGTTTTAATCTTTTTTCTGTAAAAAAGATCAGGGTTTGATTTTTGTCCTGCAAAAAGGTTAGGTTATTTTTTTTCCTTGAAAAGAATTAGGTTTTGATTCTTCCGGTAATTGAATTGTTATTTTGAGTAAATTGTAACGGTTCATCCTTCCCTGTGAAAAGGATAGGTGAGAGAGTGTTAGGTTAATCTTTGGCTTGGTAAAAAGATCTGATTCATAATTGGCTTGGGAAAAGGATAATTTATAAAGGTTGATTCTGTGCCTGTATAAGAATCATTGTAAGGATTTGGTTTCTACCTAGTAAAAGGATCAAAGAGGTTTAGTGAATTGCGAATCTTCGTGGATCTCGAGGGACTAAACTTAGGTGAGACTAGCTTGACTGAATCAGGATATATCGTTGTGTGTTGCATTGTTTATTTTCTATTATATTGTGTTTGGGTGTGCACTTAGTATTAAACACATATCCGCTGTGTGACTAAAATAATAATTAATTTAGGAAAATTAATTATTTGATATTAAGTGTTTAAAAAAATTAATTGTTTAAATTTTGTAACTACCAAATTCACCTTCCTCTTGGGTAGCTCTTTGGGCCAACAATTGGTATCAGAGTTGGTTTAACTTGTTTGACTTAAAATCCTAGCTAAGAAAGATCACATGGTGCACCTCATAGGCACTCTAAGTGAGGGGCAGTGTATACACCATCCACCCTTATTTGCAGGTGATAACTATTCATTCTGGAAGGATAAAATGATTGATTTTCTTCAAGCCACTAATTATGATGTGTGTCTAGCTATTGAGGACGGTTCATTTGTTCCTAAGGTGAATGGAGTTACTAAGAAGAAAGAGTAGCTGACAACCTCTGATGAACAAAAATTTTCTATTAATTCTCAAACTATTTATATTTTATTTTGGTCTTTAGATGCAAATGAATATATTAGGGTTTCAGGTTGTGGATCGGCAAAAGAGATATGGGATGCATTGCAAATCACACACGAAGGGACAAATCAGGTGAAATAATCCAAGATCAATGTCTTAGTTCGACAATTTGAACTATTTAGAATGAGTGAAGCAGAATTTATTCTGGAAATGTACCCGAGATTCAATAGCATCTACAACAACCTTGGTCAACTCAAAAAACCTTATACTATGGAGGACAAAGTACGAAAAATTATGAGATCATTGACTAAAGTCTAGGAGCCGAAAGTAACTGCGATGGAGGAAGCTAAAGATCTCACAGTCTACACTAGTGATGAGCTCATTAGAAACCTAATGACACGTGAGATGACTATATGAGGATATGATGATGAAACAGGAAATATCAAGAAGAAGTCCTTAGCATTGAAAGTTCAAAAAAATGAGGAAGAGGATGACAACAATAATATCAGTCTTGACAACAAGCAAGAAAAGGATGTGACGGTTCTCACACATTTTTTTAGAAAAATGACTCAACGAATATTCCGGGATAAGAGAAATTTTAACATGAGTAATGTGGAATGCTTCAACTGTCACAAGAATGGACACTTCCAATCTAACTGTCCCGAACTAAAGAATTAAAAAACGAAAAAGAGAAAGGAAAAGAAGAAGGTAAATAAGAGTAAGAAGAAATTAATGAAAGCCACTTGGGATGACTCTGAGTCAAGTAGCTCAAAAAAATCGAACAATGATGATTCATCTATGCTTACTTTGATGACCATTGGAGATGAGGTAACAAAATGTTCTAGTTCTTGTCCTTTACATTTCAATAATTTATTTAATGTTTATCAAGAACTAACACATAATTATAAAAATCAGTGTTCTCAAATTAACGCCCTACAAAGTACAATTAACACACTTAATAAGCAAGTGATGAAATTCGAATATGAAAACAATGAATTGAAATCTAAGATATTGGATTGACATTCAATAGTTCTCAAATTCATAGGTGGTGAGAATAATTTAAAAATACTTTTAAGAAGTCCACGAGGTATCTTTGATAAGGTTGGAATTAGGTTTCAAAAAAAATTTAAACAAAAGAGATTTCATAATTTTTTTTCTGAAATCAGGAATTTTGTTAGATGTTTTAAATGTAATTTTGTGGGGCATACTATTAGTAAATGCTTTTCTAAAGTATCTAAATGCAGACAAATTTTGGTTCCTAAAGAAACTAAAATTGTCCCAACTGACAAGATCGAATCCACGTAGATTGAGTATCATTTAGGAATTATTTGAGGTGCTCTTTGTAGGTTACTTTGAAAGCATCAATAGGTAAGGAAAAATAGTTCCTGGATAGTGGTTGTTCTCGACACATGATGAGAGACAAATATAAATTCACGTCTTTGACACCTAAAGATGGAGGTCATGTAACGTTTGAAGACAGCGCAAATGGTAAAATTATTGATATAGGTAATATCAGTAATGGGTCTACTACTATTAAAGATGTTCTCCTAGTAAATGGTCTTAAACATAACCTACTTAGTATTAGTCAATTATGTGTTAAAGGTTATAACGTTGTTTTTTATCATGATAGATGCATTATTAAGAATGAACATGATAGTATCATACTACTTGTTGCATTGAGAATATTTACATATGTTCATTTGATGATTTCTCTTCTCAAAATTTCTCATATTTGAATGCATTATATGAGAACAATTGGTTATGGCACATAAGACTTGGTTATACTAGTATGGAATTACTTTCAAATTTGTCTAAGAAAAGTCTTGTACATGGTCTACCTGCATTAAAATATGTGAAAGACAAAGTATGTGATGCATGTCAATTAGGTAAACAATCTAGATCATCATTTAAGAAGAAGTTGCACACATCCACATCTAGATGTCTTGAATTATTACATCTTAATTTATTTAGTCCAAATGCCATTACTAATTTAGGAGGTAAATTTTATGCATTCGTAATTTTGGATGACTATTCTAGGTATACATAGGTGTTTTCCCTAGCTAAGAAGAGTGAAGTTACTTCTATATTTTCTAAGTTTTGTAAACGTGTTCAAAATTAGAAGCAATGTTGCATCATTGACATCCGTAGTGATAGAGGCAAAGAGTTTAGGAATGGTGAGGTAATAAGTTATTACGATGAGCAGGGGTATGCTTACAGCTTTTCTACACCTAGATCGCCATAACAAAATAGTGTTGTGGAGAGGAAGAACAAAACACTTTAGGAAATGACCAAAACAATGCTAAATGAGAATCGTCTTTCTAAATATTTCTAGGCCAAAGTCGTAAGCACCGCTTGCCATGTAGTAAACAAGGTTTCTATCCGAAGAGGTTTTAATATGAAATTTGAAATGGTAAGACTTTAAATATATTCTATTTTAAAGTTTTTGGTTGCAAATATTTTATCTTAAATGATAAGGATAATTTTGGTAAATTTGATGCTAAATTTGATTATGGTATTTTCTTTGGGTGGGCTTCTAATAGTAAAGCTTATACAATTTATAATAAAGGTACCTTAGTAGTGGAAGAATCTATATATGTTGTATTTGAGGAATCTGATCTACTTGTGACGAGAAAGATTTTGGATGATAATGATGCAGGTACACAAAATAACCAAAACCAAGGAGGTGATACGATAAATGAACTACAGAATGAGGAACCAAAAAGAGAGTAGATGAATTTACCACGTACTATAAAGACAATGCCAGGACATTCAATAAAAGAAATTATTAGTAATTTCGAGAAAGGTCTAAGTACAAGATCATTTCTTAGGGATATAATTAATCTTGCCTTTCTATCTTAAATTGAGCCTAAAAATGTGAATGAGGCATTAACTGAGGAATCTTGGATCTTCGTGATGTAAGAAGAATTATTTCAATTTGAACGTAATAAAGTGTGGTCTTTAGTTCCTACACCGGACTTTCATCCCGTAATTGGTACTAAATGAGTTTTTCGTAATAAAAATGATGAAACTGGTATGACAATTAGAAATAAAGTAAGATTAGTGGCACATGGCTATAATTAATAAGATGGAATTGATAATGATTAGACTTATGCACATGTATCGAGATTGGAAGCTATTAGAATGTTATTTGCCTTTGCATGTTCACGAAATTTTAAACTATATCAAATGGATGTAAAGAGTGCATTCTTGAATAGATTTCTAGTAAAAGAAGTTTATGTCGAATAACCCCTGAGATTTGAAAGTGATAAATTACCCGATCATGTGTTTAGACTTCGAAAGGCTTTGTATGAGCTCAAACAAGCTCCGAGAGCTTGGTATGAGAGACTTAGCCAATATTTGATCGAAAATGGTTTTCGACAGGGTCTTAGCGACATAACTTTATTTATCAAGCAAAATTATTCCAATATCCTATTAGTACAGATATATATATATATATATATATATATATATATATATATATATATATATATATATATATATATATTGATGATATTATATTCAAATCTACTAATGAGAATTTTTGTCAAGAGTTTGCCAAGATTATGCAGGTTGAGTTTGAAATGAGTATGATGGAAAAGTTAACCTTCTTTTTTAGGTTGCAAATCAAGTAAACTAAAGAAAGAATTTTCATTAATCAATCCAAGTACACTAAAGAGTTATTGAAAAAATATGCCTTTGATGGCGCTAAAGAATACAAAATTCTCATGGAAATAGTTACAAAAATAGACAAAGACGATATGGGTAAAAACATAAATGAGAAAATATATTGAGGTATTATTGGTAGCTTGTTATATCTTATTGCTAATAGAACTAACATAATGTTTAGTGTATACTTGTGTGCTATATTTCAGTCTTGTCCTAAAGAATCACATTTAACTATGACTAAGCAAATCTTTCGATATTTGAAAGGGACGAGTGACCTTGGATTATGGTATCATAGGGGGAGTGACTTTAAGTTAACTAGTTACTCTGACGCTGATTTTGCCGGATGCAAAATTAAGCGTAAAAGCACAAGCGGGTCATGTTACTTTTTAGGACATGCTTTTGTTTCTTGGTCTAGTAAGAGATAGAATTCAATTTTCTTATCTACTACTGAGGCTGAATATATTGCAGCTGGTAATTTTTGCACTCAAATTCTATATATACATGAAGGAAGTCCCTATTTATTGTGATAATTAAAGTATTATATGCTTAAGTAAGAATCTGATACAGCACTCACAAACGAAGTAATAGAGATCAGACATCATTTTTATTCGTGATCACATTTAGAAAAATGATGTAACTATTGAGTATGTTGATTCTTCTTATCAACTTGCCGATATCTTTACCAAACCTTAGCGAAAGGTCAATTCATAAAAATTATTCAAGGTTTAGGTATGGTTAGGTATAATGATGTATGCCTGGAGTGATATTTTTAGGTCTTCGCCCTGACATTTTTTAGATCCCAAAGGGGGAGACTTGTAAGTATGTTCTTAATTTTTGCTTTTTGAAATTTGTTCTAAAAATTTGATACCATAAAAGTAGGGTTTATGATATTTTTGTTTTTGTTCCTAATATGTTTAAAATATAAAAGTAGAATTCTTAATCCCTTTTAATATTTGTGTTTAACTTCTCTAACATGATCTATGCCATAATAGTTGTTCAATTATATTTGTTGATTTGCACGGAATAGTTAGGATCATGTATTATGTGAGAATTATGTGATATAAATGCCTACGTGCTACTTGTTGGATTTGTTGAATACACATACAAAATGGGCTAAAATTCTACTGAGCGTTGGCTGATACCCCTACAGTATTTATTACAAGATTTACTTAAATTGGAGCTGCGATGAAAACTATATTTGGATTTGTATTTAATTTTGTAATAGTTGTATTTTTAATTATCATCGTAGTAACGTTGAAATGTAAAATATATATTGTAGGGTTTTTAGTAAATTTCTCTTTAAGAGAAACCGAGTGGTGGTCTTGAGAAGTCGGGTCATTACACTCTTCTTCAAGAAAAATAAGAAGAGAGGGATTGAGGTTGTTGGCCTAATGGGATACCCAAGGGGGGGTGAATTGGGTAGATATAAAAAATTTAAACAAATTTCTTATCTTTCAACACTTATTAAATCAAATAATCAATTTATCCTAAATCAATTATTTATCTTTATAACGCAACGGATAAGTGTTCAAATCTAGGTGCACACCCAAATAACAAAATATAAATAAAGTAAACAATGTAGCATACAATAATATATCCTAATTCACCAAATTACTCTTGGCTAATCCAGTTCTCCGAGCCCCATGGAGATTCATACCCACTAAACCACTTGATCTCTTTGCCAGGTAGGAACTAAACCCTTACAACGATTCTTTTACTAGTCTTAGAATCAACCTTTATAATTATCATTTTCTCAGGCTAAAGAATAATCTTATCTTTTTACCAGACTAAAGACTAACTTAATTCTACTCAGGAAGAATCACCACCTAATCTTTTTCTTAGGCACATGAGTAACCTTATATTTTTACCAGGCTCAAGACGAACCTAATTCTTTCACAAGCTAAGGATCAAACCTCACAAAACACTCCAAGTATCTTTTTCACTGGTAATGATGGAACCATTACAATTCACTCACAATTAATTCTAATCAGGAAGAATCAAGCCTAATTCTTTTCAAGAAAAAAGAATAACCTAACATTTTTATACCTTAGGTAAAGATCTAACCTCAAACTTTTTTTCGGAAAAGATTGAAATGCAAGCTACCCTCACTAGATACTCCCAATAGTATTTAATTCACACAAACTCACCAATTACAAAAAAAAAAAAAAAAAAAAAAAAAAAAAATACTAAGATTCTTTCCACTCGAAACTTCTACCACCTTAAACCAATTAAACTCAATTAATGTCCTAAAATTTCTAGTGATAGAAATTAAGTGAGGAATTTAATATCTGATTATAATATGTGTTGGTAGCACAAAATTAAGTACGTAATCAGATAATCACAAAAATCGTTTTAAAAAGAATTTTTATGCTCTTTCAAGTTTAAAAATGATTTTATTAAGGTCTTATCAAACAAGCAAAGATAGTAATATGAATTCACAATTAAGAATAATAGCTTGGAAAGATCTCACCAAAACACCAAAGAATGTAAATAGAATCGCTAGACAACTCAAATCGGTGACGCTAATTCAACAATCAATGCTTTACATCAAGAATACAACACAATATCTCTCTCGAATAAATCTCAGTAGAATGATAGCTCTTGGAATAGCTTAAGAACTAATAGTTCTTGATTGATGTGATGTTATGATATGAAAAAATAGCAGGTCTATTTAAGCTTATTTGAAATATGCCCTCTAACGGCTAGTTTCCTCAAGATATGACAGTTAAATGCACCAATAGATCCCCTATATCATTACCATTCATTCTTGGTTTAATTCACTCAGATATAACTTTTAAAACATTCAATTTAGTCCCTCAAATTAATTCTTAATCTCAAATCGTATAGATAGGAAGTATTAGAAGAACCAAATTGAGAAACACTTTAATTTTATGAACCATATCTATAGGGATATTAAAATAAGTGTATCATATCTTCTATATATCCAAATTCTCAAAATATCTCACTCAGATATCCCAAAAACGATTAGTTAACAGCTAGTTTTTTAACAGATCCTCAAAATTCTTGAAACTATAACTACACAGCCAGTTGACCGACCTTCATACCATCGGTCGACCAATGGATACAACATGGTAGCCAAGCCTTGTTCAAACACCAGTCGAATTCATAAATACAAAAAATATAAGTTTTTTTTCTCCACAAGAAGCTTCTACTACCTTAATACAAATATTCTCGATTAATGTCTTGAATAATTACTACATAATAGATACAATATAAGGCAAATAAAATATGATTAATTAATAAAGTGGATAACACAATTTAAAGCATGTAATCAAATAATCAAATAAAATCGTTTAAAAAGATTTTCAAGCTTTTAAGTTTAACATGATTTTCTAAATAATCTTAAACCAAGCAATCAATAAAAATATAACTTAAAAAAAAAAAAAAACTAATTTTGAAAAAATTTCATCTGGAAACACCAAAGATAATGATAGTATCGAAATAGAATACAAGTCGGTGACGCCAAACCACAAGCATTTTAGATCAAGAACGTAGAATAAATCTCTCATAAAAATCTCATCGTAAATATAACTCTTAAAAAAGTTTAAACTGATTATTCTTGATGTGTTGATCTCAATTCCCGCAGATCTATATTAATAGACAAATATCAAGCCCTCCAACGGCTAGTTTTTCAAAGATATGCCTCGAAAAAAAACTCTTAGACCCCATATACGGTAACCTTTCAATTTATGAGTATTTCACTTAAAAATAACTTTTGATTCTCTTAAATAAGCCCCAAAAATATTCTCAATTTAAAACCATAAAGATTTGAAGTATTAATCCATTTAAATTAGGAGAATCTGAAAGTATATGGACCAAATCAATAGGGATAATAGAATAGGTAAATAACATTTCAATTAGGTTCAAATTCCCCAAATTGCTCCCATGAAATCCTAAAAAAGGGATAGATTTTGACCAAGAGACGCAATTTCTCGATTTCTTAACTGTCTCAGTCAGTTGACCGAGCCCTACAAGTCGGTTCAGTAACTTGACCAAAACTGAAATGTTCTATTGCCTTTCAGCCGAATCGGTTGACCAATTAGTTCAAGCTATTCCAATTTCTCTTAGATTTATCTATTGAATCAAAAGGTTGACTGACCCATTTCATTCGGTTGATCGATTGGATTATTATACTCATTTCCTTTGCTAATTTAGTCACTGTTTCAAACGGATGACTGGGACCTCGTTAATTCGGTTGACTAACTGGATCAGTAACACCTTATTTCAGCTTTAAAACTCACTGTTTAATTCGGTTGACAGATTTCTTTTCTCAGTTAACCGATTTGACCAGATTACTTCACTTTTTATACTTTAAAACATGTTTTCTATTTAGGTCAATTATCAAATTCATTTTACATAAAGAGCACATTCAATATCTTAAATTAGGATCATAAACTCTATCATTTCACATCAAGACACACATAAAAATAACTCATTTAAATTATCATGTATGATCTTAATTCGGGTTGCATTAAGAGTATATAAGTAGAGAGTTGTTTTCTCCTATTTTTCTTCAAGGTCTTCAAAACTCTTCATTTTTTCATTGCGTTCATCTTGAACCCTTTATGTTTTCTTCAAGAGGTCTTTTTCTTAATCACATGCCTAGAACTTATAAATCTGAAACACTCGAGAAAATTATTAGTTCCACAAAAAATATCAATACTTAATTGTTCATCAAAATCTTGGATTCAACAATCTCCTTATTTTTTTATGATGACAATTAACTTTGATGTTTTCTTCAATAAAAATATAACCACACTCTCCCTAAATCCGAGGATGGGTATTTAAGTTCATTTAAGCATAATTATGAAAACAGAAACAAACAATGATAAAAATATGCAATATAAGCCCAATTTAATCAGCAATGATATTCAACATTAAGACCAATAACTAATATCTCCCTTTAATCAATGCAATGCTTAGTTCCACAAAAAACATTAATACTTAATTATTTATCAAAACATCGGGATCAACAGAAGTGTATACAAATGTTGATTGGGCAGGTTCGGTCACTGATATAAGGTCAACATCGGGATACTGCACATCTTTATGGGGCAATCTAGTCACTTGGAGGAGCAAGAAACAGAGTATTGTTTCTAGAAGTGGTGTTAAGGAGGAATTCAGATCAATGGCGCAGGGAGTGTGCGAAATTCTTTGGCTAAAACAAGTTTTGGAAGAGTTTAAAAAACTGGTAAGTTTTTCTTTAAAGTTGTATTGTGACAATAAGGCGGCTATCAATGTTGCTCACAATCTGGTTCTACATGACAAGACGAAACATGTTGAGATTGACAAATACTTTATAAAAGAAAAAGCTTGAAGAATGAATAATGTGTACTCCATTTGTACCTACTACACCAAAAGTTGCAGATGTTTTGACAAATGGACTATTGAGACAGCCTTTCGAGCTTTAAGTGAGCAAGTTGGGTATGATAGATATCTTTACACCAACTTGAGGGGGAGTATCGGTAAATTAGGGTTAGTTTTGGTATGGATTTGATTGATTAGAGATTTGAATAATTTAGGAAAGTAGTGATTTGAATAAATTAGGAAATTCATTCATTGTATGGATTCTAGGGTTAGTAACTATGTGTTATTATTTTCCTATTTAAAAGTCTTTTCTCCCTTATAATTGTATCAATAAATAAGATAATTATTTTCCCCTTTCTTTCTATAGAGGTGAATTGGGTAGTTCTAAAATTTAAACAATTAAATCTTTTAAACACTAGTAATCAATTTCTCTAAATCAATTATTATCTTGATACGCAGAGGAAATGCATTTATTCTAAATGCACACCCAAGCGCATTATAAGAAAATAATCAATACAGCACATAAGAATTTATCCTTGTTCGACAAACTACTCTTACCTACGTTCAGTCCCCCGAGCTCCACGGAGATTCGTAATCCACTAAAACCCTTGATTCTTTTACTAAGTAGGAACCAAACCTTTATAATACCTTTTCACAATTCCTTTCACATGCCTAAAATCAACCTTTACAATACCTGATTCTTTTCCCTAGTTAAGAATCAACCTACTACTCTCTCACTTATCCTTCCCATATATTTAGGACGAACCTTTACAATCACTCTTTAATTCAATTATAGGAGGAATCAAAACATAGTTCGTTTCAAGAGAAAAGATTAACCTAATTTTTTTGTAGGACAAATATCAAACTCTAATCTTTTTCATAGAAAAAAAAATCGAAACCCTAGATACCATAACTAAACACCAACCCGAATGTGTCTAATCCGCTCAATGAGAATTTTATTTTTGCCTAAGCGTGAATAATCATGGACGACGGCGAAAACCCTAATAGTATAGTTAATTTTGATCTAACAGCCTAAAACTGTATAGAGATTTGTCTCTTATCCGATGGTTGTCTTTATCTCCGTCTTAATTTATTATATAGATATTTATATGCATATATCCATATATGCGGCTAGAGAGAAAAAAAAAAAAAAAAAAGTAAGAACTTTTGGCTCCAGAACTGGTAATTTCTCATTATTTTGTTTCCATATATATATATATATATTGTTAAAATAAAATATACCTCACATTTTATTTATGGAACTAATTATACGGATAGGTATACATGTATATTTATGTAAAAAAATATATATGTGGGTTCGAGAAATATAGTAGGTATAAATATATTTAATTTGCGAAGAATATAATTTAAGATAAAAATTGTAAATTTTATCAAAACGAAATTTTTTAGTATTTCATTAACTAATAATATTTTTAACAATCGATTAATATTTTTCTGTAGTCTAAATTATTAATAAGAAGAAATTTTGTAATCGTTGTCATGATAATTTTCGTACAGTTAATATTAACATAAGAAATTAGGTGTTAAATAATTTCGTATAATAATAAAAAATAAAAAATAAAAGAAATTAAATTGGGAATGGAAAATGGTGCATTTTAGGGTCACACATTGCACATTAGTTTATTTTAAATAAATTTTTAGTTTATGCCATTTGGTTATTAGGTTCACTGGCGATGCCGCCCATATAGCATTCTGACGATAATGTTTGGTAACGTAAAAATTGAGATGAGTGTATTGTCGTCTATGTAAATGGTTAAATTACATTTTTGTACTAAAATTTGGAAATTTTTTTATTAAAATTGATTATTTTATCATGTTACGTGGATTAAGTAAATTTTTAAAGGTGAAAAGTGATTTTTATTATCCGACTATGTCATGGTTGTCTTCTCATCAAGAGGGCATGTCCTACAAGATATAAATATTTGTTGTTACCTGTCAAAAAAGTCGTGTAGGGTAGATATTTGTTGTTACCTGTCAGGCAAGTCTTGCAAGGTAGATATTTGTTGTTATCTGCCAGGCAAGTCCTATAGGATAGATATTTGTTGTTGCTTGTTAGGCAAATTTTGCAGGGTGGATATATGTTGAGACTTGTCAAAAGCGCAAATCCTGTAGGTGGCTGCCCCTACCATTGGGGACCTTGAATGACCCTAACATTGATAGTCACCTTAGATGGTACAGTTGTATATATTACGGTACCGTCGTAACTCCCGATCGTGAGGTGAAATAATCCTATGACTAGTAGCGAAATATGTGTTAAGTCGACATCGCGCCCGACCTCGGGCGTTGAGGGCCCGAGGTGGGGGTGTGACAGTAATTATAATATCAGTCCAAGAACTCGAGTCAATGTTAGTCCAAGGTCTCGACTTAGTAAATATAATAATATATGTAAAATACGAATCCAAAATTGTGACTTAGTGCCAGTCCAAGGTCTTAACTAAAAAATGAACAAACAAATACATAATTTTAAAGTGTGGAAAGACGTAGAACAGTAAAGTAAATAACAAAAAAGTAAAAGCAGAAACGTAAAAGCGTAGAAAGACTCAAAGCAAAAAAGTAAACAACAATAAAAGTAAATGTAAGAAAATAAATTTGTTTTATGCATTCTCGGAGAACAACTTATATTTTTGTCGAGGTTTGACCACTTTTGTTTTATTTTTTCTGTTTGTCTTTTGTTTGACAAGAAATACAAAGGTTATGGAGTTTTGAGAACTTACCTTGCCTCTTCAGAAAGATTGTTCTTTTTCTCCTTTATTTGCTTCTTATTTCTTCTTCTTTTTTTTTCTTTTTTTTTTGCCTTTTTTAATCTCTTTTTTTTTTTTTTTTTTTTTTGTAGAGATTGACTTGTACAAGACTAAATCTAAATTTGAGAAGTGTTTCTAGAGAGAGAAAGTGCTCTTAGCATGTAGAGAGAGAAAAGACATGCAAAAACAAGTGAATTAGAAATTGAAATGCAAGGAGGCCACCCCTATTTATAGAGGTGGCCATCGGCGCACTCCTTAGGGCACGCACAATGGGAGTGTGAGGGTGACGTATGACAGCTCCTTATTGTCTCATTTAATGTGGGGCTACCCCTATTTCGTAATTTACACACTTTAGCCCCCTAATTATGGTATTGAGTGTAAAACTTGGTGATTTGACCTCCATTAGTTATGTTATTAATGGAAATGGCCTTGGAACTCCCTAGGGTGCTTGGGCCACTCCAATTTTGAAATCCAAGGTTCCATATTATTCTCTGTAGGTGTACATTAAGTGATTTTTTTTTATTTAAGTACTTTTTGACAATTACATGTGATTTTTTTTCCCATGAAATTGAAGTGAAAAAAGTGAAATTAAACTATCCAAATTAAAATTGGAAAATTCAATTTCAAAAAATAAAATGCTTTTGGTCATTAATTTGATAAAACATGTGAAAAATATAGTTTTTGGGCTAAAATGAAAAGTAGTTGGAATTGGTGAAATTTCTTAAAATTAAATAATGTAAAACGAAATTTATTATATCCAAAGTGATATTCTATGAAAAAAACACTTTCAATTTAATCAATTTATTCTTGAACTAAGTTTTATAAATTTTAATTTTAACCCAAAACTTTATTTTTTTTGCCAATTTCAATCAAATTGTCGATTTTTTTTCATCAAAACATTAAATGAAATTTAAGTAAATGAATCTAAGGCAAAAAATTGTCCATTTAAACATGGTTTAAAGTTTGTCCAAATTTGCATTTTAGACCCGACACTTTTATAAAATACAAAATGAGCAGGACAAAATGCGGTGCCTATATTTGAGCTTAATGTTTGAGTGACTAATTCATTCCTATTGATGCCTCTAGCTGTGAAAAACATGATTGCCTTTTTGTGTTGGAAAACTAAAATAAGTTGGGAAGAAAGAACTTTCGTCTTTCCATCGTTTGATGCTTGATTGACTGCATTATGCTACCTTAGAGATGCCCTTAGACTTTCCTTCTTTTTCTCCAGAAGCTTGCATAACCTTGTTCTTCCTCCATGCTCATAGGGTGTTCTATCTTGTTAGCATCAACATAATATATGAATTCTTTTGAAATCGGCTTTAATGCTAAATTTCTGAGGTCGTCCTAAGGAAGCATGGGTTTTCTAGTCCCCTGTTTTCTTGTTGAAACCTATTGCGACAAGGAAAAAATCTTCATTACTAAACTGCAACTACATCTTAGTATTTCAGGATCACTCTTCAATATTATGTCTAGTTTTAGAATCGAGCGACCGATAACAGTAGCAACATTGTCCTTGATTTTTGTTGGTCACTGCTGGTGATGCCAGATTTTTGAGGCAGTGAGAGACTATGCCTAGAGGATCACAATCTATTTCTTATTACCTCATTCCTTGGTTCTTGTCATATGTTCTTTGTCTTATATGTATTTAAGTGTTAGTTATATAGAGAAAAAAAAGTATGTGAACAATAAGAAATTATAATTACTTAAACGGATGCTCAAGTAACATATATTTTTATTTTTTGAAGTCACTTCCCCTAGAAGTACAATATTTGACATGGTCACTTTTCAAAATCTCATAGATTTTTAGCGGAATTAGATCTTTTACCCTTTGAAGACCGAAGCACCTCCAATTAGCGGTCAAATTCTTCAGTTCCTCAACTTTTCCAGAACTGATGTCCCTTTTGGCGAACCCAAAATTTCCTCGGATGATGCCAAACTGACCAATTTTCTATCCCCTTTTTCTTTATTCCATTTTTGCCCTTTGGCTTATCCAAAATTTCCTCAAGAGTTCTTTCTACCTAAATTACTTTTAATTTTTTGAAACACAAAAAGGCAAGCATTATTTCACAACCAGAGGCATAAGGAGAAACGACTTAGCCACTCAAGCATGAAGCCTAAAGGGATTGAGTTAACCAATCGTTTTGCTTTACCAACATGGATTTAAATCCCAAATTCATTGTAAGCACCCTAAGTCAAAACTGGGGCATATTTTATAAGATTTGAATTCCCCGATGAAGTCTATCTTCATTTTTCATCACCTCTGTTGGACCAAAGTTTAACAATCAAACACTTAAACTCAAATAATTAATTTCTCTAAATCAATTTTTTTTTTTTACTCACACACCCGGATATGTATTTAATACCACAAGATAGAAAATAAATCAATGCAGCACATAAGAATTTATCCTGGTTCGGTAAAGTTAATTTTTCCTACGTTTAGTCCCCTGAGCTCCACGAATATTCATAATCCACTAACCACTTAATTTATTTACCAGGTAAGAACCAAACTCAAACAATTCACAATTCTTTTACAGGCACAGAATCAACCTTTATAATTTACCATTTTCACGGGTTAATGATGAACCCTATCTTTTTACTAGACTAAAGATAAACCTAACTCTCTCTTACATATCATTTTCACAAAGAATAATGAACCTTTACAAATACTCAAAAAAAAAAAAATCAATTGCAGGATGAATCAAAACCTAATTTTTTTTCAAGGAAAAAGAATAACCTAACCTTTTTACCAGAACAAAGATCAAATCCTAATATTTTTCACAGGAAAAAGATTGAAACCTGGCTACCTAACTAGACATTGTCCTAAATCTGCCAATCCACTCAAAATCTCATAAATACAAAAAATATGAGTTTCTTCCCACAAGGTGCTTCTACCACCTCAATACGAATATACTCAATTAATGTCCCGAATAATTATTATGTAATAAATGCAATATGAGGCAATTAAAATATGATTAATAAATAATGTGGGTAGCACAAATTCAACACATAATCAGATAAATAGACAAAAATCGCTTAAAAATATTTTAAGGCTCTTAAGTTCAAAAACGATTTTTCTTACAATCCTATACCAAGCAATCAATATAAATAAAACTATAAAGTGAATTAAAAATCTTGGATAGATCTCATCTGGAAAACACCGAAGGCAATGACAATGTAGTCAGTAGACATCAAATCAGTAACACTAAACAACAAACACTTTAGATCAAGAACTTATTAAAAATCTCTCATAAAAATCTCAGCATAAATCTCACAATTATAAAAACTCAAACTGATTGTTCTTGATATGTTTCATTCAATTCCTGCAAGTCTATATTAACAGACCAATAACTAGCCCCCTAACGACTAGTTTTTTAAAGATATTCCATAAAATGACACTCTAAGACCCCATATATCATTGCCTTTCATTTAGGTATATTCCACTTAAGAATAACTTTCAAATCTCTCATTTAAGTTCATAAAACTATTCTCAATTTAAAATCATAGAAATAGGAAGCATTAAATCATTTAAATTAAAAGAATCTCAAATATATAGACTATATCAATAGGGATCACATAATAGGTTGTTAATATTTCAATTATATTCAAATCCCCCAAATCCCTATCTTGGAATCATAAAAATGGATCGTTTTTAACGAAGACACCAAATTAGCCGAAATCCCAACTAAATCAGTTGGTTGACCGACCTGTTCCAGCATCCAATTAGCTATTGGCACTATACCAATCGGTTGACCAACCACGCCCAGTCGGTTGACTGATTGGATCAGTGTCTTCCACTTTTCCATAATTTCATCTACTGACTCAAATGGTTGACCAACAATCTACATTCGATTGACCAATTAGAATAGTGTGCTCATTTTCTTACCCATTTCAACTATTATTTCAAATGGTTAACCAACCTTCTTCATTCAGTTGACCGATTGCTTTTCTCGGTTAATTGATTGGATCAGTAGGACTCTGAAAACACAACTTTTTATGCTTTAAAATACAATTTTCAATTAGGTCAGTTATCAAAATCATTTCACATAAGAAGCACATACAATATCTCCTTTTAGGATCTCAAATTTATCACTTCTTATCACGACACACATATAATTAACTCATTTTAAGTGTCGTGCGTGATCCAAATTTGGGTTACATTAGGAGTATAAATGTAAAGAATTGTTATCATCTATTTTTCTTCTGCGTCTTCATAACTCTTTATATCTTCGTCATAACCATCTTGCACCCTTTATATCTTTTTCATCAAATCTTCTTCTTACTTAAATGCATGGAACTATGAATCTAAAACACTCAATAAAACCATTAGTTCTACCAAAAACATCAATACTTAATTGTTCATCAAAATATTAGATTCAATACCCCCTCCCCCAATCATAATCTAGGGCATATTTTATAAGATTTAACTTCCCCGAGAGAAGCCTATCTTCATTTTTTATCACCCCTGATCATAAATCGAGGCATATTCTATTAAGATTTGACTTTCCAGAAAGGAACATATCTTCATTTTATCTCACCCTGGTCATTAACTGGGGCGTATTTCATAAGATTTGGATTTCCATATAGTTATTTTTCATCATCCCCAGTAAAAAATTGGGGTATAGTTTATTGCATTTGACTTCCCCTAGAGAAGTCTATCTTCATTTTTCACAACCCCATATTCCATTAAGATTTAACTTCCTTGGGAGATATTTGTCTTCACGTTATCAAAACCCCGATCATAAATCGGAGCATATTTCCTAATATTTTACTTCCGCTAGAGAAGTCTATCTTTATTTTTCATCACCCACGGCCATAAATTGGGGCATATTTCATCAAATTTGACTTTCCCTAGAGGAGTCTATCTTTAATTTGCATAATTTCTCGGACATAAACTGGGGCATATTTCGTAAGATTTGACTTCCCTAAGGGAAGTATTTCTTCATTTTTCATTACCCCCGGTCGTAAACCAAGGCATATTTCATATGATCTAACTTTCCCAAGAGAAGTTCATCTTCATTTTCATCACCCTAATCATAAACCAGGGCATATTTCATAGGATCTGAGGGAAGTTTATCTTCATTTTCCATCACCCCCGATCATAAACCGAGACATATTTTGTAAGATTAGGCTTCCTCGTGATAAAGCCTATCTTCATTGTTTCAATCATAGACTAAGGGCATATTTCATCGTGTTTAACATATGACATCATATTAATCACTTATTTTACATTTTCAACCTTAGACTGGGGAACATTCATCATATGATCCCATATTATTTATCCCAAATATTAGGTTGGGAACATTTCTTCATATTTAATCATAATAATCATCCCCATCCATATTTAATCATCAAAATCGCTCATTTCATCTTCAGCCTTGAGCTAGGGCCCATTTCATCATATTTAATCATGATAGTCACCCCAGTCATGGATGGGGCATATATCATCTCTTAAATCATCATTTTCCAAATCATAGACTGGGGTAAATTTCATCATAATTATCTCCAGCCATGGTTTGGGGCACATTTCATCATATTTATCACAAATGCCATCCCATTTATGAGTTGGGGCAAATTTCATTATATAAATCATTCATTTAACCATCCCCAACCTTGGACTGGAGCACATGCCATCATGTTAATCATCACCAACCATGGGCTGGGATATATTTTATAAATTATTTCATCCCCAGTCAAAGACTGGGGCATATTTCATATGTTGTTATAGTTAACCCTCCAAAGTATGGGTTAAGGGTACTTATCATCATCATTGTTTCGTTTTCATGTCTGGGCTGAAATTCTAGTTTATGATTTGGTTCTCTATGAGAACCGTCCTGATTTAGGGGAATTGACTTATCTAATCGAGACCTTATTTTTCACCAACTCTTTAGTAAAATTCATTTGCATAATTCATATGCATTATGTTTTTCTCCACCTCATAATAGGCGAAATTTTCATGTTTCTCCCCAACCTCATAATAGGTGACATAGATTCATTTGCATAATTCATATTCATAATGTTTTCCCCGACCTCATAATAGGCAAGATTTTCATGTTTTTCCTCGACCTCATAATAGGCAAGACATAAATTCACTTGCATAATTCATATTCATAATGTTCCCTAACCTCATAATAGGCGGAATTTTTATGTTTCTCCCCAACCTCATAATAGGTGACATAGTTTCATTTGCATAATTGATATTCATAATGTTTTCTCTAACCTCATAATAGGCAAGATTTTCATGTTTCTCCTCAACCTCATAATACGAGAGATCCACTTAATTTTATATCCCTAGCCTCATAATAGACAGGATTTACATAATCATTAACATGTGTCTTGCTCAATCGCATAATAGGAAAGGTTTATCCACGACCTCATAATTGGCGGGCTAATTGTTATTAAAAGTTATTCTGTCTTCCGCCTCATAGAAGATTAGGATGGTTTAAACTACATTGGTCTAATTCTTAGCCTGACCAAGATATTTAGAAAGCCCCAGGTGGGTTCGGTCCAAAATTCAGGATTTTGACGATCGACATTCTCCGCCCCTCTAGGACTGGTCCGTGGACCATCCTTAGACTTGATTATTAGCACGCCTATGATATGTAGGAAAACCACTAGTTAGGTGCCGTCTAAATTTAGGAGATATTGATGATCGAAATTGTCCACCCCTACGCTGCTACTTATCTTCTGTAGGACTGATTCGTCAAACCTCCTAAGAAGTTTTTTATCCTAGAGCCTTTGATGACGGAATCTAGTATTTATTTTTCCCTAGAACTTTCCCTCACCTTTTTAGTTTCCTTGATCCAACCATACACATAGGATAATCGTATTATCACATTTCACTTTTCTAGCTAGAAAGTGGTGTGTGTTGTGGTGTTTCAAGGTCCATAGACCTTAGCAACACCATTTTCATTTACTTCCCTTAAAAAAGCTGACCTAGTTTGATCAAGGTTTGGTTCTTTTCTTTGTTTAATCATACTAGCAGAACAAAATAGTATGTGTCTCCTATCTTTGTCATCATGAGCAAACTAGCATGATAAAGAGGGGTAGTTGTAGACATTACATTTTGTCCTATCCGTATTTGCATAATAAAAAGTTTCAAGTCTAAAGAAAAAATTCAAACAAACTTTAAACCGATGTTTTAAGAGATGAATTTGTGCCTTAGATTCTCATGTTTAACTCTGCATAATATTTTAAATAAGAAAATATATATAAAAAAAAAATCGGTAATTTGGAGAAATTTCGACCAAAAATAAGTTTTGGGCAAAATTTAAAATTTCTAAAAGTTAATTCATCACCAAATTAATTAAATTGAAAGTGAGTTATCAATTACTTTTGATGTAGTTAAATTTAGATTCCACCATTTCATTTTAAGAATTTTGCCAATTACACATAATTTGCATTTTGGTCTCAAACTATATTTTTTTTTCTAAGATCATCAAATTGACGATCAATTACATATTATTTTTCAAAATTAAGCATTCCAATAAAAAATTGGATAGTTTAATTTCAGGTTTTGCATTTTAATTTCATGAAAACACACACACACACACACACACACACACACATATATATATATATATATATTATTAATAAGTGCTTAAAGTACTCAGTTGGTAAGACTTAAGGAAGGTTGAAATTGAACGTCAACTACTCAATTCCATATTTATAGGGTCTAAATTGCATTTTAACACGAAATAGCAGGGTAACCATCTATCAACTAGAAGGCCGGTGCACTTACCAGGTCACGAGCCCTGGTGAATGCACCAGTTTTTGCTGCATATAAAATAGGCAGCCTTAGCCACCATTTTTCATACACACAAACATCCTTACATCCTATACTTTATTTCTCTTACCAAAACACTCTCTTAAAGCTAATTTTAGGCACATAAATTCTTATAAAATAAACTCTTCATACCCGAGATCAAAAAATCAAAGAAAGTATAAGAACAAATAAGAAGAAAAAAAAAAAGGTGAAGGGACTTCATCCATAGCATGTTAAGCCTTTTAAACCCCCTAAAACATTTTTGTGTTTTTTACCCATCTAAAGGGGGACCTAAAATCGACTATAACTTAATAGAATGTTCCCAAGTAAACACTAAAAAATAGTTTATTTTTCCAAATTTTATTTTTTGTTATTTACGTTCCCGCACTTTATTTTCTGCCATTTATATTTTTGCAATGTGTCTTTTCGCGCTTTAAATTTTTTGTATTTTTTTTTCTTTTTTTTATATATACATATACATATATATTTAGTATGTTCATAAAAATATAACACACAAAAACTTTTCCTAACTAAAAACTTTAAAGGGAGTATTTCCTATACCCCATTTCTAGGTTTTTCAACTTTGAGAGAAACTTTAAATGGTAGGTTAAGAAAAACTATTGACCCAAAGATCTACCCAAGATGAGGGGATGAATTGGATAATTAAAAAATTTAAATAATTAAATTTTTAACACACAAGATATCAATTTTCTTAATTATTTATTATCTTATTAAGCAGCAAAAAATGTGTTTAACTAAGTGCACACCCAAACAACGGAAATATAACAAAATAACACACAACAATTTATCCTGATTCATGTTTACGTCCAGTCCCCCAAACTCTACAAGGCTTTCGCAATCCACTACCCTAATTTATTTTCGAGGTAGGAACCAAACTCTTACAATCATTTTCATAGGTTCAAGATTAACCTAATTCTTTTCGTAGACTTAGAATCAAACATTTACACCCATACACTATTATATTGATCATTTTCACAGGCTTAGAAAGAACCATATGTAATACCCAAAAAAAATTAATTCCTTGAAAATTCATATTTTTTAAAATATTATTTTATATAAATTTAATATTTTGGGGATTGTTTTGTAAATTTATGGTATAAATAATTTTTGAGAGTAAATGTTGATTTTAAATTGACTTTTAAAAGTTTTAGAACTATTGTATTATTTAAAATATACTTTTGGGATATAATTAATATTTTTTATTTTAAGGAGGACATTTGTATAAACAAATAAACGGTTGAAATTAGTTTCCTTCTTAAACAAGGAAACCAATTTCAACCATATATATGTATAGATGTATATATAAGTTGACACGTATATATGTAGTAGTAATAATAATAATAATAATAATAATAATAATAATAATAATAATAATAATAATAATAATAATAATAATAATAAGTAAATGAGAGAATGTTTTCTCATTTTCATCATCAGATAGCAAGACATTGGAGTTACAGAACAGGAATTGAAAATGAAACCATAAACCTAAAATGATTGTATATATTGAATGTTTTTGAGTATTTCAGTTCGGATTTCAGGTAGAATTTTTAACTCTTTTAATATATATATTTAATCACTCTATTGTGTGATTTATATTACTATTGTTATTCAATTATAATTATTAATTTTCATAAAATAATTATGATTATATGAAAACTATGTATGATACATGCCTATATATTTATTTATTGTATTAATTAGATACACGTATTAGAGGGGTTAAAATTCTACTGAGCGTTGGCTCAACACCCAATAGTTTTTATTTCAAAGTCAATGAAAATAGATTGGCGCCAGAATTATAATTATATTCGAATTTCTATTTGTAATAATTGTATTTATTATTTACTGTTTTAAAATTGAGTCGATAATTCAATAATTATAATTATCATCGTAGTTTGTAAAGTTTTTCAAATTTTTATAAAATGAAATATTGGTCATTCGATTTTAGTATAAATTCTCCAAAGGGATAAACTGCGTGATAGCCCTGGGAGATTGGGTTGTTACAAAGTGGTATCAGAGCAAAATCTACTGGGGACCTAGGCGAGTTAAACTTATAAGCATAAACTCAAATCCAATTGGAAACCATTGAAAATTAGTATATAGTTAGGCACAAGTATAAAACGAAAAAAAATGTGCCTCTACATGCTATATTCTTTGCAGGTAATATGACTATAGGCAAAATGCATCATGTCAAGCAAATAAAGCACCTAAACAATCATTAACAGGATATAGGGTCATTATCACATTTAGATAAAGCAAATGAACACTATACAATAATAATTCACAATAGAGCCTTGAACATTCCAGAGTTAATCACCTCTCAGGACAAGTAAGCATATATACGGCTGACATTAATAGAATCATTGACAATCTTCTAAGAAACAAATGTCGAATATTTCTACTGTGTTCAAATAAATTTGGCAAAGTAGTAAAGAAGCTGAACAATAACAGGGGGTTCAAAAAAATTAAAAAAAAAATATAAGCATGAGGGGGTTATAGCACGGGTGGGTAAGTGTAATTCGCATAAAACACAAAGGATAAAATGATATTTCCAAAAAAAAATAAATGATGCATAGATTGTTTGTGCGATGGAATCTATCATATATACAAATGTGCATTTGAGATGGCTGTTGGTTTAGTCTCAATTTGGTAAGTCCCTGTTTGTTTACGTAGCACTTAAAATAATGACATTGGGATTTGAAATGATCGCATGTGAATGTGATAGAACAGAAAATGTCTAAAGTTAAGTTATGGTCTCATATTTTAGGAAAGTTGAAGCAGGTGGAATTGTTCTCAATTTCTGTTTTCGTTTACATGGAAAATCTTTTTTATTGTTGTGGACCATAGGACAAGTTTTTGAAAAGATCGGTTTAAAAGGTGTTTACTGTCTTCTATATAAACTAGCAAATGATATTTTTCATATTAAATTGTGAAAGAAAAAAAATATTGATGAAAATGGACAGTTTTACGATGTTAAATGGATTAAGTAAAATTTTAAAGGTGGAATATGAATTTTATTATCCTGCTATGCTATAGTTGTTTCGTCAGGAGAACATGTCCTGCGAGATGTTGTTGGTCCTTACAAGAGGGCATGTCTTGTAGGACATTGTGTTGTGACCTGTCAGGAGGGCAAGTCTTGCAGGTAGTTGATATATATTGTTGTTGTTGACGATGATTATCGGTATGATATGGTGATTTTTACCACGTGTTGTTGACTATTAATATGGTAGAGTTGAATATGGTATTGATTATTAATATGGTGGAGTTGAATATGGTATTGACAATATAATGTGGTGGAGTTGAATATGGAATTAATTATGAATATGTTGTTAGACCTAACTAGAGGGCAAGTCTTGTAGGTGATAAAAATATGTTGTTGATTTGATAGGATAAGTTGAATATGGAATTGATTATCAATATATTGTGTTGAGACTTGACAAGAGGGCAAGTCCTGCAGGTGGTTGAATATATTGTTGATATGTTGTGTTGAGACCTTTTAGGAGGATAAGTCTTACAGGTAATTGATATGATAACTCCCGATCGTGAGGTAAAATGATCCTATGACTAGTAAGGAAGTATATTTTTTTATTATATAAAATGAGTTGATCTGTTGATTTAAATTCAGTTGGTCTATGATATTTGTAGAATTTTGATATTTCCTAATGTTGAAAATAGGTTTCGATAAAAAAAAAATATTTGATTCATAAATTGTTTTTGTATTATGAAGACAATACAACGATAAAATATTCGAATAGATATTGGTCTACTACTAACAATTGGTAGAATCAGAGTGTGAAGTAATTGTTGAGATTTCTGGAGGACTTTATATAATAATTTTATATTCGTTCTACATTAATTTTTACTTTAAGTTTAAATGATATTTTAGAAATTCAAGTGGGGGTCTTATGTAATATTTTATATATATGTTACGTGAGTTTTGAACTTTTGAAACGTATTTATATGTTTGAGACGTATGTAGGTGGTTAACATGTATTTATGTGTTTCGAGACGTATTTATATGTTTGAAACGTATTTATGTGTTTCGAAATGTAGTTATGTAGTTAAGACGTATTTATGTGTTTGAAATTTATTTATATGGCTGAGAAGTATTTATATGTCATCAGACGTATTCCAGAAAATCCGTTATTTGAAAGTTGAACTATATTGATATTTATTAAAAAGTTTACGAGATTATGAAATTAAATTAGAATTTTAATGTGGATATTAGAGATGATTATTTTTAATCTCACGGGGCAGTTCACGAGGAATTTTAACTATCTACTAGCTATGATGTTGGTTGCGAATAGGTTGACTTAAATGTTGGATGGAATTGATCAATGTTAATTATGAGATATGGCAGTGGACTTGAAAAGTCATGCCAAGTGAGAAAATTATTGAGGTCATGAACCTGTTAGAATTGAGATAGACCCAATTTAAGTGAAACTACCGTGACATTTAAAAAAAATTGTTGGTTATAAATATAGAAGTATATTTATTGCTATTTTTATCAGAGTAACACAATAGAAGCATTTAGAAACATAAGATTCTTTGGCAATTAGTTATCTGTGTTAGGTGTTACCAATCAAAGTGCACCATGTTATGTTGTATTGAAAAAGGATAGGTCATCATAAATGCGAAAGTGACAATACGTAGTATGAATTTTGGTGAGATGTGAATTGTTAGTAACTTTCGGTTACGGAACCTTACATAAAGAACAATTGTTCGAGAATCGAGTGTGACTAACATGACCGTGTGGTGAAATTCTGAATTATTATTATTTTGAACGAATTTTCAAGAACGAAATTTATTTAAGGGAGGTAGATTATAATACCCAAAAAAATTTAATTCCCTGAAAATTCATATTTTTTAAAATATTATTTTATATAAATTTAATATTTTTGGGATTTTTTTGTAAATTTATGGTATAAATAATATTTAATAATTTTTGGGTTAAATGTTAATTTTAAATTGACTTTTAAAAGTTTTGGAACTATTGTGTTATTTAAAATATACTTTTGGAATATAATTAATATTTTTCTTATTTTAAGGGGGATATTTGTGTAAATAAATAAATGAACAGTTGAAATTAGTTTCCTTCTTAAAGAATGAAACCAATTTCAACCGTATATATGTATATAGATATATATAAGTTGACACGTGTATATGTAATAATAATAATAATAATAATAATAATAATAATAATAATAATAATAATAATAATAATAATAATAATAATAATAATAATAATAATAATAATAATAATAATAATAATAATAATAAGTAAATGAAATAATGTTTTCTCATTATCATCATGAGATAGCAAGACATTGGAGCCGCAAAACAGAAATTGAAAATGAAACCACAGACCCGAAATTTATATATATATATATATATATATATATATATATATATATTTAATGTTTTTTAGTATTTCGGTTCGGATTTCAGGTAAAATTTCTAACTCTTTTAATATATGTATTTAATCACTCTATTCTGTAATTTATGTTATTATTATTGTTGAATTATAATTATTAATTTCCATGAGATAATTATGATTATGTGAAAACTATATGTGATACATGCCTATGTGTTCATTTGTTGTATTAATTAAATACATGTATTAGAGGGGTTGAAATTCTACTGAGTGTTGACTCACAACCCCACTATATTTATTTCAAGGTCGATGAAAATGGAACTGCGCCAAAAATTATAATTATATTCGAATTTCTATTTATAATAATTGTATTTATTATTTACTGTTGTAAAATTAACCCGATAATTATAATTATCACTGTAGTTTGTAAAGTTTTTCAGATTTTTATAAAATGAAATATTGGTCATTCAGTTTTAGTATAAATTCTCCAAAGGGAGAAATCGCGTAGCAACCTTGGGAGACCGAGTTGTTACACCTTATCTTTTTTCAAGCTAAAAACTAACCTAATTCTATTACAGGAAGAATCAAAACCTAATCCTTTTAAAAATCAAAAGATCAAATCTAATTTTTTTCATAGGCTAAAGATCAAACCCTAACTACCCTGATTAGACATCTTCCCAAGTAGGTCTAATCCACTCATACTTGCAAATATAAAAAATTCACAAGTTTCTTCCCACAGGAGCTTTGATAGGTGTAAAATACCTATCTAATTCTAAACCGAATTTGCCAGTTTTCGAGTATTTTATTGAAGTTTGAATACCGTTTTAGTTGTTTTTATTAGTCAGGAGCAAGGACGTAAACAATTGGTAAACCGAGCAAAATGGTGCGAAAGGGGTAGCCAAAAAGATGAAAAAAATGAGGTTTCAAATAACAGAGCAAATTCGCCTAGGCGAAGTTTCCACCGCCTAGGCGAACATTCATAAAAAAGTTGCAATGTTGAAGATTTGAAATCTGCCTAGGAGAAGTTTCCACTGCCCAGGCGGAAATCCATCAGAAGGTTGCAAGGGCTGAAGTATTGAATCCGCTTAGGCGAAGTTTCCACCGCCTAGGCAGAAATCCACCAAAACGCTGGAAGTACTGAACTGCTGGATAGAGCTGCACTGCTGTAAATTCGCCTAGGCGAAGTAGCTATCGCCTAGGCAGAATTCCATCAGAAAGATAAGAAGCCAAGAAGTTAGTCCTCCGCCTAAGCGAAGATTCTACCCTAACCCTTGGCCACATATGAAACTTGTTGTTGAAGAACCCTAACCCTAGTAGAGAGCTCTTAAGCTATATTTTGAAGATAAAAAAGGAGGTTCATCATTCGGATAAAGAAGGATAACTTGCAAATCGATCATTAGTGACAGTGAACCGTTTCACTTCTAGATTTGATCGTTTCTCTCTTGTTTTATTCTTTGTAATTACTTTTTCATATCTAAGAATGTTGAATCCCTCTTATTTTGTATGGTATATGGCTAAGATCTTGTAGTAGTAGTTAAATGTTACTTAGGTGTAGTTAAAATCATGTAACTGTTTAGTTGAGTAAATTTATGTTACTTTAACGTGTTGTTTGTCGAAATTCGATTGTGTTTATCGTTATTCTTGATACTATGCTTGTATAGATAAACCGAGAATACGGGGTTTGACACTCGAGAGAGGTAACCCCGGATTCAGACTAGGGTAAATACAACGTGACGTTCTAACGACCCGGGAGGGCGTTAGAACGTATGCAACCCATGACGTTGGCTCAAAACTCACACGACTTAGGGTCGTTAAGGCGTTGAAGGGGACTTCTTCGTTGACACGAAGCCGTGTAATCCCTCGTTTTACACTCGGAAGAGGTAGCGGAGGAGTTATTGATACAGAGGTTGTCGGATTAGATAAAAACCGTTATAGCTAACTAAATGAAATCGATTATGCATTATATGAAAGAGATTCATATCTAAGTAATTAGTGTAATTAAAACTAACTTTATAGTTGTCATTTATCTTAGTATAGTAATTAGAAAATAAACAAAAATTGATTAGTCGAGATAATATGAAGCTATTGAAATCGCAATACTCACTTGAATTACCGGCCATTCCCAGTGGAATGATATCCGATCCTAAAAGATCCATTATATTAAAACCAGACCTCGTATACTTGCGAGTAGTCCAACTACCGCGAGGAGGAAACATGTGTGAATCTAAGCGCGTAGCAAGTTTCTACCACCTCAAAATAATTATAATCAATTAATGTCCCAAAAACTATGTGATAGAACTACGTGGGGAATAAATCTGATTTAATCAATTTAAAGCACAAATAGTATATACTTAGATTTCGCAGACAAAAATCGTTTATAAGATATGCAAGATTTTCAAATAGGAAAATAATTTTTCTAAGACTAATATTGCAAGTAATCAAATAGATAATCTAGGAAAGCACTTTAATTTATTCGGAAAGATCTCACCAGGATTACTTGAAAACGATTACGATAGCTCAGTGTAGAACAAAGACATGTAATAAAAAAAAATTCGCGCCTCAATCAAGAACTGTTTAAAATAAATCTCTTAGAAATATTTCAATAAAGAATACTCTCTTTTAATAGCAAAAACTGATTGTTCGTGATTGATTAAAGTTGAAACGCAGGTCTCTATATATAGAATTCTAACTAGACTTATAACGGCTAGTTTTCAAAATATAAGACCTAAAATATCACTTTAAGACCCCATATATCATATACTATCAAAATAGGTATATTTCCTTTAAAAATACTTTTAGAAAAGCTCGATTTAGTCTCCAAAACTTTTTAGATTCAAAACATTTAAAGATAGGAAGTAGTTTTACTAATTCAATTCAAAAAATAAATTATTATATGGACCAAAATGATAGTATCTTAGTGATATATGATATAATAATAAAATACTAAAATCCACAAAATATCTCTTTTCGAATGTTCAAAACCATAGGATTTGGTAAGAGATTTGACAAATCTGAAAAAGTCAACATTGACTGTTCTGACAGCTTCGGTCGCCCAGCCACTTGCAACAGTCAAGTTTCTGACCGTTGCACCGCCTCTCATTGGTCGACTGGCCCCTTGGTCAGTTGATCGATCCATCCAGTGAGTTTTTTCATTTTTCTTCGTTTCAGCCAGTAGTTGCTTAAGTCGACCAACCTCTCTCATTAGTTGACCGAATTGGTCAATGAGTTTTATATTTTAACCCCTTTAAGCTACTGTTTTCATTAGTTAACCGACCCGTTTTGTCAGTTGATCAAATTTACGAGAAAACTTACCCTTTTATGTGTTAAAAATATATTCTCAATTTATCTCTTTATCTAAAACATTTTTATTTTTATGATTTTAACATTTTATAGAAATCATTCAGGATCTTAAACTTATCACTTCTTATCATGACGCATATAAAATTACTCATTTTAAAGTATCGTGTATGATCTTAATTCGGGTTGCATTAAGAGGATACGAGTAATAAGTTGTTTTTACCTAGAAATATAAAAAAATTTCAATGCTCGAAAAATCTTCAATGTCTTCAATTTACATCAATTCTATATTACTTCGTAAAATCTTTGTCTTTATAAATCTTCAACGATTGACCCTTTTTATTTATTTTTTTCTTATTTAGAACATATGAAACTTTTAATCTAAAATTACTCAATAAAACCATTAGTTCCATAAAACATCAATGTTCAATTGTCCATCAAAACATTAGATTCAACATAAACTTTTCTTCCGATTAGTTTTTCTTAGTTTAGGTCATATTGGCAAAACATATATTTTTCATTTGCAAAAGAATTTACTTCATAATAAGAAGTTTTACTTTTTCATTTTTCTTTATAACAAGAAATGGTAAGTTTTTTTTTTCTTTAACTTTCTTCATAAGAAAAAAGCAAAAATATTTAACTTACTTGAAACATCAATCTTCTTCATAAAAATAAAACTTTTCTTATCTTTAAAATATTTTCCTTCATAATAAGAAAAATTAAAAATGTTGTTTTTACTTCTTCATAAAAAGAGAAATTTTAATAGCCTTTTCCTTAAAATATTTTTCTTCAGAAAAACTAAAACTATTGTTTTTACTTCTCCAAAAAAAGAAAGAAATTTTAAAAGCCATTTCTTTAAAGTGTTTTGTTCATAACCCAAAATTTTTTTATTTTCTTAAAAATATTTTTTTTTTAGAAAAATAAAACCAAAAAGTTTGTTTACTTTTAAGTACTTCATAAAAACATGCTTTTTCTTAAAATAATTTTTCATAATAAGAAACATAAAATTTCTCACTTTCTTCATAATTTTTTTTTTTTTTACTTTTTTACTTAAAAATATTTTTCTTCATAATGAGAAAACCTAAAAACAAAAAAAATCTTTAAACAAGCTTTCTTCATAAAAAGAATCTTAAAGTATTTTTTTTATAACCTTTAATTTTCTTCATAAAAAGAAAACCTAAATATTTTTATTTTAAAATTATTTTTTTCATAAAAAGAGAAACCAAAAAATGTGTTTTCTTCATAAAAAGAAACCAACCTCTTTTATTTTGAAATTACTTTCTTCATAAAACGAAAAAAATATTTTTTTTTGTATATTTAAAACTTATTTTCTTCATAAAAAGAAAACAAAAATATTTTTTTTGTTATATAATTAGTGTCGTGTTTTTAGTTATTTTCTTCATAAAAAGAAAACGAAAAATATTTTTCATCTCTTATAAGCCCCTTCATAAAAAGAAACTAAAACCCTTTATTTTGAAATTATTTTATTCATAAAAAAATATTTTATTTTATAATTAGTTAATTTATAATTATTTTCTTCAGAAGAAGAAAACACAAATTTTTAAATAAAATTCTTCACAAAAAGAAAAGTCTTCAATTTTTTTCTTCATAAAAAAAATTATTTCCTTAAAAATCTTCATAAAAAGAAACTTAAAAGATTTATTTTAAAAAAAATATTTCTTCATAAAAAGATATCTAAGGTATTTTAACTAAGTTTTTTCATAATAAGGAACATTATAAAAAGGATCGGGTTTTCTTTATAATTAGTAAATCCAAATTTTATTTCTTTTATTTTTCTTGCATAAGTTTTTCCAAAATAATCTAAGTTAAAATCAAACCTCCCAGGGGACCAAACTTACCGATTTATCCATAATCGATAGGTGATTTAAAAAGACGACTTTTACCTTCTTTTATTTGTTTTAAAGTTTTGCCTTTTGCATAAATAAAATAGACAAGGGAAAAAGATCATGTTAACTAAACAAAAATCACTTGGACTTAGTGTAATTTAAAATATTTAGACATTAGGTACCATTTCGAACGGGTGTCTTAGGGTGCCTAACACCTTCCTCGAGCATAATTGACTCTGAATTTAAAGAGTACTCTAATGCTAGGTGGCGACTCTATTTTTTAAAAAAATTGGCCCAAAGAACAATATTTTCAAAATCGAAGTCTAGAAAAGTCATGAACTTAAAATGACTTTAAAAAATTAAGTTTATCCCAAAGCATTTCAAAAATGATAAGTTTTCTTTCAAAATGAATGGATGAATATGTCAGCAACATGATGACGTTCAATGACGTGTTTTTTTTTCCAGGGTCTGTCATTAATTCTATTTTTTTTCTTCATTTTCATTTTCATTTTCATTTTCTTTCATTTTAACCTTTCTTATTCTTCTCTCTATCCAACCCATTCACCCACCCTATTTCTTTGCAACTCAACAACCCCCCACCTTCTCTTTCTCTGCAACCCACCCACAAACACCACCGTAGCCGTCCACACCATCAAATCCGAGCTCCCCATCATCGTCGCCATCTCCAATTGCACCCCTCTCTCTATTTCTTTCTTTCTCTATTCATTCCCTATGAAAGTGGTGTTTTATACCCAGATTTGGGAATTTGCCAAATACTAGATCTGGGGGTTATTGGCGGTGGATTAGGTGGTTGAAGATGGTGGAAAAAATTGGAGGAAGTGGTTCTTTGTACCCACATCTGGTTACTACCCAAATACCCGATCTGGGCTGGTGATGGTGGGTTGGGTAGAGGGGCCAATTGCGGTAGACTAAGGAGGAGGGGTAGTTGGCGATAGGTTGGATTGGAGAAGCTGGTTGCGGTGGATTATGGTAGAGGGGTAGGTGGCGGTGGGTTGGGTTTGAGGGGTCGGTGGTGGTGTATTTGGTTGGAGAACCAATGACGACGGTGAAGGCGGCGACAACGACAAGAAGTGGTAGACAGTTGTGGTGGTGGGATCTTCCTTCTTTGTGTGAGTTGGAAAAGAGACAAAGAAAAAAAAATTAATTATGAAGTTATATAGACAAGGGTAAAATTTTAATTGCATAGAATTTTATTTTTTAATTTTTAAAGATAAGGGTAAATAGGTAATTAATCGTTATTTTTGTCCAGCAACAGGTCTTCGTGGTATTTGCTAAAAGATAGATAATTACCTTGATATCTGTCTAAAAACAAGAGCTATTAGTTATAATCCCACACTTTTGAATAAATACGGTGGTCACTTTCTTTTTGTTGATTATACGGTAAGGTGTGTTTAAACTAACTTTACAATAACTTTGATTAATCATCTTTCTGAGTAATCTTAAAGACACACTCCTTCACATCGTCTTAGTGTTTTTGAGATTTCACTTTAAAAAATGAACATCTTTCCTTACCAATGGATTAACCGGTTTGTGCTCACTTTTTTATTTGTAGCAAAAAGGTAGAGGTCTTCAAAAAGCCTGAAGCCCATGGGCTATCTGAAGTTCGCCCGAAGCTTAGCCCGGTTCGAACTCGAACTCGACCCTGCCCTGCCCAAGCCGATAGGGCTTCCGATTGGACTTGAGCTTTGTATATTTTCCCAAAGCCCGAATCCAAAGCCCGTAAATTTAAAATTAAAATTAAAAGTATATATATAATATAATATACCATATGTGTGTGTATATATATATGTATATATTTAAAAATAATAATATAAATTACTCTTACCTACCCACCCCATAATAATATAATATCATAATTGCCTAATAAAAATATCACTATTCAATTCTCAATTTACTCGTTAGGTTTAAAATTTTAAATAGAATACCTATTTTATTTTTTTAATTATAAATAAATTTTAAACAAAGTAAAAAAAAAAAGTCACATTAATTTATTAGGTAAAAGTAATTTAATTTATTTTTTAGTTAATAATGTAAATATTATAACAAATTCTTAAAATAAAAAATATAACTTTAAAATTAAAATAAATTTAATTAAAAGAGAAATATCTTTGAAAAAGAGAAAATAAATGTTTTAAAGCTTAAAATTATTTTGATTTGACAATTGGACATGACTCTTAGCTTGTTTTATTAGATATTTAACTAATATTTGTAGTCTAGTGGTCATTAAATTTGTGAACTTAGTTAGAGGTCTAGTGTTCAAATTCTCCTCCCCAACTATTTGTAAAAAAATATATTTTAACTATTTTAAAATTCAAAATTAGAAAAAGCCCGAACTACATGCTTCAAGTCCGAGTCTGAAGCCGAAGCCCGTGTATCCGAAGTTGTGTGGGCCTATTGGTAGGTTCGGAGTTCTTCAATCCATGATGAGATCCGTCACGACTCATTGACTAGTCAAAGCCTGTTGGGCCCGTGCCTAGAACCTAGGCACCAAAGGTGGTTTCAGTTTTTCGGGCTAGTTCGACCTGACTCGACCTAACTTGTTGCTGACTCCTACAAAAGGCATGTAATATAATATAAGAATAGGGGTGGGCAGCGAGCAGGTTGGGGCGGGTTGGGCCAAAACCGCAGACCAAATCGATACTATGCAGTTTGAGCTAATTTGAACCGTGGACCGCTCAATAGTGTACGGGTTGGGGCGGGTTGGAGGGTGCGGGTTAGTTAGTTTAAACCGTGAACTACCCATAGTGTACGGTTTGGGACTAGTTTCGTGCTGGCCTAATTAAAATCGTGGACTACCCAAGTATTTTTGGATTGGGCCTTGATATATAATAAATATTTTGCTAAAAAAATTGTTACATTACTAAAACTTGCAGAAAAATTGTAAGAACATTACAGTAACACAAAAAAAAATAGAAAAAAAAAAAACAATTACGAAAAGGGAACTTAAGATGACAAATTGTAAAGATAAAAACACTAGGGGCAAAGTGAAACTGTAACAAAAGTTAAGGGGGCAAAGTGAAATTTACATAAACAATAATTTAAGATAGAAAATACAACACAATTTCTGAATTTCTTGGGATTTCTCCAAATATAGAAAATGCAACACAATTTTATGCTTCTCTACTCATAGAAAATGCCATCAATTCGAATTGGCATTTCTGGAGCATTTTTCGCGAAGGGAACATTGAGAACTAGGGGTGGGCATCGGGCGGGTTGGGGTGGTTTTGGGCCATAACTACAGACCAAACCAACACTACGCGGATTTGGCTAATTTGAACCATGAACCGCCTAATAATACACGGGTTACTATGGGCGGTACGGCTGTGCAAGAAGCCCGAATAACCCGACCCGCCCGCAAAACCTGACCCACCCGGCCAGAAATACTCGGGTATTTATGTAAAGAAATTCGGATCTGGTAAAACCCGATGCGCCCGTTATATAAGACGGTTCGGTCGTCGGATTCCATCTCCGACGACCCCCTTCACACCCGATCGATAGCTATACACAGCGATTAGGGTAGGAGTCCCTATGTTTGAGCACGCTATGGGCTATGGCTATGTATGTGTGCTCAAATTAAATCTCCATCTTAGTTCAATCCTAAACCCTAAGCGTCGATCTTCATCTACCAAGCACATACCTAAGCGCCGCTCCCTTCTTTCTCAAGTCTGAATCGCCACTCCCTTTTCAGTTCCCAGGTCTGAATCGCTGCTCTCTTCTCAGTTCCCAAAATCGTCTGAAGTGCCGCTCAATCGCTCATCTAGGCTCTTGCGAGTTGCGACCCTTCGAAGTTCGAATCCTTTCGAATGGCTATAAAGGTGAGTTCTTTCTCTCGCCCATCTCTTTTCTCGTGTTCAATTGAATCGATTCCATTGTTTGACTTGAAGCCAAAATCCAAAACTAAGGTGAGTTCTTCTATTATTCAATTCACATGTTTCTGTTTGTTTTTTTTTTTTTCGATTTCTGTTTTTTGTTTCCATTTCTGACTGATACATGAGTAACATGATATGTTCTTAAATCATGATTAATTGATTATGTTTGATTCATGTGAAGTGTTCTTGTTAATGCTCTGTTTAGTGCTCTGATACACGTTTGCATACAAGATGAACTTGTTAATATGTGAAGTGTTCTTGTTAATGCTCTATTTCTTGGAACATGATCATAGATTCAGACCTGCTCCAATTTCATTTCTGCTCCCTGCGTTTATTCTAAAATATGGGAACAAAATAGCAATAGTTGGCAGTTGCTCATGAATGATTCATTTCTGCTCCCCGGCTCTCTGCATTTATTCTAAAACATAGGAACACCGAACAGAATAGCAGCAGCCAGCAGTTGCTCATTTTGTTCTCAAGTCATTTTTAAGAGAACAGACACAAACCAAATGCCACCTAATTTTTCAGTCTATAAAATATAAATAACTCTTTGCCATATCCTTTAAATGAAGTTTAAACAAGACAAACCCAATTATAAATGATTCTTCCAATAAAAAATATAGGCTAAAAAGAACAAGAAATATCCATAGGAAGAAATGATTATTTAGCATCAAATGTTTCTGTTTCTGCTTCTGATTAGTGTTTTTGCTCCAATGTTTAGTGCTCTGTTTCTGTTTCTGCTTCTGATTAGTGTTTTTGTTCCAATATTTAGTGTATTTTTGTTCCATTATTTAGTGTATTTTTGTTCCATTATTTAGTGCTTTGTTTTTGTTTCTGCTTCTGATTGTTCCCATGTTTAGTGCTCTGTTTCTGTTTCTGATTTTGATTAGTGTTTTTGTTCCAATGTTTAGTGTATTTTTGTTCCCATATAGTGTATTTTTGTTCCCTTATTTAGTGTATTTTTGTTCTCATATTTAGTGTTCTGTTTGACTGTTTCTGTTTCTGTATCTGTTTCTGTTTCTGTATCTGTATTTGTTTCTGTATCTGTTTCTGTTTCTGTATCTGTATTTGTTTGTGTTTGTGTTTGTGTTTGTGTTTCTGTTTCTGTTTCCGTTTCCGTTTCTGTTCTTATACATTTATGTTTGATTTAGTGTTCTGTTTGACTGTTTCTGTTTCTGTATCTGTATCTGTTTCTGTTTCTGTTTGTGTTTATGTTTTCGTTTCCGTTTCCGTTTTCGTTCTTATACATTTATGTTTGATTTAGTGTTCTTATATATTTTTGTTCTCATGTTTAGTGTTCTGTTCCCGTGCATTTGCTTATATGGAACAACCTTCTACACCCGTCGAAGGTAATCCTTCAACTCCTGCCCCTGCTCCCCCTACTGAAAAACCACCATTGCCAAAAAATGTGAAAAAACGTGGTGGAACTAATAAGATTATTTCTGATGTTTGGAATCATTTTACGAAATTTGAAGATGAGAATGGAAATAAAATGGCATCTTGTAATTACTGTGGGAAAGTGTATCATGCCGATCCAAAAACTCATGGGACAAGTAATTTAAAGGCTCACATTCACGTTTGTAGCGAACATCCACATAGGGAGTTGGATAAGGGACAAACTCAGTTAATGACTCAACTTAAAAAAGATGGACAAGATAGTTTTGTATTAACTAGTTTTTCCGTGGATAAAGCTAAAAGAGTGCAAGCAGAAATGATAATTTTGGATGAATTGCCATTTAGATTTGTTGAAAATTATGACTTTAAATTTTTTTGTTATGCTTTGCAACCAAAATTTAAAAATATTCCATGTCGTACTACGGTTGCTAAAGACGTTATGAAGATATATCACGAGGAGAGAAAAAATTTAAAGAAAGTTATGCAGGGTCGTAGAATATGTTTGACCACAGACACTTAGACTTCAATACAAAATTTTAATTATATGTGTCTTACGTGTCATTTTATTGATGATGATTGGGTTTTGCATAAAAGAATATTAAGATTTTGTGTTGTTAAAGATCATAAGAGGGAAGCGATTGGGAAAAAAATTGAGTCATGTTTACGAGAATGAAATATTGATAGTTACTTTACCTTGACGGTTGATAATGCGAGTTCTAATAGTACTACTATTAGATTTTTGCAACGAGTAACTAAAGACTGGTTGGGTACAGTCTTAGGGTATGAATTTTTACACATGCATTGTTGTGCTCATATTTTGAATTTGATTGTTTGTGATAGATTGAAAGAATTGCACGAGTCAGTAGTTAAAGTTCGGGAAGCGGTTAGATATGTTAAGGGTTCTCCAAATAGATTTCATAGTTTTAAAAAATGTGTTGAACTGCTTAATATTGAATCGAAAAGTCTCTTGTGTCTGGATGTTCCAACTCGTTGGAATTCTACATATAAGATGCTAGAAAGTGCGGAAAAAATCGAAAAAGCTTTTGAGAGATTGGAGATTGAGGACGAAAAATATCGAGATCACTTTTTTTATAACGATATTGTTGATGGTGAGAGTGGTGGAAGTCCACCAAATAGTCTAGACTGGAAAAATGTTCGTTGTTTTGTGAAGTTTTTGAGACTTTTTTATTTGGCTACAAAATAATTTTCGGGTACTTTTTTTGTTACGTCAAATACGTTTTTTGATGAGATAGTTATAATTCATGGAAAAATAAATGAGTTGATTCGAAGTGAAGATCATTTGCTATCGGAAATGGCTTTTAGTATGAAAGCTAAGTTTGATAAATACTAGGGGACTGGAGATAAGATAAATCTTCTTCTATATGTTACTGTTGTTTTGGATCCGAGGAAAAAGTTATTTTATCTTCAGTTTTGTTTTTGCGATATGTATGATGAAATGTATGCAAATGAGTTAATTGGAAAAATAAAAGATGCTTTGAATCGGTTGTTTGATTGTTATGCTTCTTTTGAGTCAACTATTGAGAATATTTCCGGTGGTAGTACTAGTGGCGCTAGTAGAATATCAAAGAAGCCGGTCAATGTAGATGTGGATGTGGATGATCCCCATAAATTAATTGCTTTTCGTTTTCAAATTTTTTTAGCGGGGAGACAATTTTTGGAGGGTAAAAATGATGTAAAAAAATATTTGGCCGAAAATCCCCAAGGTGTAAGTGATGAAAAATTTGACATCTTAAGTTGGTGGAAAAGTTGCACTAGTCGGTTTCCAGTATTATCTCGATTGGCGAGAGATGTGTTGGCTGTACCGGTTTCTACGGTTGCGTCGGAATCGGCATTTAGTACTGGGGGCCGTGTGCTTGATCCATTTCGTAGCTCGTTATCTCCATTAATGGTAGAAGTTCTTATTTGTTGTCAAAATTGGTTTCAAGCTTCTGTGCCGATTTCACTTCGAAAATGGATGGATGATATTGAGGAGTTGCAACGAGATTTAGGTAATTTAAATTATAGTGTTTTTTCATAGTTTTTTTAATTAGATATTTAATTAGTATTTTTATGATTAGACTTTGATTTTTGTAGTGGATTTGGATTTGGAGATATCAAATCCTTCGCAAGGCTCATCTTCAACTCATGTTATTTATTTAATTGTTTATTTTTTTTGTTTTCTCTTCTTTGTATATTATTTTAATTATAATTTATTTTTGTAGGTAATATCTTGAAGTTTCATTTCTATTCTGCAAAATGAATGGAAAAAATTGGAAGACGCATCGCTTCAGCCTTTAAGGAGTTGTAATTTTTTTTGGATGCATTTTTTGTTAAGTTGTGATTTTTTTTGATTAAAAATTGTATCCGTAATATTGGTTTTGGATGTGTGTTTTGTTTTTTGTTTTAAGTTGTGATTTATTTATTTTTTTGAATGATTTCCCCTAAATATTGTAAATTTTTTTTTAATGGTTTCAAATTATAGTTTTTTTTTTTTGAATGGGCCCAGACCCGAACCCGAACACAACCCGATTATGCCTAGACCCGTCGAACTGCAACCCACAATCCGAAGCCCGACCCAACCTTCAACCCGTATCCCCCAACCGACCCGTACCCGACCTACAACCGACGAACCCGACAACCCGTTGGTTACTATGCCAAACGGTCGGGTCTCGGGTTTAAAATCTGTCAACCCGATCTTGTTGGGTCTCGGGTCGGGTTGGCTCGGATTTCGGCCAACCCGACCCATGCACAGCCCTAATGGGCGGTTTGTGTTTCGGTGCGGATATTGTGGTTAGGTCGGATTTGACGGATTGATCTAATCCGTTGCACACCCTATGTATGAATGGAAAGCTGGTTCCACTCAACCTTTTACGGACCAGAGAGAAAGTAAAGCTAGTTTCCGAATTCGGTTTAAAGCACACGCTATGGTGGTAATTACTGCACCAATCATCAGAACCACTGTTCCTCGATTCTTCTCAAGATGGAAGCTTTGATTCTCAAGATCAGATTACTTTTCTTTGCGTGGCTTCACCTCCGATCTCGTCCAGGTGCACCCTCATCATTCCCAATTCACATCATTCTCTCTATCTGCGTGTAATAATTACACTATATAAATCGGTAGACTGTGTTTTGAAGCTCATTCGGTGGATGTAATACGAAATTGTGCGTAGTTTTAACTTCTAATTTGAGGTTCATTATGCGGATGATTCCAAATTTTGACGCCCTGTGTAATTACCGCGTAGTTTTCCTTCTAGTGAAATTTGGACGCTCTGTGTGGTTCCACATTTGCTTCTTAATCGTATGTAATTGGACTGTGAAATTCCGAAATTCATAGACATGTTGGAATTTCAGACCATCTATAAATTGTTTTTGGAAAGTAATAAATTGTGGATTTATAATGATAAGGGAGAAATTGTGGCCGACCAAATGTCGTCTGACTGGTTTAACATGTCACAACCCCTGGGGAGAGTTTCCGTCCGGTCTGTTCATGTCCAGACCATGTGACCAGTTTCTGAGCTTGTTTATCTGAAGTGCCGATTCTCGTCCCGACCATGTTCACTGATGAGTATCCGACCTGTTGTTATCTGAGTGGCAGGCTGACCCTTCTACCCTGTTGCCCAACCTACCAGGGTGCCACATTGATACCGCGCTTCCTCCTGCCAATTTATTGTCCCGGGCGGGGTCCTTGGGCCTTCCGAATGCCCATCCGTACTAGCCCCCATTTTTATGCATGAGGTACGGAATTCTTAAATCCTACTTAGCTATTACTCTGCCTTTTTTTCCCTCAGAAACTTACTCTTAGTCCGGAGGGAAACTTACTCTTAGTCCGGAGGGGGTACATTGTGGAAACCCACCTAGGTCCTAGCCTTTGTGCAGGTCCCTTGAACGGATTTCTGGACAAACTGGATGGACTAATTGCCATCTCATTGCGGAACTATTCACCAACACCATCACCTTTCTTATCCGTTGATCCAGCTTTAGGCATCAACAAATTGTCTTTTCTGTTTGTGGGAATTGAACCAAAAACTTCTTTTCTACTCATTTAATCCTTGATGCGCTAGTTGGGTCTGACCACTAGGAACTGGAGTATGATGGATGATTATCCTGCCCTACCTTCGAGGAGGGAACTGTTTAGGAAGAGAACCTTATCTCAAGAGTTGGCCTCATGTTGTCTACACAAAAGGTCAAGGATGTCGCCAAGGCTTCATGTCTTGGGTTGTGACTCAAATTCGCCTCGAGCACGAGCTTCAGTGGCCGACCACTCAATAAGATGGTCCAGGCATAAGGTGGTAGGACATTCGTCGCAACAACACAAATTAACGCCTCGCAGAGTTGGAGGCTCAACTCATCTCGTTGAACAAGGAGGTTGGAGTTGCCTATACACCATCGGCAGTAAGGTCGTTGTTCATTGACAATATCTTGCATTATCTGGTCCCCTTGTCGTTTTGTCTATCCTTTGATGGCTATGTACGAGGGGGGGAATAGACCCGACCAATCATATCTCCATATTTCAGACCCTCATAGACATCCAAGCGGCCTCAGATACAATGAGGCGTAAGTCCTTTCTGCTCGCCTTGACCAACCGAGTGCGTGTTTGGTATAGAGTCTTAGGTTGGCGTCGATTACTTGCGTCTAAGAAGAGCCCGACCTTCTTCCAAATTCAATAGCTTCTGATGCCGACCAAAATCAATCACTCTCATCCTATCCATTAAGTAGGGAGAGTTGAAATCCTTAGGCGATTATCTTCAGCGGTTCAACTGTGAAGCAATTAGTTGCAACCCACTATCGTACAAGGTAGCACTTGTTGCTCTCATGGATGGCCTGAAACTAGGATGTCTTTACTTTTATTTATCCACCCCCACTCCAAAGAAAAAAAAAGTTAACCTCAATCAAGCCTTGGAATAGGGGCCAAGGTTCCATTTGGTTGATTTGAGGATCGTTGCCAAGAAAGGAAGAGAAGGTGGAGGAATAAAGAAAGGTTACGCAGATGGAGAGGGCAACTCGCCGAGCGAAGGGTTCTAAATTGAGGGCCGCTTGGGACCCTTGCCCTGTGAGCAACATCGGTTCCAGCCATGAAGGGAACCCTAGGACTTTACCCTTGATTGTCCTAGCATTGGTGATCCTTGCAGGGAATGAGGATTAGGACTATTTTAACCGACCACTGCCGTTGCGGGGATTTGCACTCCCCAGATGTGTCTAGTTGACTGATGAAGTGGAGTTGGAAGCCGTTTTATATCGACTACTTGCCATTGATGACAATCAAAGGCCAAGTCTTGACAAACTTCATAGCCGAACTCACCTTCCTTGAGGAAGAGGTTGTCCTCGTGCCTACAGCTCTTTGTCGCCAGCCCGACAACAATGATGACCTGGTTGAGCTAGCAACATGGACCCTCTCCACCAATGGGTTGTCTAAGGTTAGTGGGTTCGTTGTTGGCCGGCTTACACCTAGCCCTTAACTTTAAAGCGGCCCATCTCAAGGTCTTCTATGATTTTTAGCTCATTGTTAACTAAATCAGTGGAGACTTCTTGGCCAAGGATCCAAGCATGATCGTGAATTTGGAGAGGGTGAACTTGCTAATAGGAAGATTTAAGAAGGTTTTAGTGTCTCAAATCCCATGAGAAGAGAATCGACAAATCTACCTTATAGCTAATCTGGCTTTCACAGTGGAATTGACGCTAAAAATGATCATTCCTGTGGCATATCTAGAGTCACCTAGCATAGTAAAAGACGCCCAAGGGGTGGTAAATATTCTAATCGACGAGTTGACATGGATGGATCCGATCATAGGGTATTTACGGATGGAGCCCAATTCAATGATAGGGTGGAAGCAAAACGGATATGCTATTGAGCGGCCTAGTATTGTTTGATTCATTGGGTCCTCTACTGCTCATTGTTCCTTAAATCGTAAGCTCGATGAACCTTGAGGAGGCTAAGTACGCCTTAAAGGAGGTACATTAGACCATTTGTGTAACCACTCAAGGGGCAGGGCCCTTGGGAAGAAAAATGTATGCTAAAAGTACATAGGCCCAAGTTGGACGCCGACGCTATGGAGTATGCTCGGATGTGTGACAAATTCCGAAAGGTCGGCCCCACCCATACTAACTACACATTCTACTGGCCTTAATGACCAACCCATGCCCATCCACTCAGTGGAGAGTCAACATCCTTGGGCCCCTGCCAATGGCCTCATCATAAAGGAAGTTCCAACTCGTCGCCATTGACTACTTTACCAAGTGGTCGAGGCCAAACCCCTGACTTGGATCACAAAAAAGAAGATAAGTGACTTCACTTGGAAGAACATAATGTGCCGGTTTGGAATCCCCCAGCTATTGTCGCGGACAGTATTACTTAGTTTAGTGATTCTTGTACCAATTATTTTGTGTTGAGTTCAACATTCGCAACTACTTCGCTTCCCCTGGCCATCCACAATCAAACGACCAAGTTGATATAACAAACTGCACAATCTTGCATGACTTATAGACAAGGTTGGAACACTCCAAGGCAACCTGCGTGGAAGACCTCCCCGAAATTCTCTGGGCATACCACATAACGAACTAGAGGCCTATTAGGGAAACGTTTTTTGCCATGACGTTTAGCATGGAGGCTGTCATCGCTGCCGAGATTAGAATTTGTTAAAGGGTATTTATGTCTTCCCTGTAATACTTAAGGTTTTCTGTACGGTTTAGGGTTTGCTGTATGGTTTCCTAATTTTTATTATAAATAAAGGGAGAGGCTAACATAATTATTATGTCTTCTCATTCTTTTCTCTCGTTAACATGGTATCGAGAGCAAGTTATAGGATACTAATCCTATAGTTCTGTTTAAATCATGATTTAATTTTTTTTTCTTCCTTTCTTTCAAGGAAAAAAACAAAAGAAACAAAACAGACCCGTCTGAAAACCCTAACCCCCTCCCAGGGCGGCCATCACCGGTGCCTTGTTGGCCGTCGCTTGCCCAGATTTGCGACTCACGGCCCTCGCTGCGTAAAGCTGCTTTGCCATTGCCAATTAAACCTCTTCTGCAACCATTGTCTAACCTCACCGACCGTCACTGGCACCTCACCGGCCGTCAATTGCCTGGATTTGAGACTCATGGCCTTCACTGCTGCTGCCTCAGTCCAGATCCGACAGTAACACAAGGGTTATTGTTTATGAGAACTATTCGTTCAATTGTCCAGATTTGAGAAAGTATTATAGGTCAGATCTAATGTCCCAGATGTTCGTGAGTATCATTCTGCTTATAATGTTGTTCATTTAAGCCCTATAGTTGTTTGTGTTGTTGGTTTATTTCCCTTGTGCAAGCTGTTTGTTAGTTGTTGTATTGGCGTGTATTAATGTTAATGGCTACACCTCAACCATTAACAACCCATAAGTTGAATGAAACCAATTATTTAAATTAGTCTATGGTTGCGAAAATAGCCCTTACCGGACAAGGGAAATACCGTCATCTCACGGAATCCGCCCCGACAAAAGATGATAAAAAGTATGAGGAATGGATTCAAGCTGATGCGCAAATTATAGCGTCGTTGTGGAATTCGATGGAGCCTCGAGTTGCTAATCTCTGTACTAATCTAGATAAGTGTAAAGCCATATGGGAGTATCTTCATATGTTGTATTCCAGTAATCTCACCAGGATATATGATTTATCGGTCGAGTACTTCCAACTTCAGTAAGGCACGCAATCCGTTACAGATTATTTTGCCACATTTAACCGCCTATATGAGAAGTTAAATATTATTCTTCCAATGACTGTCGATCTGAAAGAAATGCAAAAGCAACGTGAGCAAATGGTTGTCGTGAAGTTCTTAGCTGGATTACGCTTAGAATTTGAATCGGTCTGATCTCAGATCCTTTCCAGTACTACTCTCCCTACTATCACTAAAATGTATTCTTGCGTCTCGCATAGCACTACCAAGGACAATGTTTCTGGCTCGAGTTCGTCTGCGCCATCTGAGTATTCAACGCTTGTTACTCAGATTTCTACACGAGATCGTGGTGATCAACTTAGCTGTGGTTGTGGTGGTTCCTCTTGCAGTGGCCGTGGTGGTGGCCCTCGGGGTGGACGTCGTGGTCGTGGCTCACATCATCATTGCTCCTTTTGTGGAAAGGAGAATCATACTAAAGAAACATGTTGGGATTTAGTTGGTTGTCCACCCAATCACATGTCAGGTACATCTTCCTTATTTAAACATATTTAGTTATCTTCTTCGTTGTTTTCTGTTACAGTTGCTGATGGTTCTACTGTCTCTATCCGTGGCATTGACACAGTAGAACCCTCATCCTCCTTATCTCTATCATTCGTCTTGTATATTCCTTTGTTTTCTTTTAATTTGATGTCAGTCAGTAAGCTTACATCTTAATTGTTTTGTATCATTTTTTCCTAATTCTGTTATTCTCCAGGATTTGAGGATGCAGAAGACGATAGGCACAAAGCGTGAGGAAAATGACATTTATTACTTTGATGATCATGACGATAGTTTTGCTATCCCATCTACTGTTTGCCCTGCTGTTGCATCCGTTCACCAGATCCATTGTCGCCTCGGACATCCCTGCCTTAGCAACCTCAAGTTACTTGTTCCTAATTTAAGTCATTTGTCTTCGTTAGAGTGTAAGTCTTGTCAATTAGGTAAGCATCATCATATTTCATCTGCTTCCCCAGTTCATATTTGAGCATCGAGTCTTTTTAGTTTAGTTCATTTAGATGTTTGATGTCATTCTTGTGTTACTTCTACATTAGTTTTTCATTATTTTGTCACATTTGTTGATGATTTTTCTAGAGTTATTTGACTTTATTTAACGAAAGATCGTTCATAATTATTCTTCATTTTTCTTGCATTTTGTGCTGAAATTAAAACTCAATTTAATGTACCTGTGCGTATTCTTCGAAGTGATAATGCTCGAGAATACTTTTTTCAGCCATTTACTTCCTTTATGTCACACTCTGGTATCTTGTATCAGTCTTCTTGTCCTCACACACCGCAGCAAAACGGAGTTGCTGAGTATAAGAATCGACATCTCCTAGAAGTGACCTGTATTCTTCTTTTTGAGATGAACGTTCCCAAACACTTTTGGGGTGATGCGGTTCTTACAACTTACTTCCTAATCAACTTAATGCCATCCTCCACCCTAAATGGCAAGGTTCTCCATTCCATTCTTTTTCCTCATTTACCCCTGTTTAGTTTACCTCCTCGAATATTTGGGCGTGTTTATTTTGTTCATCAGTTGATTCCCGGCAGGGACAAGCTAGATCCTCGTGCTTTAAAATGTGTTTTCCTCGACTATTCTTGCACACAAAAGGGTTATTGATGTTATAGTCCATCATTACGTCGCTCATTTGTGTGTGCAGATGTTACATTTTTTGAGTCTACCCCTTACTTTTCTGCCCCATCCTCTCGAGATGATCTGGATGTTACGGACCCGTTTGGTAATCATTTCGTGCCAATCCCATGCAGTGGGATGGGGTGGGATGAGAATTCTGTTTCCTTCTTGGGAGCAGAATAACGTTTGTTAACGATAATTTTTTTTTTGGTTCTGGGAACAGAATCGCGTTTGGTAACGATATTATCCTAAAAATCAAGAACAAACACTAAACCACAATCAATAAATTATCAAGAAATCGAACCCAAATTCAAGAACGAAGAACATACCCTAAACCAAAATCAATAAATTATCAAGAAATTGAACCCAAAATAAAAAACGAAGAACATACTCTAAACCAATTCGAAGAAATCATCAAGAAATTGAATCCAAAATCAAACCTTAATTCGAAATCGAACCCTAATTCGAAACCAAAATGACGAAATCGAACCCTAAGTCAAACAAAATGACAAAATTGAACCCTAATTAGAAACTAAACAGAAAAAATCGAACCCTAATTTGAACCAAAATGACGAAATCGAACCCTCAATCGAACGACAACGGCGAAGGCGATGGAGGATGGAGAAGAAGCAGACGAAGATGACTGAACGACGCAGACGAAGACGACGAGAACACAATGGCAACGAGGAGCAGGAGGAGGAAGAGGACGACGGACGAGGCGGAGGAGGATCAGGTCCAGTTTACGCCAACATGAAGAACACTTGAAGAAGAAGAAAAAGAAAAATGAATAAAAAAAAAAGAAAGAAAAAAGTGGCTTATAGAAATCGAAACCCAGACCTTATTAACAATTTCAATAATACCGGCCACGTCTTTTTTTTTTGGATGGGAATAAGTGTAAACAACTTTTTTGTTGTTTCTCACTCCGTAAGAAAAAGTGGGAATGATTTTTTATTTTGGGATGGGAATGGAAACGGAAACAGATTTACCAAACACTATGCTCAAACAGAAATCCCAAAAATCTGAAAATGGGATAAGAATTTTTGGGATGGAAACGATTACCAAATAGAGCTTACACTTTCTTTGCCAAGTGTACCAAACCCTACACTCTCTTCCTTTACTCTAGATCTTAGCCCCGCTAGTCATTCTTCAGCTCCTTTGCAGGTATACTCTCGTCGCCAAAAGGTAGCCTCCGTTATTGCGCCCATCGATTCTGTGTCCTCAGATTCTTCTCCAGCTGACCCATCAATGTCTGACCTAGACATGCCCATTTCCATTTGGACGGGTAAGCGCAGCTATACTAACCATCCTATTTCTAACTTTGTCTTATACACACCTATCTCCTTCATACTCCTCTTTTGTTGCTTCTCTATCATCTGTTTTATTCCCAAGTATGTTTCAGAGGCCCTCACTTACCCTGGTTGGGCAAAAACAATGGAAAAAGAAATGCTTGCCTTACATCAAAATGACACTTGGGATCTTATCTCGCTTCCGCCTAACAAAACAATAGTTGAATGTAAATGGGTGTACATTGTCAAAGTTCATCCGGATGGCACCATTGGTCGACTCAAGGCTCGCTTAGTTGCCAAAGGCTATACTCAGGTATACGGTCTTGATTACTATGAGACATTTTCTCTCGTTACCAAGCTCATTTCTGTTCGTTTGTTCATCTGCTACTTTTCGTTGGCCATTACATCAGCTCTATATCAAGAATGCTTTCTTAAATGACGATCTGACTGAGGAAGTATATATTGGAGCAACCTCATGGGTTTGTTGCTTAGGGAGAGTCTGATTTGGTATATCGCTTGAAGATATCTATTTATGGCCTCAAGTAGTCTCCTAGAGCATGATTTGGAAGATTTAGTGAAGTGGTCATTGAATTGGTCTTCGGCGTTGTGGAGTCGATCATTCCGTCTTCTACAGGCATAGTAAAGTCAAGAGAATATTGTTGGTTGTGTATGTGGGTGACATCATGATTACCGGTGATGACTACGGTGGTATTCAAGAACTCAAAAAGTATTTGCATAGTAAGTTCCAAACCAAAGATTTGGGTCACCTAAAGTATTTCTTAGGGATTGAAGTTGCTCGATCAAGTCAATACATTTACCTGTCTCAGAGAAAATGAGTCCTTGACATATTGAGCGAAATAGAAATGCTAGGAGCTAAACTGATTGACTCGCATATGGATCCAAACACTAAATTGTTGCCAGATCAGGGTGTATCACTGACAGATTCAACGCAATATAGACGGTTAGTTGGGAAGTTAAATTACGTGACAGGTATCAGGCCAGATATCTCATTTGCTGTTGGTGTTATCAATCAGTTCTTGGATTGGCCAATGACTTGTCACTGGGATGCAGTGATCGGTATTCTTCAGTATCTGAAAGGTGCTTTTGGTTGTGGTTTGCTATATCAAAATTTCGGTCATACTCAAATAGAGTACTACACAAATGCAGATTGGGCCAGATCACCCTTGGATAGGAAGTCTACTATTGGGTATTGTGTGTTTGTTGGTGGTAATCTCGTCTCTTAGAAGAGTAAAAAGCAGACAATAGTGGCGCAGTCAAGTGCAGAATCGGAATACAAGGTAATGGCCCATACCACTTATGAGTTAACTTGGTTGAAACATTTGTTGGAAGAATTTGGATTTGAACACTCTTTACCAATGAACTTGGTATGTGATAATCAAGTAGCACTTCGCATTGCATTCAACCTATTCTTCCATGAGAGAATAAAACACATTGAAGTTTACTGTCAATTTATTCGAAAAAAAGTGTTGCAGAAATAGATTGAGACTAAACATGTAAATTTAGTTGATCAGTTAGTTGATATATTTACTAAACCGTTTGGGGGTTCAAGGATAAAGTACATTTGTAACAAGTTAGGAGTATACAATATATATACTCCAATTTGAGATGAAGTGTTAAAAGGTATTTATGTCTTTCCTGTAATACTTAGGGTTTCCTGTACGGTTTAGGTTTGCTGTATGATTTCCTAATTTTTATTATAAATAGAGGGAGAGGCTAACACAATTGTTACGCCTTCTCATTCTTTCCTCATTCTTTTCTCTCAACAGAATACAACCCCGAGGACTATGTGCGAAATAGATGCAATGAAGAATAATGCAGAACTCTCACTAAATGATGAGCAAAAAGGGAAAAAAAAATGAAGATCTTTTCATAAACTGAAGTTGATATAGCATAGGGGCCTCGACCAAGTTTCAAAAGTTGTACAACCAAAAAAAAGGATAAATTACAAGATACTATCCTACTCATTTTTTTTTTTTTTTCGGGGAGGGGGGGGGGGAGGGGTCTGCTCGGATTCCTAGCTACCGATGATGTTGATCTTATCATGGCTGTTGTCACCCTTTACCTCCTCCTCCTCATCATCTTCTTCGCCGTTGCTGCTGTCATCCGAGGTTGTCCCCGTGATGTTGGCAACCTTCTCTACGAAGGCGAAGTCCAATTGAATCTTCTTAGTCGGGACATTCGGGAACTGTTGGCGAACTGAATTCGTTGTCTACTTAGCAAAGAAATTGGGCCTTTAGGTGTTGGGAGTTCAAATGAGAAATGTGTCACGTGATGATATTAACTGTTTTTTTATAAGAAAATAATTGTGTTTATAATCATGAGGGTATGATTGACACTATGAATAGGCATGATATTTATATGAAATGACTTAGTCCACTTCACAAGAGTGTTGCTTAAGTCTCCAAGTGAATAAACATAGACGACCAAAATAAGCGCAAACAAGGGTTGGAGTATGACGTGGGGGCAGAATTCATTAAGCCTCCAAAGTGTTAATCTTGGGCTCGTCTGACTAGGCCTAAGAGTAAGGAATAAAGAACCGGTAAATCAGATCAGCCTAATGGACTCTTTAGGAGAGTTGCCCAACCCAATTAAGGGCACCCATTGAAATAAATCCGAAAATAGGTCTTGGTCTAAACAATAACTAGCCATGTCCGAGTAACTGGCCTGCTACTGCGACTCGACCTGAAAATACAACAATATAGGAGAAGTGGGAAGTAATTACCAGCTAACTACAAGCGTGAAATGTAAAACCTGGGAGCTCAATAGGAAGAAACATGTATAAATACAAATAAAAATTCTTATGATAAAAACAAAGGGAAATTCATATATAAGAACAACTACTACATCTTTCTTGTCTTTCGGAACATATTAACTTATTATCCTGCCGGAGGTTTTTTAACTAACATCACACTGGCCATCCTTAGTTTTTGGTTGTTGCAGGTTATTAGGTTGCTGGGAGCAGATTTGTTGTCAACATCATTTGGTGCCTTATGTGGGAAAAAGTAAGTTCATAAAACACTAAAATTACCTAGAAAGAAAGAATTGGAGAAAGAAGAAAGGAGCGAAACGGGAATGTATGAAGAAGGATTAGAAAAACTTACCGGTGTCTTCTTCAAAATTTGGGTTCGATGACTTATTGCCTTTCTTCTCGAAATCAATCAAGTAGTCAGGAGGGCAAATGATAGGGGTGGAATGCCTGCCCATTAAGCCTCCTAAGCGTTACTCTTGGGCTCGTCTGCCCAAGAGTAAGGAATAAACAACTGGTGAATCAGATCAGCTCAATGGGGCCCTTTAGGAGAGTTGTCCAACCTAATTAAGGACACCCATTGAAATAAATCCAAAAACAAGATCACGAAGGACCTGGTCTAAACAATAACTAGCCACGTTCGAGTAACTGGTCCACTGCGGGCACTAGGCCCTATTACAGCAATATGGGAGATGTGGGAAGCAATTATAAGCTAACTACAAACGTGAAATGTAAAACCCAGGAGTTCAACAGGAAGAAACATGTTTAAATACAAAGAAAAATTCATATGATAAAAACAATTAGTACATCTTTCTTTTCTCTCCTAACTTATTAATTTATTCTTTCTGGAGGTTCTTTGATTGACACTATACTGGTTCCATCCTTAGTCTTTGGGTGTTGTAGGTTATTAGGTTTCTGGGAGCAGATTTGTTGTCTACTTAGGAGTATATTCTAGAGATGTCACCATTGCTGCAAACGCATCTAGGACAATTGGGCTTCCTAGGTTAAGCTTGTGATTAGCCATTCTAAGGTGTACCTTTAAGTTGCCCATATTTCTTCATTTAGATATTGTGAGGGGTTGACTTTTGCAATATGAGGGCCTAATGTGTTACTAGTTGGGGAGTACGATATGGCAGTGGCAAAGTTGGTGGTTTGGCTAGAAAATGGCGACACCAAGGATTGTGGCTTATAATCTACCAGTCATGAGAGGGCGGCAGTAAGAATGACATGCAATGAGGTCCTACTAGGCCCCAGCTTGTAACGAGGTACAAAAGTGCATGTTTTGGGTAGGGTTTGATTTGGAGATGGACCCTAATCTTCTTGAAAAGGTGCCTTATGGAGTTGACTTGTTGCACCTTGAGGATTCCAACTGGTCTTTACTTGATTACGAAAAATATGAAAAACAGAAGTTAAGACAATGATAAAATACCTTATGCATGTTTTATTTATTGATATTCGGACACATGCGCATATTCTTGCCATAGTTACCAGAAGACTCTAGTGCTTTAGATTACCATGAATCGGTACGATTGACAGGAAAGGTGGTACTCAAAAGTTTCGAAATTCTAAATTTGTCTATTGAAAACTTCAATTTGGAATACTTGTAGTTACAAATAAATTTAAAGGTCAATAAAGGGATTGTGTATTATCATTTTTATTTAGTTCTTATGTCATCACTCATCTAATTCTTTATTTATGTGGAGTATCTTAGCACAAGTTGTCTATTCAATATAGACAAAATTCTACCTCTAGCATACCACGTTTTTTCAGTTGGTGGGGAGCCACATTCTAGTTTTGTTTCCACATACCGTACATTCCACTTTCTATATATCTGCTTAGTGAATTGTAAATGGAAGGAAGAAATGATATGGAAAGTTTTTCGTTGTGTTGTTTTTTTTTTTTTATATAAATTTATTGTTTTTACTTTTAAAGAATTTTCTTGGGAAATCACGGAAATTTTAAGACACGATTGCCAATTTTAGTATTTTTTTTTTCTTTTCATGGAAAGTAAAGAGCCGATAATCGAAGCATGCATCCAAAAGAACACGACATGGGCCCATGGCGATATACCATAATTAATCATATTACTCCATCAAGATTCAAGATTTATTGATTTTTCTTTGGACCAAATTTATCCCTTTTTCCGCTGGCTTATTGGCACCCAAATAGAGTAGCATCTAGCATGGAAAAAAGTATATGTTTTGATGCTTAAGCAATAGTAATTTTCAATTTATTTATAACTTGGCTTGATATAATTCCCAAATAATACTCATTCAAGAAAATATTATTTTTTGTTCTCTCAGTGCATCTGTGGTCCTCACTTTCTTATTTTCTTATTGTTTCTTCCTTGCCGTTTTAGATTCCTTTTCTTGTTTGTCCTAAAAATGGAAATTTGTTAAAGGGCACAGCGATAAGAGAAAGCAAAAACTATATTGGCCTCAGTTCCTTCATAATTTCTTTCGAGGGAAGTGTGCCTGAAGAGTAGCAAGGCTTCAACCAAAACAATAGCTTGCTATAAAAATGACTACACGGAGAGGGTCCTACTTTTTTTTTTCCATAAGCAACATTCACCGCCAAAGGAGTACTCTTTCAGGCATCAATCCTCCTCCTCATTGCTGTTCACATACTCTGCATGCGAGCAGCTTGTTGATAGCTTTCACTAGAAAACGGATTCACTTAACGCGCACCTTTCTTGCTAGGCGATAATTGCCATTCCAGCATTGGAGGAAATGATGGATGCCTTTGGGTTTTATTTGCTGCTTCAATTATTGGCTCTTTTTTTTGGGCAATTGAGTGAGAATTGTCATTGAAGGCTGCAAGAAGCATTAATACATTTAGCAAAGCACCTAAAAAGTCTCTAGACCCTAAAGAAAATCGAAGATAGAGTGAGGGATTATGGTCCTTACACAAAAGATATAACATACTCAAGGACTGTTTAGGAAAAGGCAAGCTAGAGCGATTCCCTCAAAGATGTTCTCTCCCTTCAAGTACTCTTGAAGATGGAATGGGATCATCTTCCATACGCTCCAAGTCTCCTATCTGGTCATCTTCAAGTCAAGCTTGCCACTAGGTCTGTGCTGGAGTTTGCATGCACCAACTACTGCCTGCCGTGGAGAACACCAAGGGACAAATCTCCCTGGCAACTGATCAATAACAAGTCGAAAAAACTCTGAAACAAAGACTACTATTTGAGAGACATACTACACCTATTTGGTTATTGAAAGCCCCGCCTTTGATTGTTATCCAAAGTGAGAGTTGAGTTCCACATGACATACCACAAGGAAAAGGAAATTTGAAGAGGCACATTCGACCACCAACTGTTCTTTTCCTCTTGAAGATTTGGCTTTGCACCATTTCATCCATTGTCCCTGCCCATATTGGGTTTCCCTTTATGCTCAGGATGATTGAAGTTGTGACTCGCTGCAGTTTTGGAAGAGACTGTGCAAATGATCACGGCTGGGAACAGGGCAGTGGCTAAATGGAATGAAGGGATTAAAAGGGAAGCAGATGCTAAAGTTGCTTGTTGAGAAAGACTGCAGGATTGGTTCATTGGAATATGAAATAGGGGTAGGGAAGCTTCTATTGGGGCAATTTCACATAATTATATAAATACAAATTAAATAATAAATAAATATCACGTGCAATTTCAATCCCTTCAAATAACTAAGAACAACTCAATAAATAAAATAAATCATAAAATAAACATGTAATCAATCGAGAAACTTATCACTTAACAAAATCTAATTATAATTTTTTTTTTTTACAAAGCATAAAAACCTTTCATGTTTTTTTAAACGAGAACCAAATATAATTTTTAACTCTAAAGTAAATAATTTTGTATGTCTTCACAAAATAACAATATTTAGTTTTTCAAAACTAAATATTGAAAAATAATTATTTTGTAAATTATATTAAAAGGGACAAAATATTTTACATTCTCAAAAAATTGAATTCTCATAATTCAATATATATAAACACCCAAGTTTATAAGTTTTTTAAATTCTTAAAATTTATTTTATTTTGATGCATAGTAAAATATCAAAATAATATTTAAGAAATTCTAACTTTTATTTTTATAACAAATAATATCACATTTTAAAAATAGAAACATTTGACTTTTATCATATGAACAAACGATAATGATAAATTAATTTATGTGATGGAAATCAAAATAAATAAAAATTATATCAAACAATCTTTTTTTTCCTTTAAATATGTATGCATACATAACCCCTACATTTTCAAAATATCTCAATTTGAATAGAACAAAAAAAATATTATTGTTATTAGCAATAAATACATTTAAAATGCTAATCAATAAAATATATTTACATATAAAATATCACAATCAGATATAGATCAATATATGCCAATTCATATACCGAACAATTGTTTTACAAAAATATTTTTCCAAAAATTATTTCATAGAATAAATAAAATAAAATTAGAATTAAATTTGAGAAGGAAAATTGATCACAACAAAAGCACAAATTTGATTATTCTTGGTTCTTCATAAATTTAAAACAAATATTAAAATATATTGATCATCAAGTACGCTAAAAATTAAATTGGAAACATATTCAAGCAAAATCAATTTTTCACAAAAAACATCTCTTATTAGATTGTCGGGGGAAATTTCACATAATTATATAAACAAAAATTAAATAATAAATGAATATCACATACAATTTCAATTCCTTTAAATAACTAAGAACAATAACAACTAACTAAATAAAATAAATCATAAAATAAAAGAAAATAAATATCTGGTGTATTGAGGTATGTAAACATTATCATAAAAAGAGATAGACCCCCTCTATGCACAGGGTTAAATGACGAGCCATTCTCAAGATACAACGATCCAGGGAGTCAAGGTACAAGCAGGACATCTCGATATTGAACCGATCACGAATCCTATTGCCTGTATAAAATCAAGTATATATGTAAAATATAACAAAATATCACTTCTCTCTATTTTTATATTTCAATATAATCATACTCACTATTTTATATAGTATCATACTCTTTTCTTTATTTGTCTTTATTTTCCTCTATATTTCTCTATCTCTCTCTATATATTCTTTCATCACAAACCTATATGTAGTGCATAGATCATGTAAGTTTTACTATAATATTAAGTACTCATAATATTATAATTAATAAAATCACTAATTATACACATAAATATCATAATAATCACATTGTAACATGTATATTTTTAATAGAATTGACGAAGTCATTTTAATGAATTTAATAATTTAATCACAATAATATTGCCCGATAAACATGTAATTAGGAAACATAAATATAACCATTATAAATATATCTGAATAATCATTAAATAAAATAATATAATTTATATAAATATAATAAATAAAATATTTAATTCTAAATTATTTTCCTAACAATTGCTAATGGAGAAGCTGCATTTGAAAAGGAGAAGGTGCATTTCATTGGATATCTACCTGGGGAACTTATGTGGCTTTGGCTAACGAAAACTTGTTTGGGCTCGTAGTGGAGAGCAGTTGCTATTTTGCTTTGGGGGGGGGGGGGGGGGACGCAATGAAAAAGGCCTCATTATGTGGTGCATATTCGGCAATGTACATTCTTACTCTATGTTGAGCTGGATTTTCATTGGCTGAACAATTGCTGTCTAATGAGAAAAATTACTCACAAGCAATAGAGGTTAGGCTCTGTCATTTAATGGGAGCTTAGTTTCAAATATTTTGCGGAAATTGGCAGTCACTGCTCAAGAACTGGAATATTCTGTCATGTGTTGAGAATAGGGGCAGAATTGAAATTTGGGCTCTTGAGTTTCTTGCTCGTTTGTGCTTGTATAGATGGACTTTAGACTGGTTTTGGATATGTTATTTGCTCTTATTTTGGAACCCTGCTTCTATGTGGATTTTGATCAGCAGGGTGGTTATTCTCTCTCTCTTCTTTTTTTTTTCTCTTTTTTTAGGAGGTTAGAGATCTTTTGGAGAACGCTGATGCTACAATTTAGTGTTTGGTGTAATACTATTGATTATGAATGGAATTTCACTTATAGAAAAAATCCTCCATTCCTCATTTATCAGTAGGATAGTGTGCTTATTGTCCGTCCATGTCTATGTTCTTAAGTTAATAATAGATAGAAGAGCCTATTAGTTCATATAATTTGTCTTTCTATGCTATTATAATTTCATCAAGTTTCTGGTACATCAAACACAAATAACAGTCAGCTATGCGTAGTTTTTATCCATTCCCTTTTATTATTGATGAGTACATCCTCTGTAATTGTTTAGCTGAATCCCAACTTTTATCTCAGGTCCAATATCCTCGGTGAGGCGCTACTCATTTAGGGACATTAAGAGTGCCACAGATGGTTTTCGCAGAATTATTGATAATTATTGCAATGCAGCTGCTTATAAAGCCAAATTTCAGAATGGACATGTTGCTCTGGTTAAAGAAATAAGAGGTTTCCATGACAACGATGATGTTTTCTATAGGGAAGTGCAACTCTTAGGGAGCTTGCATCACCGCCATGTTGTTGCCCTTAGTGGATTTTCAGCTGGACAAAAAAGGTTTGTGAATCTCCCTTGCTTAAACATTGTCATAATTTTATTTTTGTTCAAGTAAGAAAATGATACGAAAAGAATGAGAAGGCTTAATAATTGTGTTAGTCTCTTCCTCTATTTATAATAGAAATTAGGAAACAATACAGAAACCTTAAACAGTACAGGAATGACATTAAATACCTTTTTAACGCTCCCTTCAAGCTGGAGCATATACATTGTATTCCCCTAGTTTGTTACAAATGTACTTTATCCTTGAGCCTCCTAATGGTTTAGTAAATGAAGAAGGTAAATGATCAACTGAATTTACATGTTTAGTCTTAATCTGTTTCTGCACCAATTTTTCTCGATTGAAGTTACAATCAACTTCAATGTGTTTTGTTCTCTCATATAAGATTGGGTTGGATGCAATATGAAGGACTGCTTGATTATCACACACCAGGTCCATCGGTGAAGAGTGTTCAAATCTAAGTTCTTCCAACAAATGTTTCAACCAAATTAACTCACAAGTGGTATGGACCATTGTCCCATATTCCGATTCTGCACTTGACTGGGCCACTACCATTTGCTTTTATTCTTCCAAAAGATAAGATTATCTCCAACAAACAGTCAAACACACAATACCCTGTGGTAGACTTCCTATCCAAGGGTGATTTGGCCCAATTTATATCTATAGTTTTTTACTTGAGTATGACCAAAGTTCTGATATAGTGAACCACAATTAGGAACACCTTTCAGATATCGGAGAATACGAATCACTACATCTCAGTGAAAAGTCGTGGGACGATCCAAGAACTAATTGATAACACTAACAACAAAGGATATATCTAATATAGTAATCGTCAGGTAGTTCCAACTAATTGTTTGTATTACGCTAGATCTATCAGTGGTGTACCTTGATTTGCCAACAATTTGGTGTTTGGATCCATAAGCGAGTCAATCAGTTTAGTTCCAAGTATTCCTATTTCGCTCAATAGATCAAGGACATATTTTCTCTGAGACAAGTAGATGCCTTGACTTGATCGAGTAACTTCAATTCCCAAGAAATACTAAGTGACCCAAATCATCGGTTTAGAACTTACTGTGCAAAATTTTTTTGAGTTCCTCAATACCACAGTGGTCATCCTTGATAATCACGATATCATCCAATATATATGCTCCAGCTTGAGAGAGAGTGCTAAAGGATATTTATATATTTCCTGTATTATTTGAGGTTTCCTGTATTGTTTTGGTTTTCGGTATTATTTACTATTTTCTATTGTAAATAGAGAGAGAGACTAACACAATGATTAAGTCTTCTCATTCTTATGGTATCCTCGTCTTACTTTTAACAATGTCTTTAGGGAATGACTCAACATATGCATTCGTTATTGACATACACTACCTTAGTCTGCCATTTTGCATGCCTTAAGAGGAACAATTACATGTATACGCAATCCGTATAGTATAAAGTATCCAAATGATATGGTGTGTAAGTACTTTTTGTATTTAGAAGACAAAAGAAAGTATTTAGCAGAAAATTCTTGTTTACTTTCATGTTGTTCTATGACTTCTATATAGGGCTGTAAACGAATCAAGTATTAAGTGTCCAATCTTAGTTTTTTATTTTATTTTTCTTACTATTGAATTCGAGTTTTACCTAAAACCTTACATTCAAGTAATCGAACTGTTCGCGAGTTTTTTCAAGTGTTTTTTTTAAATTAATTATTAATTTAATTGTAAATTTGTAATGTTTAAGAACTATATATATATATATATATATATATATATATATATGATAATGGGTAATTTTGCTAACCATTTACCATCAAAGTTGCCACTATGACCTAATTTGGCCACTAAAACCTACCACTACCCTAAATGGCCTAACCACTAATAAGTGGTGGCCTAATTTCACCACCAAAGGAGTATTTAACTTCAAAATTAGTCTAAGAAACCCCTATAAATAGGGGTCTTATTCTTCACCAAAAGGCACATCATGATTTGCCTACAAAACACAAGTCTTCCAATTTCCTCTCTACTTGAAGAAAAATCCTGGTTTAATAGCGAAACAGATAAGCTGAATTCTCGAGTCTGCACTTCTTGTTAGAGGGCAATAAACTCTACTTCATTATAAATTATACTTTAAATTCCCTGAAGTATATTTTTCTTCTAAACAACAGTGATTTATTCTCACACCGGAGGGGTTTCACTGGGAACCTAACCCCCGGTGTTTAAGTCTTGTTTTGCAGGAACAGGTCAACGGAGTAACCCTGTAGAGTTCAACCATATTGACTGTGATCCACCAAACCAGATTTCGGCATCATCAATATATATATATATATATTATAATAAAATTAATTATTTACAATTATTTCTTGAAAATCTATATACAAAATTCAAATATTTAAGTTAAAAGAATCAAGGTATATGAAATGATGAGGGAAAATTAGGTCAAACTTAAAAGGGCGCCACGTGTCACAACATGTAACTGGCACAAGGACTCCAAACCGGCCAGCTTGACCAAGCCCTGTCTCCACACCTGGCCAAGGTCATGCCTCCCTGGGCACGAGCGGCACGACGATTGTGCCAAGTAGTCTGAGTTGCCTCCGCCTAGTAAGGAAGATACCTTTACTCTCTTCAGATAACAGCTCCACGATCTCCTCCTGCAATCACCACTTTCTCTATGTTAACAGAACCGAGATCAGTGCAATCACCATAATGGTGCATCGAGAATTAGGGAGGACTTGCCAAACGAATCTACTCCCCTTCCTAATAATATTAGAACATAGGATGTTTAAGATACGTTTTTCAATACACGATATATGTTGGTCTGCTCTCATATACGCATTGATACGCTCTGAGACACATTCGTTTTGCACTAAAGCGCATTCTTTCTCCTAGCTACCACATCACTAAATTCCTGTTTAGAATCAGAATTCTTGATTGATTCTCTTATCAGAGGTGCGGCGCTGACAGGCCCACCCGTGGTATATTGTTTTGCAGGAACCTTAGCCAAAGGAAAGCGAGACAGCCCAGAGGATATTCCGGATCTTAAAAGTCACGTGTCCAGTGATTCATTTTCAGGCATCATCAAGCATTATAAAGAATCAATATAAATTCAAATAATCAGTCTATTATAGTAATTAAATAGGTTAAGTATGTATTTGTAAAATTAAAATTTAATTGAATTAATTTCTAGAACGATTGGATATGTAAGATTGTACTATTAAAGAAATTTAAGTGTATTTTTTTTTTTTCATACTAAAAATACAACAAAATATTTTAATTTTATATTATTCAAGTTGTTCACGAACATTAACGAGCCGAGCTCGGACATATGATATTTATTTATTTAATAAACGAGCTTAATTAAAAGTTTGAGTTTGGTTCATTTATTAAATGAATGAGCTATTATCGAGTTGAACTTGAGTAGTTCACGAACGGTTTGGTTCATTTACAACCCTACATCTAAACATCTGGCTCATTGTTAATATTTTCTTTTTGTAAGGGAACCTTGACAGAGCGAGGAAGACTTTATTGATCTCTTAAAAAAATTCAAATATCAGAGGGGTCCTAACTATGATCTCTAAAATAAAGCAACTAACAAATAAATAATGATAAATTCTAATAACAAGAGTAAAAGAATAAACAAAATCAAAACATAATAAAGAATTAATAACCTTACTTAGGTTTCCGAAAATTAGGGAAATGAAGTCTATCCAGCCTTAGACAACCACGTATAGACGTTGGACAATCTGATTCAGACCAAAAAGTCTAATTTGGACCAGTACTCCCAAGCTTAGCTAAATCAACAGCCGTTTTTGCTTTCCTATCACAATGAGAGATCGAAGCATGAACATGCGAAGTCCTAATCCTATGACCCCTAGTCAAAGACAACATCCTCCATGGCACCAAAGATTTTTGATAGGCCCCTAGTTAGATTTACTTATTCCAGGCGCAAAGGGTAGTTGGGCAGTTAGGGCAACGGAATCTGTGCAATGGGGCAATCAGTTGGAATGGGAATATTATTTAGATTTGTTGTATTTTCTGTAGCAAGTTTGTTGGGAATATTTCTGTTAGTAGGTTGTTAGGCGTTGGAAGGATAGCTCCTTTTAAGGAGAGAGAAGAGAAGAGAGTGGGTATGAGATTATTATTGTGAAGTGAGCTTTGCTCTTGAGGAGAGTCTAAGTCTCTCGAATACTTGGAGAGAGTTTATCCCTTTACCATTTCCATTTCAGTATTTCTTCAATAAAATTCCCATTCAATTCTATTTTCATTTCAATTAATTGGTTTGAGCTTATCAATTGGTATCAAGAGCACGTACCTGGGGGTAGCTGTGCGAGCCTGAATCAGTTCATCATCGTCTTCACCATCGATTACTGATGGCAGCCAAAAATATTGCTCAAAAAATCGATGCAATGGAGGAGGACCAGAAGCAAATTCAACAAGAAGTAGGAACGATGAAAGAGGAGATGCAGAATTTGAAGGAGATGCTGAAAATGAGGGAGGATACGAGGGAAAGTCTGGAACAGCTGCTTAAGTACCATGAGGCTTCTGCTCGACAACCTTCGTCTTCGTTGTCGAGCAAGATGACGAAGGTTAGCGGGTGTGGACCGACGGTGGGAGGCTCACAAGCAAATCAAAATCAGGGTAACCCTAAGTTTCCCAGTTCGATTGTCCATTTTCCTGATTCGACGAATCAAGCCTTCGAGTCACGCTTTGATTTTCGTTGTCGGAAATTGGAGATGCCATCGTTTGATGGTACCAATCCAGATGGTTGGATCTTAAAAGCCGAACGCTACTTCACTCTCCAACGATTCACGAACGACGAGAGGATTGAAGCAGCGGTCATCAGTTTCGAAAAAGACGCCCTACTGTGGTACCAGTGGGAAACCAAGCGTCAATCCATTGCATCATGGGAGGAATTGAAGTTGCAGCTGCTGAAGCAATTTCGATCGTCTCAAATGGGGTCGCTACACGAACAGTGGCTGGCTTTGGAGCAAACCGGCGACATTCAGGAGTATACCCGGCGGTTTATTGAGCTGTCGGCCCCTTTACATGACGTCTTTGATGAGATGGCGTTGGGGCATTTCATCAGTAGATTGCAACCGCAAATCAGGGCTGAGGTAAGGCTCTTGGGTCTAAACACACTGGGCCAGGCCATGGAGTTAGCCCAAAGAGTGGAGGAGAAATTTTTTGTGGCCCAACATAATAAGTCTAATACTTCCAGAAACTGGGCTGATCGAATGTGGGCTGCTGCTCCAACAGGAACATTTCGGCCCAGTAGCTATTATAGGCCCAATAATATGGGCCGGCCCACTGCTCCAGCTGGGGAATTTCGTTCATCAGCAGCTGGTGGCGCTACCAGAGCGAAACCATATGGAGAAGTACGAAGATTGACGAATTCTGAGTTACAGAAAAAACGAGAAAGGGGATTGTGTTATTTGTGTGACGATAAATGGTCGCCTGGGCATAAATGCAAAACCAAAGAATTGAGTATTTTGGTTACCCAGGAATCGGAAGATGACTTGGAGGACACAGACGAGCAGCTAGAACACGAGGGGCCATTGTTGGAAAATGCCGAATTGTCTCCAATTGCGGAAGTATCACTAAATTCGGTGCCTGGCCTTACTTCACCAAAAACTATGAAAGTGGAAGGACTAATTGGAGGACAACGAGTGATGACCCTAGTGGATAGCGGGGCCACACATAATTTTATATCCATAGCTTTGGTTGAGAAATTGAAGTTACCTATTACAGCTACGGAAGCTTCTGGAGTGACCGTTGGTACGGGAGAAGCCGTTAAAGGGGAAGGTGTGTGTAAGGGCGTTCACTTGCAACTTCAAGGAATCGATATTGTGGAAGAATTTATGTCCCTGGGATTGGGAAGTTCTGATGTTATTTTGGGAATTCAATAGCTGGAAACGCTGGGCATGACGTATACGAATTGGAAGACACAAGTGATGAAACTCCGATTGGGTGACGATACAGTCACATTGCGAGGAGATCCTTCTCTAGGAAAAACCTTAGTGTCTTTAAAGGCCATGATGCGAACATTGAAACGTGAAGGGTCGGGCATTTTAAACGTGAAGGGTCGGGCATTTTAAACGTGAAGGGTCGGGCATTTTAGTAGAATTGAATCCTCTCTCTATGGGAGCAGAGGGAGTATCAGACACGCCGACTTTTGTGCAGCCCGTTCTATCCAAATACGATCAAGTTTTTTGTCCGCCAACGGGGTTACCACCAATACGGGGACGAGAACACTCTATTATTCTTAAGGACGGCACATCTCCAATTAGTGTAAGACCTTACAGATACCCACAGGCCCAGAAGGATGAGATCGAGAGGCTTATTAAGGAGATGTTGACTGCTGGTATTATCCAAGTGAGTACTAGCTCATTCTCCAGTTCGGTACTGTTGGTCAAGAAAAAAGATGGGAGCTGGAGGTTCTATGTGGATTATAGGGCTTTAAATAAAGCCACTGTACCTGATAAATTTCCAATCCCAGTCATTGATGAGTTATTGGATGAACTTCATGGGGCTCGAGTTTTCTCCAAGTTAGATCTGAAGTCTGGTTATCATCAGATTCAAGTCAAGGATGCCGATGTGCCAAAGACCGCTTTCCGGACACACGAAGGACACTACGAGTTTCTGGTGATGCCTTTCGGTCTTACAAATGCACCGGCCACTTTCCAATCCTTGATGAACGAGGTTTTTCGACCCTACCTTTGGAAATTTGTATTGGTGTTTTTCGATGACATTTTAGTTTATAGCCGACGGAGGAATTACATGTGGAGCATGTGGCCAAGGTGTTGGAGTTGCTGCAGCTCAATAGTCTATATGCCAATCACAAGAAATATGAGTTTGGCAAGACTCAACTTGCTTATTTGGGGCACCTAATATCAGGAGATAGGGTGGCAGTTGACCCATCTAAGGTTCAGGCGATGCTATCGTGGCCCACGCCTAATACCATTAAGGAGCTTCGTGGATTTTTGGGGCTAACAGGGTACTACAGAAATTCGTTTCAGGCTATGGGAAAATAGCTCTTTCATTGACTGAACAACTTAAAAAAGATAAGTTTGGGTGGAGTGTGGAGGCAGAAGCGGCTTTTCAAAATCTGAAGCGCGCTATGACTCAAGTACCCATGCTAGCTATGCCCGATTTTACTCAACCGTTTATTATTGAGACGGACGCGTCTGGATTTGGCTTGGGGGCGGTGCTACTTCAAGGGCAGCGTCCAATAGCTTATTATAGTCATACTCTCGGATCTCGGGCACGCCTAAAGTCTATCTACGAGAAGGAGCTAATGGCGATTGTGTTCGCAGTATTGAAGTGGCAGCCTTACCTTTTGGGTCGCAAGTTCATAGTTAGAACCGACCAACAAAGTCTCAATTTTTTGCTGGAGCAACGGTTAGTGGGCACTGAGTACCAAGAGTGGATCACTAAGTTGATGAGTTATGATTTTGTTATCCAATACAAACCGGGGGCTAGTAATAGGGTGGCAGACGCTCTTTCTCGCATTCTGGACCGTATTTCTTGCAACCAGCTCGCCGTCCCTCAGTGGCAGCATTGGGATAGCTTACAGGCGGAATTGGAGGCCGATGCCTTCTTACAAAAGTTACGTATAGATGTCACCACGGGCATGGTTCTACATACATGATTTTCGGTTGAAAATGGGGTATTGTATTACAAAAACAGGTTAGTCATTCCCCAGAAGTCTCAATTAATGCCGGTCATCATTGCTGAGTTTCATGGATCGCCAATGGGAGGTCATTCGGGCGAAACAAAAACCTATCAACGCATTGCAGCGGAGGTGTACTGGTTGAGTATGAAAAAAGATATCATTAAGTACGTACAGGAATGCGAAGTGTGCCAACGCAACAAACACATGGCAACTTCACCGGCAGGACTCTTACAACCCATTCCTCTTCTGGCACAAGTATGGGATGAATTGACGATGGATTTTATAGAAGGGTTACCTCGCTCGGATGGCTGGGACACCATCTTGGTCGTGGTTGATCGGTAGAGCAAGTATGCGCATTTTGTGGGGCTTAAGCATCCCTTCACTGCTACTTCCGTGGCTGGCATTTTTATGAAAGGGGTGGTCAGGTTATATGGAGTCCCAAAATCAATCATCTTAGATTGTGACAAGATTTTCATAAGCCAATTTTGGCAAGAATTGTTCAGATTGCAGGATACTATATTGAAAATGAGTACTGCTTACCATCCTCAAACAGATGGACAGTCGGAGGTAGTCAACAGGTGCTTGGAGACATACCTCCGTTGTTTTGTGTCCGAGAAACCCCGCTACTGGTTTCGATGGTTGGCATGGGCCGAATATTGGTACAACACATCTGTCCATTCCGCCACTCGTTGCACTCCTTTTCGGGCCCTATACGGGAGAGTTCCACCATCGATTCTTCGGTATGAAAAGGGGTCCACTCCAGTGTCTGCAGTCGACGAACTGTTGGAGGATAGGGATGCTATTTTGGATGACTTGAGGATACACTTGCTCCGTGCACAACAGCGGATGAATGTGCGCGCTGATGAGAAACGAAGTGATGAGGAGTTTTCTGTGGGGGACTTAGTTTTCCTCAAGTTGCGTCCTTATCGGCAGCGTTCGCTTGCTTAGCGTTGGAACGAGAAGCTTGCTGCTCGCTATTATGGGCCCTTTCAAATCCTTCAGCGTATTGGGCAAGTGGCCTATAAGTTGGAGCTTCCGTCGTCGGCCAACTTACATCCTATTTTTCATGTCTCTCAGCTGCGGCGTGCTAAGGGGGTTTCCAACTCTTCCCCTGTTATTCCGCCACAGCTATCACCAGACTTGGAGTTAGTTGTCATTCCTGAAACGCTGCTTGGAGTACGGCCCAAATGACATGGCAGTCCGGGGGAACTGGAAGTACTACTACAATGGAAATCGTTACCTCCTTTTGAAGTCACTTGGGAAGATTATCATTCCATTTTGCGGCAGTTTCCGGATTTTCACCTTGAGGACAAGGTGAAGGTTTGGGCGGCGGGTAATGATAGACCCCCAGTGAGATTTACTTATTCCAAGCGCAAAGGGTAGTTGGGTAGTTAGGGCAATGAAATCTGTGCAATGGGGCAATCGGTTGGAATGGGAATATTATTTAGATTTGTTGGATTTTCTGTAGCAAGTTTGTTGGGAATATTTTCTGTTAGTAGGTTGTTAGGTGTTGGAAGGATAGCTCCTTTTAAGGAGAGAGAAGAGAAGAGAGTGGGTATGAGATTATTATTGTGAAGTGAGCTTTGCTCTTGAGGAGAGTCTAAGTCTCTCGAATACTTGGAGGGAGTTTATCCCTTTACCATTTCCATTTCAGTATTTCTTCAATAAAATTCCCATTCAATTCTATTTTCATTTCAATTAATTGGTTTGAGCTTATCAATTTTCCAGTAACCATTGCGACCAATTCTATTTTCATTTCAATTAATTGGTTTGAGCTTATCAATTTTCCAATAACCATTGCGACCAATTCTATTTTCATTTCAATTAATTGGTTTGAGCTTATCAATTTTCTAGTAACCATCGCGACCAGTAGCATTGTCTGTGACAATATCCACATATTCCCAATTGTAATCAACACAAAATTGAAGTGTGATCTGCAAAGTTTGTCTTTGCAAGCACATTAGTACCAAACCTAATAAATTGAGGGAATCCAAAAATAAGATTCTCTTAGCATCCGAAGACTACTGCCGCCACCAATATAACTGGGTTTCCGCTATAGCTTCCATCTAAATTGTTACTTTCTTGTTATTTTATTGTTGATTAATTTATCCTAGCATTTTGTCCGTACTCTTTTAATCAGAAACAACGAGTCTTCTAACCATATGTTCTCGGAATATTTAGTTATTTCTTATACTTGTGTGTTGCCCTTTCAGGTTCCTAGTGTTTGAAAATATTGAAAATGGAAGCTTGAAGGAGCATCTTAACGGTAACTTTTTTTGCTGAAAAAAAAAATGTATTGCACTCTGCTCATCAAGTTTTATGATAAATTTTGACGCGTGGCAGATCCTCTAAGAACTCCTCTGACTTGGACAACAAGACTACAAATAGCCGTTGGTGTGGCTGCTGCATTGGTAAGTTTTAATCTATTTTCTTTTAATTTTTTCGACAGACAAATAAGGAATGGAAAGAAGTAATTGATCTATTTTAAGCTGCATACTTTCTTTCACATCACGGAGAGAAATTTAAAGTTTTGAGTTTGCACCGAGTGGCACTCTATATTTTGTCATATAACTCCAGTTCAACTTTCGTATTCACTATTGGGCTAGACTTCTATAATGACATTCAACTTTAAGTAGGATTTTTTAATCAAAATCACTCGCTTAGTCAGAATCTCATGAAGTCTTGCCGAAAACATTTATTATTTTCATGCATAACGCAACGGAAATTTGAACCTTTATATGCTGGGCTGTCCTTTGTACTAGTGAACTTTTGGACCATTCCATCCTAGTTTAGAATCGCTAAGCCAGTTTGACAACATAGTTCCGCATCTCTGTGTGAGATTACTTGATGTTCTGTTAATTCATGAGAGAAATATGGTATGTGGCATTTGCATGCCTAACATTAGGTAATTTCATTGGTACCCATTTTTTTGGGGGAATCTTGTTGAGAGGCCCCAAGACTCAAAAAAATCACTTTCTAAGGATCATGTCATGTGTTAAAAAATCACTGTTACAGGACCCCGCAGAGTGATGGTTTTATGGAATGGGACCTTTCACCAAATTTTCTTTGTTTTTTGGGAAGGGGGGGAGATAAAGCCTCTCCATTTGTGGGGATAATGTCACAAACATCTGACACTCCCCAGGCCCCGTAACATTGGAGCCTCATGTACTAGGTTGCCCTATTATCCTTTATGCATGCTCAACAGCTAGACCTACTTCTGCGACTGAAATGTGCTATTTCATCTTGATTTCTCGAGTAAATCCTTCAATTTTGGCTTTATCCATGTAATGTCATTTTTTCACTGAAGTTCAAATCGTGAAATAATAGTGATCATCTATTGACATTGAGCATCCCTGCTGCAAAATATATGGCGTCCTAGGGTCATGTTACACAGGAAATTGGACTAAACAATTACTACCGAGGGAAAAAAGAAAAGAAGTACTGGATATTTCCCACCAAGTCCAGGAATAGCCTGACCATTTTGTTTTGATATTTCAAACTATTGTTTGTCTGCCGTGATTAATTTTGGATTTTTAGATTGTGTTAAGCACAATTGATATTCATGTGTGCGTGATGCTATACCATATTCACTTAAATCTCAGTTATAATTATATTTCAATGCAGGAATACTTGCACTTCTTCTGTGACCCTCCAATATATCATGTTTCCATCAGTTCGAGTACAATAATGTTAGATGAGAATTTCAATGCAAAGGTGAGAACATTTGAACTTGTTTTTCTTTTCTAAACATAGGAACATCAATGACCCTTGATTCATGCAGACTTGGGCCTAGAGGTGGTGACCGCTACACAAAATCCGGAAAAAAAAAGGAAATTATTAGATTGTTCCCAAGTTAAATCACTTACAATTTTAATCCTCGTTTTTTTTTTTTTTTTTTTTTTTCTCTCTCTCTCTCTCTCAATTTTTGAAGTATTTCAAATGAGTTTGTTCCTTCAGTGAACATCAACTAGATTGAATTTATCAAGTTGATATTAACTAGATGTTGATATGATAGTTAAAGTTAACTAAAATATTGGGAAGAATTAAAAATAAGTTGCTCTTTTTTTAAAAAAAAAAACAAAACCAAAATAGGAGTATATAATAAGAAACCCCAAAAGAACCCTTTGACATGGTAGAATTTTACATTTGTTCCCTAAAATATATTCGTTTTGCCACTCCAAGAACTTTGTTTTTTTGTTGGTTCTCGTCTTTCTTCATATACCAATTATTAGCTTAGAGTTTCAGCCTTTCAAATTTCCTTCGCCTTGCTGTTACAGCTCTCTGATATTGGCTTGCTGGGTACCGGTGAAAATAACGTAAGAGAACCGCACTCTTCCTGCTTCGAAGGTAAAGCCAAGTGCTAGTCTTTCATATTGAAGGAATCACAACACGCTGCATGTATTTTAAATCTTTGTCGTCCTTTCTTGTTGATTGCAGAACGCAGGAAACAGATAAGCAGAGGGATGATGTTTCAGCTCGGGGTGCTAATACTTGAGCTAATTACAGGGCAGAGTTCGGAGGATGGAGGTGTTGAATTGATAAAATGGGTAAACTTCCCAGGATCCATACATAACATGCTAGACCCTGATCTTGGCGATAATTATGATTCAACAGAGCTTAAAAGTCTTTTAGCTGTAGCAAGGTTGTGTATAAAATCTGCAGATAAGCCAGCTATTTTCATTCAACATATATTGTGGTATCTCCAGAAGAAGATAGGCATTACCCGAAACATGTATCGATGATTATTTTCTTTATTTAACAGTTAATAAAAGCACTCTAGATCACTAGTCTGTTTACTCCAAATTACTCAGATATTTGATACCAGATAAAGAAATGAGGGTGAATTTGTGAATCGGGACCCAATTTCTTTGGTGATTTTTCTTTTAGGTTCCTCGTTGTCAGTTTGGCTTTGAGATTAGGCTATATTTGACTTTGTACCCCAAAAGCTCGGGTATAACTGCATTTTACTCCTTGATATTCAAATTTGCACTTTACCCCCTAGAGATTAGTTATTGTGTCAATTTGGTTTGGTTGTTTTATTTTGGTATTTTTTTTTTTTTTGTTAAAGTGAGTCATGTGTCTTGCGTATGCGAGAAAAGTAATACATGTTTTTTTAAAATATTGTATCACAATTTAAAATTTACTTGATCTATTTGACATTAGAAAAATCATTCATTTTAGTGTTACATTTCTCACGCTTGATATAAAAATTGATTTTTACAATTTACATAAAAAAAAAAAAAAACAATACACTCATCTCGATAATATCATGATTGCGAAATTGACGTTGACATGGTTATTTGAGAAGCTAGGTAAATGATGAAATTTTTTCCACCTTTATACGAGAAAAAAAAATTATTTATCATTTATGGCACTTTGAAACTTATTTCCAGAACTATTAGATTTTTAGAAGTTGCTATTGGTAATAGCGAGTTCACTTGAAATTGTCATTAAAAATAGTGACTTCTATTTTAGCAATTCCTGTTAGTGATAGTGACTTCTTTATTTATTTATTTATTTATTATTATTATTATTATATTAAACAAAAACATAATTTAATAAAAATAAAAAACACAAGTGGCCAATCTCACAAATTGATGTCAAGAACAATTTTCTGGATCGTGTCTTTTCCATATATGTTATTTCCCAAAATAGTGTAATCGGAACGAATTTTACTCACTATATTTCAATTGAATAGCATCAATAACTTGAATTCAAGAAATCCATATTTCAATCATTATTAGTGACTTCATATACCATAGGCACAATATATTATTTTCCTTAATAATACATAATGGATTTTTCTATGTAAACTGTTGATTCTAAGATTTTGATAAACAATTAAGTATTGATGTTTTGATGAAACTAATGTTTAATTGAGTGTTTCAGTGATTTAAAATTCCAGTAATAAAGACGTCAAATTAAATGGATCAAAAATGAAGATGTCAAGATGATGTAGAAGAATTAAGACTTTGAAGAAATTAGGGAAAACAACCCAGATGAATCTTAACTCTTTATATCTCATTTAGGAACATACACATGACACAAAATGTATTTTATCTGTTATATATGTTTTGATTAAGTTAAATTATTTGTTCCTATGTGAAATAAGAATAAATAATTTTGAATGACTAAAATAAAATATAAGAATATTAATAGAGCTAATCAAGAGAAGAAAATGGTTAAATGGGCGAAATTGTAAAAGAAAATAAGTTAAAAACGTATTCAGAGAAGAGATCAAGTGACAGCAGTCGACTGATGAGTTGATCGAACATAGAAGTTGTAACATTTTGTATCTCTAAGTCGACCGACAGGTCGATCGGCCAAGTAGGCTGAACTCTCTGAATCAACAAGTCGACCAATAGGTCGACCAGTGAAGTAGTGCTGAACTCTCTGAATCTGTGAGTCGACCAATACACGCTGCAATGATAGTTTGGCTAACCTAAGTTGGGTAGTCTACCGAACAAGCTATTTCAGGATACAGTTTGATCCGAAATTATATCCAAAAGTAACTGTTTTTGGTTGGGATTTGAAAGAGATTTGTGAAATATTATCTATATTTATGATATGGTTCATATACTAATTAAATCTTATTAATATGGTTTATTAAATATTAATATTTTTCAATTTGGTACTTGAAATAAATTCTATACTTATTTATTTAGATTGAGAAATACTTTGAGGGTTTAATTGAGAGTTTTAAAAGATATTTTTAAGTGGAATTGAACCTAAATAAAATTCTTCTAATATAAGGGGTCTATAAGAGTTTTTAATTATCATGACATTTGTAAATTAGCCGTTAGAAGGCTGATTACATGTTCCTTTAAATAGATCTGCGAATTTTATTAGCAAAGTTAATCATTCTAAGAGAAAAAATCATTCATTGAGAGAGAGCTAAAAAAAGTTTATATTATTTGTGAACTTTTATAAGAGTTATCATTCTACTATATTGTGAGTTTTTCTAAGAGTGATTTTGAGAATCAATTGCAATCAATTTTTGCTAATACCGAATTTGAAGCTACATTATTCTAATCATTATTTCTATGGATTCCGGGTGAGATTTTTTCATATTGTTTATTATTTGTTTATTATTCTATATTTGAAAATTGATCTTAGAAATTGTTTCTGATTTTTGAAGAAAATATTTTTTACAAACAACTTCTTGAATCTGATTACGTGCTCTAATTTGCTACCTATATTTTGTTGAAATCAGATTTTTGTATCTCACGTATTTCTATCACTATTTGGGATATTAATTGAGTTTGTGTTTATCTAGGGTGGTAGAAGTTTCGAGTGAGATTTACTTCTTATCAATTTTTGTATTGGTGAGTTGTGACGGATTAATTACTATTGGGAGTATTTAATCAGGGGTAGCTGGGTTTTAGTCTCTTCTTGTAAAGAGATTGAGGCAGTAATTCTTCATAGATAAGAATTGTATTGTGAGTAATTTGTAAAGGTTCCATCTTTACTTGGTAAAATGATAGCTGGCGTGTTTGTGAGAGGTTATGATTCTTGAACCTTAGTGTTAAAAAAAATTAGGTTATTCTTTAGCCTGTAAAAAGTAGAGGTTCTTCCTTAACTTGAGAAAATGATATTGTAAAGGTTGATTCTGAGCCTGTAAAAGAATCGGTGTGTGAGTTTGGTTCCTACCTTTAAAGGGATCTTGGTTTTAGTGGGTGCAACCTTCGTGGAGCGAGCAGGGACTGTATTAGCCAAGAGTAACTTGGTGAACCAATATAAATCTTTCGTGTGTTACTATATTTACTTTGTTATTTTTGCTGTTTGAGTGTGCACTTAGTTGATTATATTATTCCGCTGTATTATAAAGATAATAATTAATTTAAACTTAAAATTAATTATTTGATTTATTGAATTTTATTCTGATAATTTTTTAATTACCCAATTCACCCCCATTCTTGGCTATTTTACTGGGCCAACAATTGGTATCAGAGCTGGTTTAGCTCAAATTCATTTGCTAACAAAGATCACATGGCACGCATAATAGGCACACTAGTTGAGGGGCAATCTATGCATCGACCACCCTTTTGCAGGTGAAAGTTACTCGTTTTGGAAAGATAGGATGATAGTCTTTCTTCAGGCTACAAATTATGACGTGTGGCTAACAATCGAGGATGGTCCATTCATTCCAATGGAAAACGGAGTTGAGAAGAAAAAGGAACAACTTACAGCTTTCGATAAGCAGAAACTCTCTATTAATTCTCAAACTACCAATATTCTCTTTTGTTCTTTAGATACTAATGAGTATTCGAGAGTTTCAAGTTGCAAATTCGCAAAGGAGATGTGGGATAAGTTACAAGTCACCCACGAAGGGCCAAGTCAAGTGAAGTAGTCAAAAATCGATGCACTTATGAGAAAATTTGAGCTGTTCAGGATGAAGGAGAATGAATCGATTTATGAGATGTACACTCGCTTCAACAATATATGCAACAATATGAGTCAACTAGGAAAGCTATATTCTATGGATGATAGAGTACGAAAAGTCTTAAGGTCCTTGACAAAAATATGGGAGTCAAAAGTGACGGCAATCAAGGAAGTCAAGGATCTTGGCAAATATGATATTGATGATCTCATTGGCAATTTGATGACTCATGAATCGACAATTAAAGGTTATGAGGATGATACCGAAAATGACGAAAAAATCTTTGGCGCTAAAAGTTCAAAAAATTGAAGAAGATAATGACAGTGATGATGAAAGTCTTGATAGTGAGCAAGAGAATAATGTATCACTTCTTACAAATAACTTTAGAAGAATGACTTGGCGCATATTCCGTGAGGAAAGAAATCTCAATATGTTTAAAGTGGAATGCTACAACTGTCATAAAATTGGTCATTTTTAAAATAATTGTCCCAAATAGAAGAAGGATAAAAAAAATGAGAAGAAGAAGAAAGAAAAGAAGAAAGCAAGAAGAATAAAAATAAATCAATGAAGGTTACTTGGGATGATACCGATTCAAGTAGCTCGAAAAAATCAAATAGTGAGGATACGTCCATGTTTGCATTAATAGCCACTGGTGGTGAGGTAACCGATTATTCAAGTTCTTATCCTTTAAATTTTAATGAATTATTTGATATTTATCAAGAACTTTCACATGATTATAAAAACCAATATTCTAAAATAAATGCCCTTCAAAGTACAATTAACACATTAAATGAGTAAGTGGTGGACTACGAATCTGAAAACAATGGGTTGAAATCTAAATTGATGGATTTGCAATCAATTGTTCTCAAATTCATCGGCGGTAAAAATAATTTGAAAATGCTTTTAGGAAGTTCACGTGGAGTTTTTGATAAAATCGGTGTTGGTTTTTAGAAAAATCTTAAACAAAAACGCTTTCATAAATTCTTTTATGAAACCAAGAATCTTGTAAAATGTTTTAAATGTAACATTGTGGGGCATATTATTCGTAGATGTTTTACAAAAATATCTAACTGTAAACAAGTTTGGGTTCCAAAAAGAACTAAAATTGTCCCGACTAACAAGATCGGACCCACGTAGGTTGGGTACCACTTAGGAATTATTTGAGGTGCTCCTTGCAGGTTATTCTAAAAGTATCAATAAGTAAGGACAAGTGATTCCTGGATAGTGGTTGTTCTTGACACATGACGGGAGATAAAAGAAAATTTATGTCTTTGACACCTAAAGATGGAGGTCATGTGACTTTCAGAGATAACGCAAAGGGTAACATTATCGGTATAGGTAATATAGGTAATGGTACTGCTATGATTAAAGATATGTTACCAGTTGATGGACTTAAACATAATTTGCTTAGTATTAGTCAACTATGTGACAAGGGCTATAATGTTATATTTGATCATGATAGATGCAACATTAAGAATAATCATGATAGTAGTATCTTGCTAATTGCATCACGTTTTGAGAATATGTATACTTGCTCTTTTGATGATTTTAATTCTCAAAATTTATCTTGTTTGAATGCTTTATCTGAAAATAGCTGGTTATGGCATAGAAGACTTAGGCATGCTAGTATAGAATTAATTTCTAACTTATCTAAGAAGAGTCTTGTACGTGGCCTACCTGATTTGAAATATGTGAAGGATAAAGTATGTGATATATGTCAATTAGGCAAGTAAGTTAGATCATCATTTAAGAAAAAGATGCACACGTTCACATCTAGATGTCTTGAATTATTGCATCTTGATTTATTTGGGCCTAACTTTGTTGGTAGTTTTAGTAGTAAGTTTTATGCATTTGTTATAGTTGACGATTATTCTAGATTTACCTGGGTATATTTTCTTACTAAGAAAAATGAGGTTGCTTCGGTTCTTGCTAAATTTTGTAAACGTGTTCAAAATAAGAAGTAATGCTCTATTATTAACATTCGTAGTGACAGAGGAATAGAATCTAAGAATGATGAAATGGTAAGTTATTGTGATAAACATGGTTATGCTCACAATATTTCTGCACCAAGATCACCGCAACAAAATGATGTAGTGGAAAGGAAGAACAGAACGCTTTAAGAGATGCTCAAAACGATGCTAAAAGAAAATTGCTTACCAACCTTGTTCTGGGCCGAAGCAGTTAGTACCGCTTGTCACATGGTAAGCCGAGTATCAATTCGTAGAGGGTTTAACAAAATTCCATATGAAATTTGGAATGGTAAGACTCCAAATATTTTATATTTTAAAGTTTTTGGATGTAAATGTTTCATTTTGAATGATAAGGATAATCTTGATAAATTTGATGCTAAATCTGATTATGGGATTTTTCTTGGATATACTATTAACAGTAAGGTTTATAGAGTTTATAATAAACGTACTTTAGTAGTAGAAGAAATAATGCATGTTGCTTTTGAGGAAACTGATCCATGAAATGTTTTGGATAATGATGATGCAAGTATCTTAAATAACCAAAACCAAGGTAATGATGTACCAAAGGAATCTCAACAAGAGGAGGAACTTAAGGAGAAGGATTCGACTTTACCAAGAGTTATAAAGAAAGTATCAGAGCATTCAATTAAATAAATCATCGGTAATTTCGAAAAAGGTGTAAGTACTCAATTTTCTCTTAAGGATATAATTAATCTTGTTTTCTTATCTCAAATTGAGCCTAAAAATATAAATGAGACGTTAATTGATGAATCTTGAATTTTCGCAATACAAGATGAATTAGTTCAATTTGAACGGAATAAAGTGTGATGTCTTGTTCCAAGACCGGATTTTCATCCAGTTATTGGTACTAAATGGGTACTTAGAAACAAAAAGGATGAAACTGGTATGGTAATTAGAAATAAAGCAAGATTAGTGGCACATGGCTATAATCAAGAGGAATGAATTGATTATGATGAAACATATGCTCCTGTTGTAAGACTAGAAGCAATTAGAATACTACTCGCCTTTGCATGTTCACGTAATTTTAAACTATATCAAATGGATGTAAAGAGTGCATTTATAAATGGTTTTATAGCTGAAGAAGTTTATGTGGAACAACCCCTGGGATTTGAAAGTGATAAGTTTTCTGATCATGTATTTAAACTTCACAAGGCTTTATACAGGCTCAAACAAGCTTCGAGAGCTTGGTATGAGAAACTTAGCCGATATTTAATCGAAAATGATTTTCGAAGGGGTATTTGTGATATTACACTATTTGTAAAGCAAACTGATTCTGATATCATATTAGTACAATTATATGTTTATGATATTATTTTTGGATCTACTAATAAGGATTTTTGCCAAGAGTTTGCTAAGATAATGCAGGCTGAATTTGAAATTAGCATGATGGGAGAGCTAAATTTCTTTTTTGGATTGCAAATTAAGCAAACTAAAGAAGGGATATTTATAAATTAAGTTAAATACACCAAGGAGCTACTAAAGAAATATGTCTTGGAAGGCACTAAAGAGTACAAAACTCCCATGGCAACGGCTACAAAAATAGAAAAAGATGATACAAGCAAAAGTATTAATGAAAAATGTATCAAGGTATGATTGGTAACTTGTTGTATTTAACTACTAGTAGACTTGACATTATGTATAGTGTTTGTTTTTGTGCTAGGTTTCAGTCTTGTCCTAAAGAATCTCACTTGATTACGGTTAAGTGGATTTTTCATTATTTAAAGGGGACGACTGACCTAGGATTATGGTATCCTAGAGGGAGTGATTTTAAATTGGTAAGTTACTCTGACGGTGACTTTTTCGATAACAAAATTGAGCGAAAAAACATAAGTGGATCATGTCATTTGTTAGGATATGCTTTGGTTTCTTGGTCAAGCAAGAAACATAATTCAATAGCCTTATGCACTACTGAGGCTGAATACATCGCAGCTAGTAACTGTTGTGCTTAAATTTTATATATTAATCAACAGTTAAATGATTTTGGAGTTTGTATGGAGGAGGTCCCGATTTTTTGTGATAATAAAAGTGTTATATGTCTAAGTAAGAATCCTATACAGCACTCACGTACTAAACACATAGAGATTAGACATCATTTTATTCGTGATCACATTCAGAAAATGGATATTATTATTGAGTATATTGATACCTCCGACCAACTTGCTGATATTTTTACCAAACCACTAGCGGAAGATCAATTTGTGAAAATCATTCGCGGTTTGGGTATGACTAGGCATAATGATGTTTGCCTATAGTGAGTTACATGTGGTTCCCCCTCTCCCTAAATTTTATTTTTGAAGATGACAAAGGGAGAGAAATTAGATGATGTTTTATTAATGGGGAGAATTAGTTGATGTGTGATTAAGGGGGAGTATGTTTAAAATGTTTGCTTTAATCAGTATTTTACTTTGTGCACTATTAAAATCTTCATTATGATGCTTTAATGAGTTAAAAAACCCATTCTCGAATTCAAGGAGAGTGTGGTTATATTTTATTTTAAAGAAAATATCAAAGTTAATTGTCATCATCACAAATGAGGAGATTATTGATCCTAAAATTTTGATAAAAAAATTAAGTATTGATGTTTTGATGGAACTAATGTTTAATTGAATGTTTCAGTGATTTAAAGTTCCAGTAATGAAGACGTCAAATTAAATAAATCAGAAATGAAGATGTCAAGATGATGTAGAAAAATTAAGAGTTTGAAGAAATTAGAAAAAACAACCCAAGTGAATCTTAACTCTTAATATCCCATTTAGAAATACACATATGACACAAAATGTATTTTATCTTTTGTGTGTTTTGGTTAAGTTAAATTATTTGCTCTTATGTGAAATAAGAAGAAATAATTTTGAATGACTAAAATGAAATATAAGAATATTAGTGGAGCTAGTCAACAGAAAAAAATGGTTAAAGGGGCGAAATCGTAAAAGAAAATAAGTTAAAAACGTATTCAGAGAAGAGATCCAGTGACAACAGTCGACTGATGAGTCGACTGAACATAGAAACTGTAACATTCTGTAACTCTAAGTCGATCGACAGGTCGACCAGCCAAGAAGGCTGAACTCTCTGAATCAACAAGTCGACCGATAGGTCGACCGGTGAAGTAGTGTTGAACTCTCTGAATCTGTGAGTCAACCGATATACGTCGTAGCGATAGTTTGGCTGCAACTTGAGTTGGGCAGTCGACCGAATGAGCTATTTTAGGATACAGTTTGATCCGAGAATATATCCAAAAGTACCCGTTTTTTGTTGGGATTTGAGTTTTGTGGGATATTATCTATATTTATGATATGGTTCATATATTAATTAAATTATATTAATATGATTCATTAAATATTAATATTTCTCAATTTGGTACTTGCAATAGATTCTATACTTATTTATTTAGATTGAGAAATAATTTGGGGGTTTAATTGAGAGTTTTGAAAGATATTTTTAAGTGGAATTGAACCTAAATGAAGTTCTTATTATATAAGGGATCTATAAGAGATTTTAATTGTCATGACACTTATAAACTAGCCGTTAGAAGGCTGATTACATGTTCCTTTAAATAGACCTGCGAATTTCATTAGCAAGTTTAATCATTCTAAGAGAAAAAATCATTCATTAAGAGAGAGCTAAAAAAGTTTATATCATTTGTGAGCTTTTATAAGAGTTATCATTTTACGATATTGTGAGTTTTTTTAAGAGTGATTTTGAGAATCAATTGCGATCAATTTTTGCTGATACCGGATTTGAAGCTACATTGTTCTAATAATTATTTATGTGGATTCCGGGTGAGATCTTTCCATATTGTTTATTATTTTTTTATTATTCTATACTAGGAAATTGATCTTAGAAATTATTTCTGATTTTTTAAGAAAATATTTTTATAAATAATTTCTTGAATCTAATTACGTGCTCCAATTTGTTACCTATATCTTGTTGAAATCAGATTTTTGTATCTCACGTATTTCTATCACTAGTTGGGATATTAATTGAGTTAGTGTTTATCTGGGGTGGTAGAAGCTCTGAGTGATATTTACTTCTTATTAATTTTTGTATTGGTGAGTTGTGACGGATTAAATACTATTTTGGAGTATTTAATCAGGAGTAGCTGGGTTTCAGTCTCTTCCTGTAAAGAGATTAAGGTAGTGATTCTTCCTAGATAAGAATTGCATTGTGAGTGATTTGTAAAGGTTCCATCATTACTTGGTAAAAGGATAGTTGGAGTGTTTGTGAGAGGTTTTGATTCTTGAGCCTTAGTGTTAAAAAGAATTAGGTTATTCTTTAACTTGTAAAAAGTAGAGGTTATTCCTTAGTCTGAGAAAAGGATATTGTAAAGGGTGATTCTGAGCTTGTAAAAGAATCGATGTGTGGGTTTGGTTCCTACCTTTAAAGAGATCTTAGTTTTAGTGGGTGCAACCTTCGTGGAGCTCGGGGAACTAGATTAGCCAAGAGTAGCTTGGTGAACCAGTATAAATATTTTGTGTGCTGCTATATTTATTTTGCTATTTTTGTTGTTTGGGTGTGCACTTAGTTGATTATATTATTCCGTTGTGTTATAAAGATAATAATTAATTTAGATTTAAAATTAATTATTTGATTTATTGAATTTTATTCTGATAATTTTTTAATTACCCAATTCACCCCCCCTCTTGGGTATTCTATTGGGCCAACATAAACTATATCGAAATCAATCTATTTACTCACTAATCCCCTCTATCAATTTAAAAATCGACTAATCATTTACTCATATAGAGTCTCATTATACATATTTTCATCTCATTTGTCCTTGAAATTCATCTATTAATGATGCTCATTACTACATGTGCTACTACAAAAGAAATAAAGAAAAGGAGGGCAAAACTATGTGCTTTTAAGTCCTATTTTAGCCACATGCTCTCTAAATCGTTCCAGAATCAACCACTTGGTCATAGGGTTTGCCACCATCTCTTATGGGGAACATAACCAACTTTGATTTTATCCCAGTCCACTATATATTGAATATAGTGATAATTTACATCAACGTGTTTGTCTTTGGAATTGTTTAATCCACTTGTTATTAAAGAGATAGCAGACTGATTATCACAAAATATCTTGACTAGTCCATCAGATATACCGAACTTTAATTTGTTGACAAATCACTTAATTAAGATTGTGTTACTTACCGATGCGTTGTAAGCCATGTGTTCTGCACCAATGTTAAATTTTGCAACACAACTCTGTTTGTTACTTAACCAATAAACAATCATTCCACCAATCATAAAATATGGCCACTTGTAGACTTTCTATCCCAAAACTCGAAGAGCCCATTTTAAAAAAACTTAGTATTAAATTTATTTTACCTTTGTAAAACATGTTGAGCTATGCAAGTGGTTGTAGGTGTGCGGAATGATATATTTTATCTTGTCAGAATCAATTGGAGTGCATAGAGATTTTCTTTAATAGAATCAACAATTCTGGGCTTTAATATTTGAAAAATGATAATTATTAATATCTTCTAAACTTTGAAGAGTTAAAAAATACAACTCGACGAGTCACAAAATTAAGCCAACTCAAAAAGTAAGACCCTGATAATCTTCCCCATTGGCAATTAGATGACAAAACAACTAAGTACACATAATCTAATCTATCTAGAAAATCACCAAAAATATTAATAGATTAAAATTACAAGTCCTTCTTCAAACTCCCATAATCTAGATATGTTAATGATAATCCTGACAAAAGTCTGACAGCTTGTTACACGAAACGCTTAAAAAACATCATTGCATGGAAATATAAAAAAATTAGTCTGCAGTATCAAGTGTATAACAATTGTAATAGTGGACAAATAAAAGTAAATAATTGTCCCCCCTAAGTCGATAAAATCCCCTTGAATTATTGCATATAAAATAAATAAACTCCCCTTTAATTTTTGCATTTAATTTTCCCTCTTATCATGTAGAAAGATATTCAATTAACACAAATATTTCTCTATTTTTATCACGCATAGACAAGGGACCCAAGATAAGTAGATAAATAAAGAATATGGGTATAATAGGAGAATGCATGAAATAACTTGACATTTACTTGATGAAAAAATAAATAAACAATAAATGTTAGAAGGGAGCATAAATAAAATAGATAACCCCTAAACTACTCTTCTTCTTTAGAGCTACTAACCTTTTCCATTTAATCCTCTTCAAGATTCATTGTATAAACAGTCTTGTATATATCAGCTACTAAGATAAATAGTTTTTCTTCAAAATTATTCAGTTTTTCTGAAATGCGATCAAACACAAATCTTAAAGAAGATTGGAGACTGATAGCGATGGGTAATATCCAATTGAAACTGAATTCCAAGTTTTGCTTCTAATAAAACAAATAGTTCTCCCAAACTCCTACCTATCTGAAATGTGAAATATTACTACCTTGGAGCATAACATCCTCATCCAAACATGCATTATTAGCCTGCCCAAGTAGGGTTACTAAAAGCACATATGGTAAGTTAGATGCAACACTAATCAATTCATGATAGATGTTTTACTTTCTCCATATTAACATGCACTTCAACATTGGAAAGATCTAAAACACGCCTCCATAAAAGAAACCAAGTCAAACAAAATGTAATTAAGGTTAATTGCTTATGTAAGAAAAATAATCAAGGGATTTTAGCCTCAAATCCGTCAGTATACATATAGATGATGATCATAGTATGTCCGAGAAAAACTTCAGGGATATGATCCCCAAAGGAAAAACGAAGACGCTAAGTAGTAGGGACTTTTAGAAGAGAAGAACTGATACAACAAGTGATAACTATGTGCTTACCTATAAGAAAAGAGTCGTAACTACCCAAATCATTTGTGATAATATTTGAAAAGAACTCATAAACAAGAGTGGGATAGTACAAGGAAGCACAAATATGAACACGCATGTCGTGTTCGAGACAGGTATAACGTAGGGATATGACAAGTTAAAAAAAAAAAAAAAAAAAAAGATAAGGCTACTACGAGGATATAATAGTATGTGTGTGTGTGTGTGTGTGTATATTTTTTTTTACTTTTTGGCCTTTTATTATTATTAAATTAAGAAACTATCAAATATATATATATATATAAAATAACTATTGAATTTTAGAAAATAAATAGTTACAGAGAATTAATCTAAGAGGGAGACAATTAATAGGCAACACATAATATACTTAAAAGATAATTCTTCTATATATTTAGGATTAAAATAACACAAAAGTTCAGGGCAATATTGTTAATTTATCTCAGAAGGGAGTGTATCTTATTGTTTTTAGATGTGAGGGGTGTAAGTGATTTTAACTCTTTGTATTTTTTACCTTTTAATTTCTTTACACTTTTTCCCCTTTAATTTTTTTTAAAAAAATATTGAATATTGCCTCATCGTGTCCCATAAACGTGTCCGCATGTGTTCTTTACGCGTTTGTGACATGTCCCTTATGTGTTCGATTTAAAATTTAAACTTTCAATTCTCCATGACAATTCAATATGTGTCTTATAAGTGTCCCATTGCAAGTGCTTGTGTACGATACATGTCCATATGCAAATAATGACCCTTCAGCAAGTGTTTGTGCTCCATACCATCCATTTATTATGGAAGAATCAACAAGTTTGGCCTACATGATTTTTTTTTTATTGTTTTCTCATTTTTTAGTTTAGGTTGTTTTGGTAAAACTTATATGCATTCAAAGAGGAGGAAAAAGAAAAAAACAATTATTTTTTTCGTTTGAAATGTGAAAAACCATGTTTTAAATTCAGAAAGCATGAATAAGCATTTTTATTTTTTTGAAGAAATTTGTTAAAAGAAAAGATCAAGTTTTGAGAAAACTCTTTATAAAAAAAATACTATTTGAACTTAAACCACAATATTTTTTCAAAATTTTTTTTTTTTATGAAAAAAGAAAGTTTGAAAACAAAATTTCAAGAATCTTTCTTAGGAAGAATCCTAGAAAATTATTTTTGAGAAAAACTTTAAAGACAATTTGATGAGAACCAACAAATATCATCAAATGACCTGCTGCATGTTCTCGTTGTACCTATTACTAGGGCAAGATCCAAGAAGATCAAAGAAGCACTTAATGGGCTAATTCAAGAGTTTTGGGCTGAATCTAAAATAATGAAGCCCAAATGACGATCAAGGCATAATTCATCTCATCAAGGCAAGCGAATGGACTTAGGCGTGAACTTGAATAGGTTTAGGCGTGCAGACCACGAAATTCAAATAATTTATTTATTTATTTATAGGCTTTATTTTTATATATTTTTAATTTTTATTGTTGAATTGTAAGGCATGAATGCCAAATTAGCCTTTTTTTTTTCTTTTTTAGATTAAGAATTAGTCATTTCCTTTTTAGATTAGGAGTAAAGTTTCCTTATTTCTCTAGGATTCCTTGTTCCTCTAGGATTTTCTTTTATTGTGGCCGCCACTATTCATGGTCCTGTTCACCGACACTGTTCACATGCACTATTCACTAGCTATGATTTTTTCTTTATTGTTGGTCACCTATTTAAGAGAGTTGTATCCCATGGAGAAAAAAAACACATTACTTTTGATTAATACAATTATGAGAGTTTTCTCTTAAGCTCTTCAAGAACTTTCCCAAACTTATCAAGAATTTTTTATTGTGTTCAAATACTATTTTTTTGGTTCGTGATTCGTTTTAATCATTGGGTCAAGATCGTTCCTTATACCGTTGGTTTGCGTTTCATTCATAAACGTTGAGTCAAGGTAATCTATCCTAAATTTTGTATTTTCGTGTTCTTACCTGTTCGTTTATAAATCTGATTTAGTTTGATCCTCATGAAGAAACTCTAAATTGGTTTCGAGTCTCACTAATCCTTGGTGAGGTTCGCATCATTTGGTAATCAGAGTAAGTTCTAAATAAAATTTCATCTATCTTTTTCTTTTTCGTTTATTCATACCTATTCCTTAGTATTTTTTTTCTTTCTTGACCAAATTATATCATCAGATCTATTGCGTTTTTTTCGTTCTAAATCAAATCTGGTCCTATCTTGAAAAAAATAAATGCAGTGCATCTTTGTTCTGATCATATTTTTCGTTTAAATATTGTGCTTCTTCAAATCTAGATTTAAAGTTACTGCTTTAAATATATATATATATATATATATATATATATATATATATATATATATATATTAGTACCCTCCCCCCCCCCCCTCCCGAAAAAATAATTAAGAATTATTTTTTCTTATTCTAGTCCATAAACTTTCATTTGTTTCTTCTTGTTCGAGCTATTTTTGTTCCTAAAATCTCATTCATAGTGAATCGATTTGTTGACTTTGGATTGCTACAAGAAAATTGTTGATTAAGGTTGGTTAAGTTCAATAAAGAACTAAAAGAGTGAACTAAAGAGTGGAAAAAGGCAAGAGAGTGTGAGCTTATAAGAGGGTAAAAGTCAAATTTGAGTGAAACACGAACGTGAGTGTCATCTATCTTGAAGAAAATACGTGAGGGAGTGATTGTGAGGTTTGTTAACTTTGTTTTGTAGGTTATTAAACATGTCTCAAGAAACAAACAAATGCTCGTCCAATGAAGCCCTAGAAACGTTAGATTTCAAACTTTTCTTCAAATCCTTGGAGAAAAAACTTTGAATGATTGAACTTACGATTTGATTAAGTGCATGAGCGACTAGACAAAGTTGAGTCTAGTTCACAAAGGGGGCAACCACCTAAAGCTCCTAATGTATAACGACGAGAGAGGAATCTGCCTTGGTATGAATATGAAGTTGATGATTGGGATGACATAGAGGAAGAAGATCGCACCTCTAATGCGATCTTGGGAAGATTCAGGTATGGATATGAGAATAGATGACATAGGTATGGGGAGCGGATCGATAATAACTTGGGAAACATCAAGATGAAGATTCTATCAATCTAAGGAAAGAACGACCCTGAAGTATACTTGGAGTGGGAGAAAAATGTGGAATTGATCTTTGAGTGTCACAACTACTTCGAGCATAAAAAGGTAAAACTTGTTGCAATTGAATTTGTTGATTATGCTATAATATGGTGGGATCAACTTATGATGAATAGAAGGAGAAACCATGAGAAGCCTATCGAGACATGGGCAATAAATTTAAGCCATAACAAGGAGTAGTTTTGTCCCTAATCACTACTATAGGGATTTGTACCAGAAGTTACAAAGTCTTACTCAAGACTATCAGAGCGTGGATGATTACTATAAGGAGATAGAGATCGCTATAATCCGGGCTAATGTTGAGAAAGATAGAGAAGCTACCATAGCTAAGTTCTTGAATGGACTGAATCGGGATATTGCCAACATGGTGGAGTTGCAACATTACGTGGAGTTGGAAGACATGGTTCACATGACCATAAAGGTGGAACGACATCTTAAAAGGAAAAAAACTCGGTCATTTCAAAATTCGAGCACCTCTACTTCATGGAGGCTGAATGGAAAGAAAAAAAAAGGAAGGGGTTGTGTCAAAGTCCAAAATCGAACCACCAAAAAGGAGAGACGATGTGCCCAATGTCAACAAAGGTAAAACTGAAACCCAAATTCGTAACCATGATATTAAATATTTTCGCTATTTGGGAGTAGGTCACATAGCTTCACAATGCCCAAATAAGAGGGCTATGATAGCACGTGTTGATAGTGAGGTGGAAACTGAAAGCGAGAGTGATGATGATCAGATGCCACCACTTGAGGATGCTTGTGGAGTACCCGGTGGAGAGAGAGTCACTTGTGGCAAGGCGTGCTCTAAGTACCCAAGTTGCAGAGGATGACATGGAACAACAAATGGATAACGTATTTCATACTAGATTCCACGTCAACAACAAGATATATAGTATGATTATTGATGGGAAAAGTTGCACTAATGTGGCTAACACTACTTTAGTAGAGAAACATAAATTACCTACCATGAAACACCCAAGACCGTATAAGTTGCAATGGTTGAATGATTGTGGGGAGGTTTGGGTAAATAAGCAAGTGTTAGTTTCCTTTTCGATTAGGAAATACAAGGATGAAATACTTTGTGATGTTGTTTCAATGCATGCGGGTCACATACTGTTCGGCATGGCAATTTGACAGGAAAGTTATTCATGATGGGTTCAAAAATAGGCACTCATTTGTCAAAGACAATAAAACGATCACTCTTATGCCATTGACTCTAAAACAAGTGTATGAAGATCAAATGAAAATGAAAAGAGAGAATGAGTTTAAAAAAACTTGTGAGACCAAGAGTTCAAAAAAAGATGAGGAAAAAAAAAGATTTAAAACAGAAAAGAGAGTGGAAAGAAAAAGGGGAGTGAAAAAAATGAGAGAAAATTAGAGAAACAGGTGAGCTTTTATGCTAAGGCTAGTTATATCAAAAGTGTTTTGTATGCAAACTAGCCTATATTTGTACTATTGTACAAAGAGACGTATTTTAGTGATAACGAACTTGACCAATCTTTACCTAGTATTGTTGTTTCTTTGTTGCAGAAATTTGAGGATGTGTTCCCTAATGACATGCCTAGTGGATTGCCACCTATTCGAGGCATAGAGTATCAAATTGACTTTGTGCCGGGTGCAAAAATTCCTAACCGACCAGCCTATAAGAGTAATCCAAAGGAGACGAAGGAACTTCAAAGGTAAGTGGAGGAGTTGCTAGCCAAATGACACATAAGAGAGAGCATGAGTCCATGCGCGGTACCGGTACTACTTGTGCCTAATAAGGATGGAACTTGGCATATGTGTGTTGATTGTCGAGCTATCAATAACATAACAATAAAATATCGACATTGATAGGTGTAATTTATCTAAATATTCTCAAGCCGAATTTGGTAGTTTTTTAGTGTTTTTGTAATAATTTAATATGTTTTAATACGTTTTTATTTATTTTGTTATAAATCAGGTGTTTGGAACGAAAAGGGATGAAAACGGTCTATAATCGAGAAAATTGGTGGGACGTCGATGGAAGAACGGTGGAAAATGAGCAAAAATGCCATCCTGCATCTGCAACTCCACCATCGCTGCAGCGGTCAAACAACAAGATCAAGCATAATGTTTCTGCTTGACTACCGTTGCAACGGTCACCCGACAGAAGCCTACTGACTTCTCCACCGCTGCAGCGGTCCGGCTATACTTAGATTTAATATTTTGGGATATTTTGTAGATATTTATGTTCCCTCTTTATCACCCCTCTTCACCAACACTTAGAAAAAAAATGTTTTGTGAAGGTTTTGAGAGCTCCAAACCATATCAACCAAAAGGAGATCACAAATCCAAGAAGAGAAAACGATCTCGGAGCGATTTTAGCGTTGATTCTTCGAGGCTAATCTCATTTGTTTCTCTCTTTATTTATTAGTTTGGTTGGTAGTTTTTATTATGTTTATCTTGTTTATTGTTGTATATGTGGTTATGGCCATAAGTAGCTAAACATATATTGTTTAGGGTTTGATGTAATTCATGAAAACGTGCTTTGAATAAATCAATGCTTTGTTAACGGTTGTTCATTTGTATTGGATTGTGTTTACCGTTCTTCCACTTCCATTATATGCTTGTTATGATATATTGAGAAATTGAGATTTAACACTCAGGAGAGGTAACCTCGGATTGGGATTAGGGTTTAAATATAACGTGACGATCTAATGACCTGGGAGGGTATTAGAAAGTATGTAATCCGTGAGGTTGGGGCGAGACTCATGTGACCAAGTGTCGTATAGACACTAGAGGAAGACTTTGGCGTTGACACAAAGTCACATATTCATTCACTTTACACTCAGGAGAAATAGTGAGTGAGTTTCCGATACCTAAATTGTCTGATAGATTTGAATGTAGTTAATGTAAACTAAATTGAATCGAACACGATTAAGTGAACAAAGTTAATCCTTAGACAATATAATTTCTTAAACGTCATATTAGTATTATAGTAATTAATTTAGTTTAGTATATTTTATTAACAAAAATTACATTTGAGTCGCCAAGATAAAATTCGGTTATGACAATTGCGGTACTCAACGACAATTTAATCCAATCCTTGTGATACGACAACCCTACTCTTCCTATTATACTAAAATTTAACTCATACACTTGTGGTGAAAGTAACGAAATAATATTTCGCTACCAGGTATCACATTCCTAGGCTAGATGACATGTTAGATGAGTTGCATGGGTTATGTATTTTCACAAAATTGATTTGAAAAGTGAATATCATCAAATTAGAATTAAAGAGGATGATAAATGAAAAACTGCCTTTAAAACTAAACATGGATTGTATGAGTGATTGGTTATGCTTTTTGGTCTAACTAATGCACCAAGCACATTCATGAGGTTAATGAATAATGCATTGCGTGCGTTTATAGGAAAATTTGTTGTGGTCTATTTTGATGATATTTTGGTGTATAGTAAGAGTCTAGATGAGCATATTGATCACTTGCATTGTGTGCTTGATGTTTTAAGGAAAGAAAAATTGTATGCCAATATAAAGAAATGTTCCTTTTGCTTGGACAAATTAAGTTGTGTTTCTTGGCTATGTTGTTAGTGCGAAAGGGATTACGGTGGATGAGGAAAAGGTGAAGGCTATCAAAGAATGTCCAACACCTAAGTCAATTACAGAGGTAAGAAGTTTTCATGGTTTGGCTAGTTTTTATCGCCGATTTGTTAAAGATTTTAGTACACTAGTTGTACTGAAATTGTCAAAATATTTGTGGGTTTTAAATGGGGTATTGAGCAAGAGCGTACATTTAATGAGATTAAAGAACGGTTATGTGGTGCTTATTTATTAGCATTACCTAATTTTTTTAAAACTTTTAAGATTGAGTGTGATACTTCAGGAATAGGTATTGGACTTGTTTTGATGTAGGAAAAGCGGCTAATAGCATACTTTAGCGAAAAGCTAAATGGGGCAGCGTTGAATTACCCGACATATGACAAGGACCTTTTTGTGTTGGTAAAAGCATTGGAGACGTGGCAACATTATCTGTGGCCGAGAGAGTTTGTCATACATACCGACCATGAGTCCTTGAAGCACTTGAAGGGAGAAAGTAAGTTAAGTAGAAGGCATATCAAGTTGATGGAATTCATTGAAACCTTCCCTTATATAATAAAATACAAACAAGGTAAGAAAAATATTGTAGCTGATGCATTATCCAGAAGGTACACCCTTATCTCTAATTTAAATGCAAAGCTACTGGGATTTAAATATGTTAAAAATAAATGTATGCTAATGATGATGATTTTGCTTGTGTGTATGAAAAGTGTGAGAAGATAGTGTTCGGTAAGTTCTATAAACTAGATGAGTACTTGTTTAGAGAAAATAGACTTTGTGTGCCTAATAATTCTATGTGTGAGTTACTTGTGCATGAAACACATGGGGGTGGTTTGATGGGTCATTTTGGTGTAAGTAAGACTTTAGACGTGTTACATGAACACTGCTTTTGGCTAAAGATGAAACGTGATGTAGAGAGAGTCTGTGCTAGATGTGTTACGTGTAGGCAAGCCAAATCTAGAATCTTACCACATGGATTATACACTCCCTTGCTCGTAACTAGTGCACCTTAGATGGATATTTCCATGGACTTTGTTTTAGGCTTGCCTAGGTCAAGGAAAGGTAGGGATTCGATTTTTGTGGTTGTTGATAGGTTTTCTAAGATGGCACATTTCATATCTTGTAATAAAACTAATGATGCGACCCATATTACTGATTTGTTCTTTAGAGAGATAGTATGTCTCCATGGTGTTCCTAGGAGTATTGTGTCTAATTGTGATGTTAAGTTTCTTAGTTATTTTTGGAAAGTCTTGTGGGGAAAGCTGAGAACTAAATTATTGTTCTCAACTACTTGTCACCCCCAAACGGATGGACAAACCGAGGTAATGAATTGAACTTTATCTACTTTGTTGCGTACTATGATTCAAAAGAACTTGAAAAATTTGGAGGATTGTTTGTCGTTCATTAAATTTTATAATCGAAGTGTTCATTCTACTACAAATTTTGCACCATTTGAGATTGTTTATAGTTTTAATCCACTAACTCCTTTGCATTTGTTGCCTTTGCCAGTCAATGAGAGAGCTAGTTTGGATGGACAAAAGAAGGATGAGATGGTGAGAAAACTTCATGAAAGTGTACGGCAACACATAGAGAAAAAAAAAGAGCAATATACAAACAAAGCCAACAAGGGCCGTAAACCAGTAATCTTTGAACCGGGTGATTGGGTTTGGGTGCATATGAGAAAAGAAAGATTTCCAGCCCATAGGCGAACTAAGCTACATCCTAGAGGGGATGGTCCATTTCAAGTCCTTCAAAGGATCAATGATAATGCATACAAGTTGGATCTTCCAAGTGAGTATAACGTTAGTGCTACATTTAATGTTTATGATCTTTGTCCGTTTGATGTAGGTGAAGATTCGAGGTCGAATCCTTTTGAAAAGAGGGGGATGATGAGAACCAACAAGCACCATCAAAGGACCTGTTACATGTTCCCATTGAGCTTATTACTAGGGCAAGATCCAAGAAGATCAAAGAAGCACTTAATGGGTTAATTCAAGAGCTTTAGGCTGAGTCTAAAATAATGAATCTCAAATTAGGTCCAAATGAAGATCAAAACCTAGTCCATCTCATCAAGGCAAGCGAATAGGCTCAGGCGTAAACTTGAATGGGCTTAGGCGTGCGAACCGCGAAATTCAGATCGTTTATTCATTTATAGGCTTTATTTTTATATATTTTAATTTTAATTGTTGATTTGTAAGGCATGAATGTCAAATTAACCTTTTTCCTTTTTAGATTAAAAATTAGTCATTTTCTTTTTAGATTAGGAGTAAGATTTCCTTGTTTATCTAGGATTCCTTGTTCTTCTAGGGTTTTCTTTTATTGTAGCTGGTACTATTCATGGTACTACTTTTCATCAACACTATTCACTAGCTATGATTTTTCCATTATTGTTGGTCACCTATTTAAGAGAGTTGTATTCCATGAGAAAAAAAAAACACATTAATTTTGATTAATACAATTGTGAGAGTTTTCTCTTAAGTTCTTCAAAAAACTTTCCCAAACTTATCAAGAATTTCTTGTGGCGTTCAAACACTATATCTTTGGTTCGTGATTCGTTATAATCATTGGGTCAAGATCGTTCCTTATACCATTGGTTCGCGTTTCGTTCATAAACGTTGAGTCAAGATAATCTATCCTAAATTTTGTATTTTTGTGTTCTTTCCTGTTCGTTTATAAATTTGATTTAGTTTAATCCTCGTGAAGAAACTCTAAGTTGGTTTTGGGTTTTATTAATCCTTGGTGATGTTCGCATCACAATTTTTGGAAAGTTTTCTTTGGAAAGGAAAATAAGTTTTGAAGAATCTTTTATTGAAGAACAAGTTAAAACATTCTTTGAAGATTTTATAAAAATATTTAAAAAAAAAAAAAAAAAGGAGACAAAATTTCTCAAAAAAAAAAAAACTTACTTTTGTAAAAATCCTCTTTCGTTTGAAGAAAAAATAAAGACAGAAAATAAAATTCGCATAGTTTTTGCCAGCACAAGCTTAACAATAAAATGAAAAGGTTTCTAGAGAGGGCCTCCCTTAACCCGCCATTTAAAGTTTCCATGAGCTTGGAAAACCAAAAATAGGGTACAAAGGACCCTTCCTTATTTAATCTTTTAGTTAAGGAGGGATCGACTTATATAGTGTCCATATATATATATAGGAAATTTGTAGAAAAATTAAAGTGTGGAACAACGCAAAATAGAAAAGTAACAGGAAAGTAAAGTGCAGAATTTAAGGCGCGGAAAGACGCAAAACAGAAAAGTAGATGACAGGAAAAAAAAATAGCAAGGAAAGGCGCATGACAGTAAAGTAAATGACCGAAATGTAAATTCTAGCAAATAAACCGTTTTTAAGTGTTCTCTTGGGATTGTCCTCTTAGATTTTGTCAAATTTTAGGTTCGATCCTTTCAAGCAATTTATAAAAAGTGTGGAGAAAAGATTAGGATGGTGTACCTTGGCTCGGGTAGAAACTTTTTCCTTCCTTACTTTTTTTTTCTTTTTCTTTATTTTTCCCTCTTTAGGTGATTTTTTGGGATGAAATGATGGAGGATCAAGATGATGAGAGAGAAGGAGTTGGAAAACAGAGATTTCGAACTAAAAGGGTGGAAATTACAGATGTCGTTTGGAGGGAGGGGAGAAATGGCCTTATATTGGCAAATCATGTTCCTTGCATGCTTATGATTGAGCAAGGCACATATTCAGCTTGGCCAACTGCCTCGTGATGGCAACTACCCCCTTATTATGTAAAATGATCACTTTAGGTCCTCTACTTTAGGTATTGAGTGTTTGAGTTTTAAAACTCACCCCACTAATTCTTACTATTGATGAAATGACTTGGGGGACTTCTAAGATGAATAATTCCACTCCAATTTGGAACCCAAAGCTCCGTCTTATTCCCGGAAGGGCACATAAAGTATAATTGGTGCTTTGGGTAGCCCCCTTAACAATACATTTTTTTGAATTTTGATGAAATTTATTTGAAAATCATGAAATTAAAACATCCAAAATATTATTGAAATATTCAATTAACAAAATCAGCAAAAAATACAGTTTTCGGGGTCAAAATGTAAAGTAAATGTTAAAATTGAAATTTCTTAAAATTAAAGGGTGAAAACCAAAATTAAATACATTAAAAGTGAATCCAAAAGTGAATCCCATGAAAAACCACTTTCAATTTATTCAATTTGGCCCAAAATTAACTTTTAGAAATTTAAATTTTAATTCTTACACGAAATTTTATTTTCTCCAGAATTCATCAAAATTGTCAGGTTTATTTATTTTTTATTTTTAACTAAAACAATATGAAAATTTTAAAATGAAACCTAAAGTAAAATTCTTCCCTTCAGGCATTGACTTAAAGTTTCTTAAAATTTCACTTTAGACTCGAAAACTTTTTCGTTGCAAAATTAGGTGGGTCAAAATGTAGTGTCTACACATTGATTCGTATTATTCTCACCTCTTATCACTTAAATCTATCATTATGTACTCAACAACAAAGTCATAGCCTTGAACGAAATCAAATTCGTTGTTGATTTCTTAATTAGCGAAGGATTTCAGTTTATTGTGTTTTGTGAATGTCTGTGTTCAATTCATTGTCCATTTTCTTTGTTTTTTCCTGGATTATTTTTGTTTCTATTCATATGGTAAATTATTACAGGTGCTGCTTTTGTTTTTGTTTCTGTTACAAGTGCTGATCTTTTTTCTGTTTGTGTTGCAGGTTATGCTCTTGTTTATGTTTTTGTTACAAGTGCCTTGCATTAACTTCTTCGTCTATATGCTTGTGTTGTCGTACTTGCGACTTTGCATTTGGATTGTTTTATGCACTGATATGTCTTTCTCTTTCTCTAGCTGTATTGTTTCAGGTTACATTGGTGTGTTTAGAAATGCCAGTATGAGATTGGTAATGGCTAGAGTTAGAATTTAGGTTTTTTTCCCCAGGGGGAGGGGGGTCTTAAATCTTTAAAGAACATCACAGATTAATTTTTTTTTTTTTTTCCCTTGCATTTCATTGCCTTGTTTTGCCCATTCCGAGCTCATCCTTTCTCACTTGCATACTTATGTTTTCTCTACATCATTTTCTTCAACCGAGGGTAGTAGAGAGATTTTAATTAGGTTCGTAGAATTTTTTGACGACCTTAGTTTCATTTAATTAGCACATTGGCCCTTTATTATCTATGGGAGGAAAAAAATAATATGATTTTCTATAGTTCTACTTTAGTTTTTGTTCTGATGATTTTTTTTGGCTCTTTCTCTCACTGCCATGTTTTTTTTTTGTGTGGTTGTGCAATCCCTCCCTTTATTACTATGGGAGGAAAAAAATAATATGATTTTCTATAGTTCTACTTTTGTTTTTATTTTGATGATTGTTGATGGCTCTTATTCTTGAGTTTTTTTCCCCCTACTTGTGTTATCCTTTTTACTCGTGACTCGTTATCAATTTTTTTATTGACTGGTCCGTTACGATTCAAATGAATCATGATAGAATGATTCGAATTCGATATATAAATTAAATAATTTTTAATGTGATATTTATTATCATACATTTAGAGGGAAAAAAAAAAGAACATAATTATTGAACAACTATCTGTTTTTATTCTCATAAATTGAAAAAATAAGTTTAAAATAATAGTCATTGTCATTGGTATTGAATAAACAATTTTAGAATAATAACCGTTACTTGGTATTCTAAAGCCATCGTGTTCAAATCTTGCCAACATCATCACCCCATGAATTTTAATGCTCTATGGGCAGTGGTAATATTTCCTTTTTGTCGAATTGGGTGAATTTGGAGTGCTAGAAAGAAGAGAAATGTGAATTATATGTTCGAATTAACCATAAAATTTGATTTGATTTTATGTTGACAATACCTGTTCAGCATCAAGCAAAATTAGCGTTCTATCTCTACTCTTTCTACAAGATTCTCTTCTCTTCCATTTTTGGTTTTTTTTTTCTCCATTTTCCCTTTATTCTTTGTTATAATCATATTTTTGAAACAAAACAAAACTTCGATTTTATTTCAATAAAATAAATAATAAATTCAGGCTGCTCAGTAAAAGCGATACGTGCATAGAGCAAGTGCAACTCACTTTTGAGGGAAAAATAGGGACTCAAAAGTGTAATTAGCCCTAAAATTAAGAGAGATTTTCCCACCTCTTCTACCATGATGCTACTCCAAACCCCAAGCACACTGAAAGAGAACTCAAGTACAACAATGTGGGGGGGGGGGGGGGGGAACACCTGACGAGATACCCCTGCATCATCAGATTTTGAGAATTACCCAAGCATCACAAGCAGACCAGAGCATGCAAATTTGCAAAGTTAACACTAACTACCGATCAAATTTTGCCTATGGCACTAACAATTTATCTAAGGATAAGAACATACATGCATGAAAGAGAAGATCGCAGATTGAAAAACAAAAAAAAAAAGGTGAAGATGGCAGCCAAAATTTAGTATCTGCTGCACTCTCAAATTAATAAAGAAAACCTTCAACATAATGCTTGTTCACACCCAACATGAACACTGGTTACGTACCAATCGTACCTTACAACACCAACCAATCCCCATTCCCTTGAGAAATAAAGTACTTACTATTATTACTACAACACAAACAAAATACCCCTCTCATTGTGATCACTGCTGGGCACATTGCACCCTCTGCGCCCCACCATGCATATCCTCATCCTCATCGTACGCCTCCTGAGCCTGCTGCTGTTTCCTCCTCATCTCCTCCTCGATGTTCACATCATGTAGTGTTGTCTCCTCACACTCATCTATCTCCATGTCTGAGAGCTGTGAAGAGGGTCTCGACGGCAAGACAGTCTCCAATGCCTTTACCTGATCAGGGCTCAGAGAATCAGGGAAATCAACGTTGAAGTGGATGTATAGCTTTCCCCTCATGAATGGCCTCTGGTACATCGGCATACCCTCATCATTTATTGCTTTAAATTGATCTGCAAAACATTTTGACACCAAACTTAGACAATAAACAAAGGATCAGTCTTGGGGCAAATTGATATAACTTTTCAGGGCTAATTTCAACCGTCTCCCAACATCAACACCCAGAAATCCAAAAACAGAAACAGAGAAGTGACGAGATCAACTTAAAGGGAGAAAATCAAAAGAAATACACCACAAATTGACACAACAGTGACCCAATTCAACCCTAAATCCAGACAAATTAGCTACAAATCAATCTCGAATTTATCAAAATCTTCCCAAATAGAAATCCTAAAGTTTAGCAGAGAGAAAACAAGAAGAAAAGATCGCCGATCAAAACACTTCATCATCATCAAAAGATGGGTTCTAGACTGTGGTTTAGTTCTCTGTGGACAATTCAATTGGGAAAGTCACAGCTCTTTTGGTAGTGGAATTTCTGCAGGAAAAAACAAATTGATTTCCATTCTTCTTCTGTGCTCTTATGATACTGAGGAGCGAAACTGTTGGCAATGAGGGGAGTGAACGAAGACCAGCAAGACAGATTAAGGCTCAGTTTTGGTTTGCTGTGTTTGTTGTACTTCGGTGTCTTCACCATCAGCGAGAAAAGACACTGCGAGCTGAGGCAGTGGTGGCAGTGGCCAGAGGCCGACGGGGCTTTAGAGTGGAAAGATACCACAGAGAGAGTAGTAAAAAGGATGAAAATAAAAACAAATTCAGGGAGGTATTTCCATATTTGGTTTGCAAAATTCAACCAAAGAGACAAAGAGGGAAGTGAGGAAAGTGAAGATCAGCGAGAGAGCTTGGGGCTCCGCTCAATTTTGGTATGATGTTCTTCAGTGTCTTCAGAATCAGCGAGAAAATATTGGGAGCTGAGGCAGTGTCACAGTGATGGCAGTGGAGGCGAATGGGGCATTGGAGTGGAGAGGTCCCGTGGAGAAAGAAAGTTTGTAGAAAGGGTGGAAAGTAAAAACAAATATTGAGATAGATGCCGAGGAGGTATTTGCCTAATGGAGTGATTTCTGTAAGTATTATTTTATGTTATATTTGTCATTTCACAACGTTTAACAAAAAATGAAACATGTAACAGTTAAATACATATCCATAGCATATGAAAATGAAAACCCTAAATTGTACATACGGGTAAAGTGCGACTTGATTCAAGTTCAGAGGGGTAAAGTGCAATTTGTCCAATTATTATCAGTTGGGCCCTAACTCTAATCAAACATGAAACCAGCAAAAGAGAGAGAGTCGGTTGGTTACCAGGCTTAACAACTTCCCCAGGGTTAGATTTAATGAGGAGCTGCCTGCCATCCAAGTGAGTCAATATGAACTGGAAGCCACAGAGTGCCTCGGTAAGAGACAGATTGTGCTCCACAAAAAGATCATCACTCTTCCTCTTGAACTTTGGGTGCTCTTTCTGCTGGAGGACGAACACTATGTCCCCAGTAATTGTGTCAGGCTGCAACACAAACAAGTAAACATCATTAATACCACATTTGCTAATGTAACAAATAACGTAAGAGGGCTGAACCAAATTCGTCTTTAAGCATGCCATTAAAAAATGACATAGGGAAGCAGCTCTGTCTTCAAGAGTTGTAATGCATTTTACAATACAATTACAAAAAATCTGCTACAACCTTCCCATAAGAGTTCTTTTTGATAACATAATAGCTTGAAGGAAGAAAATAAGTGTCAAACATCATACCGCTTCCCATAAGAGTTCTTTTTGATAACATAATAGCTTGAAGGAAGAAAATAAGTGTCAAACATCATACCGCTTCATCAGCCTCTCCAGGGAAGGTAATTTTCTGTCCATTCTGCATCCCCTTTTCAACAACAACTTCAAGGACTTTCTTTTCCTGGACAACCTTTTCACCTTTGCACTGGGAGCAGCGATCTCTGTCATTGATCGTCTCTCCTGTCCCTTTGCATTCATTGCACGGGTGTTGCATTTGCTGGATCATACCAGGACCAAGCTGTCTAATGGTAACCTTCATTCCATTACCTTGACACCCAGAACACTTCATGGATGCTCCAGATTTTGATCCTTTGCTGTCAACCACATTCAGATATTCATATATCAAAGGAAGGAATCTCTAGCAGGAAGAGAGTGAGAGAGAGAGAGAGGATTAGCAAAGAACTTACCCATTGCACTTTGAACAAATTATGTTGCGCGAAAGAGAGAGCTTCTTAGATGTTCCCGTGTACAGATCCTCCAAGGAAACTTTAAGAGGATGAACTACATCCTCTCCCCTCCTCTGCCTTCGTCCTCTGCTGCTACCACCACCACCTACTTACCAACAAATCAATTAGTCCAACACCGACTTTTCACCCAATAATGTAATGAAACCAAAACTTAATATTGATCATACCGAACATAAGCCCTATTGTTAAGGAAACGTGTGATCTTCAAGGGCTCATTTGGTAGTTTTCAATTTGCAAATTACACTATTTTCCAACGAGTCAATACTTGACTTGTTATAGTATTTAATTGTAAGAATTAAAAACATCTGAATATCAAGCTAACCTCTATAATTTTAATTTCTGATGCCATTTTTCTTCTCTGCTTAATTGTATAAATATATAACTTGAAAATTTAGCTAAACTAAAACAATAGAAAATTTTAGCTAAAGTAAAAAAATTGTACATCAAAAACCAATCGAGCCCTAAAATCTTTTTTCATCTATATACAACAAATACACTTTGCTGAAGAATCAAATGGCATTCACCATCTCACCTCCGAAAGGGCTTCCACTGAAGAACGATGAGAAGAGGTCAAATGGGTCATGCATACCACCACCGCCACCCATTCCCTCCTTAAGTGCATCCTCACCATATTGATCATATATCTCTCGTTTCTCAGGGTCACTTAAAACTTCATAAGCTTGGGCAAGCTCCTTAAACTGAAAACAAAATCACTATGAACAAAGGCCCAAAAAAGATAAAAGAGAGAAGGTGTTTATACCTCTAATAAAGTAAAGAGTTAACAAGTAATATAGCATAACCAAGCACATAATGAACTATATGAATGACATATAGATGAAAAAGCTCACGTCAACATTTAGAAGAATTATCACGGTACAATGGAAAATTAACCATAATTAACCAAGAACCTGAATACTCCTAAGAAAAATTTAAAATCCTCACCTAATCAACAAATAGAAGAATTATCATGGTACAATGGAAGACTCACAACACTTCCTTGATTAAACCCAATCCCCGAGCACTCCTAAGAAAAAATTCAAATCCACACCTAATCACACAAGATCACTAGCATTTGAACACATTGTCAAACGGACACCGATGTAAAGCACTTAAACTAACAGAACTCGCTCAAACCCCTTAAACAAGCTGAACACCATCAAGTTTTCACATTGCTGTATGAACACTGAACAGTTAAACGGATGCATTGGAATTTGGCCATCCGGACATATAATTTAAGGCCCATTTGACCTTTGGTTGATATCAATAGAAATCATAGTACGTCTAACACAACAGATCTTAGCTGATTTTATAAAACCATTGAATATTCACAAAAAATCAAATTCTTTAGTTTTCTCAATGGAACATCACAGTTTCATCACAAAGATATGCATCTGCATATACATACACAAACACGAGAGTTCTAAATCAACCAAACTATCAATCCTATGTTGCTAAAAAAAAAAGGGAGTTCTTGAAATTGCAATTTAAATCCAACGGCATACTGATCTGATCAAAAGAGCTCATAAACATAAGAATCTCCAGATCAAAAAACTCAATACAAGAGAAAAAAATTGGGACCATGTATTACCTTCTCAGGATCACCACCCTTGTCAGGATGGTTCTTGATAGCTGCCTTACGGTAGGCCTTCTTCAGATCGTCCTGCGAGGCGTTCTTCGAAACCCCCAATATCTCATAATACCTCGTATTGTCGCTCTTCTTCGGCGCTCTCCCAAACATCTTTTCTTACGATAAGATTTCAAATTTAATTTCACGGAATGAATAAATATCCGAAATCTTCACCTGCGCGAACCACAAATTGCAAACCCTTGCACGATTGAATCGAAGTCTGTTCGTACAACTGGAGATCGAGATCTAAATCGAACCAACCGAGAGAGGACTGTGGAACGCTAAAAGTATGCAACGAAGATCAGAGGGTCAGAGACTCCAACAATGTGTATTTGGGAATTTATATATCGCGAGGGTAGTACCGATTGGACGGTGAGATTTTCCACTTCAAGGAAGGAATGGGATGGGAACCGCAGGATGGGAATATATGGCGACGGAGAGAAAGGAGAAGACTCTAGAATACTCGGTGTATCAGGAAATAATCTGAACCGTCGATGAAATTCCAATGGCTGAGATTGTTGTTCTAGACTATTCTGCGGAGACCAAAACTCTAGGTCATGCGGGGTTTTAACTCGGTATACATTTACACCCCCGGTCATCATGTGGTTTGTGTCAATGACACCCCTATTAATTTGTTTTGTACGATGGTCGCTTTTTCTTTTGTGGTAAATTATAATAAGTTTGGGTGGAGGGAGAGAGGAGGCAAGGGATCAAGACCACTTTTCGGATTTGAATGGTGGGTGAGATTTTTATTTTTATTTTTCATTTTTTGGTAATTTAGAAAATAAAAGAAACCTATAGAAAAACAAACAAAAAGACAACAAAAATCATTCTCGGCAAGGTTAAACGCCCTTTCGTCCATCTCCTCAACGAGAAGGTCTTTTAGGTCTGTAGTCGGCATCTTGATGATTTTGAGTTCACAATCTCCTTCTACATCCTTCTTAGCCAAGATCTACACATCTATTAGTCTCTCCCAAGAAAATTGTACAGTATAGTTATACTAGATAAGAAGTCTCTTACATTCATGAATCCAATATTCAAATTAGTGATTTTTCGATCATGAGTTTTGAATCAGAGTGACTGCCTCCATTAAATTTGTTTCGACCATGACTCTAAAGTAGTCTTTATTGGTAGCAATCTTGATCCCAATGACCAAGCTCCTAAACTTAGCTTTAAGAGCCGTAAAGTTATCCATGCATCAAAATTAACCTACTTTGCAAATGCTAAGATTGTTCCCTAGAAGGCCTCCAATTCCTCCCTTACCTGGGTTTCCTCTCGCACTGCCATTAGTATTCAATTTTAAAAAATTTGCATACAAGGGAACCCAATTAATGCGAGGAGTACAAGTTCCATCTAGAAATTTGGTTTCAAGAAAGAATTAGACAAGTCTTGGAGGGAATTTGCAATTTTAGAGATTAAAAGTTGGGGAGAATTGCAAATTCCTTCAATTGTGTTGACCCACAAATCTACCCAATAGGGGGTGAATTGAGTAGTGACAAAAATTTAAACAATTAATTTATTAAACACACAAATTACCAATTTCTCTAACTGGTTATTATCTTTTATTACAGAGAAAATATATTTAACTAAGTGCATAACCAAACAACCAAAAATAAAGAAAAGGCACACAACAATTTATCCTGATTCGATAAACTACTTTTACGTACATTCAGTCCCCGAGTTCCATAGGGCTTTTGCAATCTACTAATCCCTTATTCATTTCCTAGGTAGAAACCAAACACTTACAATCTTTTTCACAGGATCAGCATTAACTTAATTCTTTTCATAAGCTCAAAATCAAACATTTACAAGTTTTCCTTTTCACAGGTTAAGGGAGAACTATATCTTTTGACCAGGTTAAAGACGAACCTAATTCTATTATAGGCAGAATCAAAACTAATCATTTTCGTAGACCAAATATCAAATCTAACTACCTTGATTAGACATTGTCCCAAATATGTTTAATTCACACACATTCACAAATACAAAAAATACAAGTTTCTACCAGCTCAATACAATATATGCTTAATTAATATCCCGAAACTATGTGATAGGATTACGTGGCTAAACAAATTTGATTTAACTCAATTAAAACACAAGTAATCTATAATTAGATTTTGCAAGCAAAAGTCGTTTCTTAAGATATGCAAGAAATTCAAATTAGAAAATGATTTTTTTTTCAATCACAAATATTCCAAGTTAAATAAAGATATGACAATTAGATCATATAAGAAAAGCACATAAATTAACTTGAAAATATCTCACCGGGATTTCTTGCAAACTATTTATTAGAGTAGCACAAAACCGGTGATGAAATTTTTTTCATGCTTCGATCAAGAACACTTTTAGAATCACTCTTTCAAAAATATTTCAGCAGAATCACACTCTCTTTTAAGAAAATGCTAATTTAAACTATTTGTTCTTTATTTAATTCAAGTTAAAAACACAGGTCTTATTATGTAGATTTCAAAATATACCGGCTATTTTTCAAAACATAAGATCATTGATGACACTTTAATACCCCATATAAAATATTCTTTCAAAATAGATATATTTCATTTAAAAATACTCTTTCAAAATCTTAATTTGGTCCCCAAAATTTCTTTGATTCAAAATTCTTAAATATAGAAAGTAGTTTTCCCAATTCAACTCATAAAATCTAAGGACCAATCAATAGGATCGTCAAAATATGTGATAGACATTTGAAATATACTCAAAACCCCTTAAAATCTGATTTTTCACCGTTTAAAATCACATAATTTGGGTAGAAGATCTCGAAAATCGAAACAATCAAAGTTGACTGTATCTACCACCGTTGATCGACCGGACTCTTCTTAGTCAACCAGCCTTCTGCACTGGTCCGAATTCTAATTGTTTATGGCCTACGTCGATTGACCGAGCCTTTCGTCAGTTGACATTCTAGCCAATAGCTCTCTTCTATATTTTCTTTCAAGCTATTATTTTTGTTAGTCGACCGACCATTTTCATCAGTCAGCTGAATTGACCAGAACCTTCCCATTTTATGTGTTAAAAATATTTTCTCAATTTAAAACGTTATAAAAAAATATTTTTTATAATTTAACACTTTATAAAAGTAATTTAAGATCTTAAATTTATTACTTCTTACCATGATACCCATAAGATTACTCAATTTTAAGTATTGTGCATGTTCCTAATCGGGTTGCATAAGGAGCATAAGAGTATTGTATTGTTTTTACCTAAGAGTACAAAAAAACTTCAATGGTCCAAAAAGTTCTTCAGCATCTTCGTTTACAACCATCCTGAATCTTTTATAAAACATTTGTCTTATAAATCTTCACCGATCAATATATTTTTCGATTCAATCTTTTTCTCATTTGAACAATTAGAACTCTAATACTAAATCGCTCAATAAATACATTAGTTCCATAAAACATTAACGCTCAATTGTCCATCAAAACATCTAGGGTCAACAAATGGCTTCATCATTTCTATTTTTCTAAACTTCCTAAATGGTTAGTTACAAAAATTTAACAATCAATCACTTAAACACAAATAATTAATTTTTTCTAAATCAATTATTATTTTTATACACAGCGGATATGTGTTTGATACTAAGTGCACACCCAAACACAACATAGAAAATAAATAAATGCAGTACAGAAGAATTTATCCTGGTTCGGTCAAGCTAATCTTGCTTACGTCTAGTCTCCCAAGCTCCACGAAGATTCGTAATCTACTAAACCACTTAATTCCTTTACCAGATGTAGACACAGCATTTTAACCGTCCAACAAAAATTTATGCTTTATTTTATAATTTAATTTATTTTTTTATTTTATTTTTCAGAAAATACAAAAACAAATAGAGGAAAAAAAAAGAAAATAGAAAAAGCAAAAAAAAAAAAAAAAAAAAAAAAAGAAAAGAAAGATGGAGAAAAAGAAAAAATTAAAAAAAAAAGTAAAAGAAAAAAAAAATAAATAAATAAAAGAAAAAAATATTTTCTTTTCCTTGTCGAAATGGGAGTAAGTTTTTTTTTTTTTTCCCTTTTGTTTTCTTTTTCATTTTCTTTTGAGGTTTGAGTTTCCTTTTTCTCGCCGAATTAGGACTAGGGTTTCAAAGACTTTTCAATCCCCATTCTTACCTATAAATACGACCCTCTTCCTCCTAGTTTGAACACACCGGGATGAGGTTCCCCATTCTAAAAAATAAGAGCCTAAGGGAGAAGATTCGGCGTAATCACGAGTTATAAAGAAAGTACTTGGACACTCAGTAAACGAAATCATCAGTAATTTTCTCATTCTTACCTATAAATAGGACTCTCCTCTTCCTAGTTTAGACACACAAAAATTCAAAGAGAAACCTTTCGAGGGATTCAAAAATTGAGAGGAGCAACCCCTAGAAGAGTGATGATTCTTATCAAAAGCCCTTTCGAGAAGTTGTCTGTGAGAAAGGAAAAACCTGAGCATCAGGATTCTTGGCCAATAACAGGTTAAATTTTTTCAGCTTATTTCTTTTTCTTGCAATTTGAATTCCTACAAGCTTTATTTCTTTTAATTATCCGATAACTCAATGAAAATGTTGGGATGAGGTTCCCCATTCTCAAAAAGAAGAGCCTAAGGGAGAAGATTCGGCATAACCATGAGTTATAAAGAAAGTATCTGGATACTCGGTAAAGGAAATCATCGGTAATTTTTCCATTCTTACCTATAAATAAGACATTTCTCCTCTTAATTTTGACATACAAAAATTTAGAGAGAAACCCTTCGGGGGTTTCAAAAATTGAGAAGAGCAACCCCTAGAAGAGTGATGATTCTCATCGAAAGTCAATTCAGGAAGTTGTTTGTGAGAGAGGAAAAACCCGAGCATCGGGATTCTTGGCCTATAATAGGTATATTTTTCTTTTATCCTTAATTTTTTTCAGCTTTTTTTTTTTCTTGCAATTTGAATTCCTACAAACTTTATTTCATTTAATTGTCAGATGACTCGATGAAAAAGCTGGGATGAGGTTCCACATTCTAAAAAAAAGAAGAGCCTAAGAGAGAGGATTCAGCGTAACCACGAGTTATAAAGAAAGTACCTGGATACTCTATAAAGTAAATCATCGTTAATTTTGAAATAGATGTAAGTACTCATTCCTCTCTAAGAGATATTATTAATCTTTTTTCTTTTTTTTTTTTATATCAAATTAAGCCTAAGAATCTGAATGAGGTGTTAACTGATGAATTTTGGATCTCCGCAATGCAAGATGAGTTAGTTCAATTTGAATGAAACAAAACGTGGTCTCTAGTTCCTAGGGCGGATTTTCATCTAGTTATTGGTACTAAATGGGTTTTTCGAAATGAAAATGATGAATCTGGTATGGTAATTAGAAACAAAGCAAGATTAGTTGCACAGAGCTATAATCAAGAGGAATAAATTGATTATGATGAAACTTATGCTCCTGTGGCTTGATTAAAAGCTATTAGAATGTTACTCGCCTTTACATGCTCACGTAATTTTAAGTTATATCAAATGGATGTTAAGAGTGCATTTTTAAATGGTTTCTTAGCAGAAGAAGTTTATGTGGAACAACCCATTGGGATTTGAAAATGATAAATTTTATGATGACGTGTTTAAATTTTGTAAGGTTTTGTATGGGCACAAACAAGCTCATAGAGCTTAGTATGAAAGACTTAGCCGATATTTGATCGAAAACGGTTTTCGAATGGGTCTTAGTGATATACCGCTATTTGTTAAGCAAATTGATTCTGATATCCTATTAGTACAAGTTTATGTTGATGATATTATTTTTGGATCTACTAATGAGGATCTTTGCCAAAAATTTGCCAAGATAATACAGGTTGAATTTGAAATGAGCATGATGGGAGAGCTGAATTTCTTTCTTGGATATCAAATCAAGCAAACCAAAGAAGAGATTTTCATAAATCAAGCTAAATACACCAAGGAGTTGCCAAAGAAATATGGCTTAGTTGGTGCTAAAGAGTACAAAACTCTCATGGTAACAGCTACAAAGATAGACAAAGACGATACAGGTAAAAACGTAAATAAAAATTTGTATGAAGGTATGATTGGTAGTCTATTGTATTTAACTGCTAGTAGACCTGACATTATGTATAGCGTTTGTTTATGTGCTAGATTTTAGTCTTGTCCTAAAGAATTGCACTTGACTACGGTAAAGCGAATCTTTCTATATTTAAAGGGGACGACTGACCTAGGATTATGGTTACCTAGGGAGAGTGATTTTAAGTTAATAAGTTACTTCGACACTGATTTTACCGGTTGCAAAATCGAGCGAAAAAACACAAATGGGTCATGTCATTTACTAGGACATGCCTTGGTTTCTTTGTCAATCAAGAAATAAAATTCGATAGCCTTATCTACTACTAAGGCTGAGTACATAGCAGCTGGTAACTATTGCGCTAAAATGTTATATATTAAGCAATAGTTGAATGATTTTGGAATATTTATGAAGAAAGTCCCAATCTATTGTGATAATAAAAATGTTATTTGTCTAAGTAAGAATCCCATACAGCACTCACGAACTAAGTACATAGAGATTAGATATCATTTTATTTGTGATCATATTCAGAAAATGGATGTTATTATTGAATATATTGATACCTCCGACCAACTTGCTGATATTTTTACCAAACTGTTAGCGGAAGATCAATTTATAAAAACCATTCACGGTTTGGGTATGACTAGGCATAATGATGTTTTCCTAAAGTAGTGTTGATATGTGGTTCCCCTTCCCCACTTTTTAAGATGACAAAGGGGAAAAAAAGTATTGATGTTTATTAAAAATCTTTATTGAATTGATTGTTAACAGGGGGAAGATTTAAAGGGGAAACTATAATTGAGCTTTAAACGAGTTAGTTGAGGCATAGGATTTGTACGCCTAAGCATTGCACTAATATAGGGGGAGTTTATTGATCATATTTTGTGCTTCAATATGTTTTTAATTTATTCTTCACAATTGTGCTTTAATTAGATAAAAAAAAAAAAAACCATTTTCGGATTTAGGGGGAGTGTGGTTACATTATTGTTTTAAAGAAAATATCAAAATTAATTGTCATCATAAAAAAAAATGGAGATTGTTGATCATAAGATTTTGATGGACAATTAAGTGTTGATATTTTTAGTAGAACTAACGAGTTTATTGAGTGTTTCAGTGTAAAAATTTCACTATTGATGTTATCATGAAGGTATTATTAAAGATGCTAAGGATGCTGGGAGACAGTCAAAGAGTTGGATATTAAGAGACTGAAAATCCAGAAGAATCTAGGTGAAAACAACTCAAACTAATTTTTTTCTCTTAATGTATCCCGATTAGGATCACACACGACACAAAAATGAATTTATATTTATGTGTTTTTTTTATAAGGTTCTAATTAGTTAACATATTTGCTCCAATGTGAAATTGAAGAAGAAATATTGACCTAAGAAAGAATAGTGTTTAAAATTGATTAATAGTGTCAATTAAGTTGTCCAAGAAAAGAAATCAGTTAAAGGGTAAAAAACGTCGAAGATTGGAGTTGAAATATAATTGAGAAAGGGAGATCCAATACTGATCGGTTAACCGACGGCAGGGAGATCGGTCAACCGACGGGAAGTGGCTGGGAATTGGAGAAGTCTCTCAATCGATCAGTTAACCGACTGAGAGAGATCGGTCAATTGATGATCGAGATGTGAACTCTCTAAATTGATCGGTCAATTGACCATTGATGATTGATCGGTCGACTATAGCTGAAAATGGCCTGGGGAACATCCTGAATCAACCAGTCAACCGACATATGGAGGATTGGTTGACCAATTGGCGAATAAGTTTGGCTTGGGCTACAACTTGAATTGATCGGTCGACTGATGGGGTTTAGTCGATCAACCGATTGTGCTGTTTCAAGTTTGGAGGATTTCGTGGATTTAATCAAACGTAGTCGTTATCTAGCCATTTTTTGCTATTGTTTTGGAAATATCTTAGGGATTTGAACTTATAATAGATATATCACCCTTATTTAATTATCCCTATAGATATGATACACTTATTTTAAGTGTTTCTCAAATTGGTCTATTTAATACTTCCTATCTTATTAATTTGAGATTGAGAAATATTTGAGGAACTTAATTGAGACATTTAAAAGTTATAATTAAGTGTTTTGAACCAGGATTGAGTCATATTGATATATGGAGTCTATATGAGCAATTTACTGTCATATCTTGTGGGAACTAACCGTTGGAGGGCTTGTTTTAAATCTATTTAAATAGACTTGCGTTTTTCACTTGTGAGACATCCGATATATCATTCTATTAAGAGCTATTCAGTTCTTGAGTTTTCTAAGAGTCATTATCCTGAAATTATACTGAGATTGTATTGTGAGATTATATTTGAGAAAAGTTCTTGAAAAAGTGTGTTGAAATTTTTACTGTCATCGACCTAAAGTCTTACTATAATTTAGTTTTCATTTTTTCGATGATATCCTGGTGAGATCATTCCAAGATTTTACTTTTAATTATTATTTGACATTATTATTGATTGCTTGGATTTTTTTATCATCGAGAAATTATTTGCTGAACTTTAAATTGCATAAAAATATTTTAAAAACTATTTTTGGTGAAAATATGATTATGTGCTCCATTGTGTGCTACCCACTTATTTTATAATCAGATTTTGAATTTCTCACATAAAATTCTATCACTTGTAAATTCGGGACATTAATTAAGTTTAAATTAATTTGAGGTGGTAGAAGCTCCGAGTGAGAAAAGATTTATCAATTTATTGTAATTGGTGAGTTATGTACGGATTAGACATTGTTGGGAATATCTAATCAGGGATAGCTTGGTTCAATCTCTTCCGATAAAGAGATTGAGGTTTGATCTTTATCTAATGTATAAAAAGGTTAGGTTACTATTTTTCATGAAAAGAGATAGGTGTTAATTCTTCCTGAACAAAATTAGTTTGTGTGATTTGTAATGGTTCCATACTTACCAGTGAAAATGATACTTTGAGTGTTTTTTTTGTGAGGTTTAATTCTTAGCCTAAGTATAAAAGAATTAGGTTAATCTTTAGCCTGTTAAAAAGATAGAGGTTCTTTCTTAGCCTATGAAAATAGAATTACAAAGGTTGATTCTGAGCCTGTGAAAATAATCATTATGTAAAGGTTTGATTCTTATATGGTTAAAGGAATCTTAGTGGTTTAGTGGGTGCGACACTCTGTGGGGTTCAGAGGACTAGATTAGCCAAGAGTAGTTTGGTGAACCAGTATACATCCTGGTGTGCTACATTTTTACTTTATTTATTTTCTATTGTTTGGGTGTGCACTTAGAGATTATTACACTTATCCGTTGCTATATAAAGAGATAATAATTAATTTAGGATTAAATTAATTGTTTGAATTTAAGTGTTGAAAATATAATTATTTGTTTTAATTTTATAACTATCCAATTTACCCCCTCCTCTTGGGTAGATCACTAGGCCAACAACATCCATCTTGCATATTTATTTCTTGTTTCATTTATAAGGCATGTTTAGGACACTTTCATCACTTTCACTTTTTTTATATTGCATACATATAGTTTTTTTTTTAAAATTCATAATTCATGCTACTTCTTCACATTTAATCATGACATGTACACTACTTGTATTTTTTTTATATATTAAATAATTAAATATTTGCCACGCATAATCACATTAATTCACGTAGTGTTCTTTGTTTAATTCATGTATTCATATCTGGTAGCACATAGATACGTCGCTACTTTCACCGCAAGTGTATGGGTCAAGTTTATTTATAGATTGGAAGAGTAGGAGTTGTTGTATCCATAGGGATTGGTTAAAATTATTATCTAGTACCATAATTATCATAACCTAACTTTATCTAGGTGATAAAAAATGTGTTTATAATTAATAATATACTAAACTAAAATATTAAAATACCTAATTATACTATATAAACTAAATTGAGATGTTTTAGGGGATGGATTATTTAGGGATTAACTTCATTTACTTCAATGTGTTTGAATCGTTTGACTTACGTTAATGGTGTTTAACTTATCTGACAATCTTTGTATCGTAAACTCACTCACCACCTCTCCCGAGTGTAAGATGAGTGAATATGTGACTTCGCGTCAACGAAGAAGTCTCCTTCAACGTCTTAACGACACTAGGTCACATGAGTCTTGCCTCAATGTCATTGATTGCACACTTTCTAACTATCTCCCGGGTTATTAGATCATCGCGTTATGTTTAACTCTAGTTTGAATCCGGGGTTAACTCTCCCGATGATCAAACTCTGTATTCTCAATATATATAAACAAGCATATAAATATAGAATAACGGTAAATACAATCAAATAACGAAGAACAACCATTAATGAAACACCGATATCAAATAAACCACATTTTCATAAATTATATTAATACCTAGACAATATCCATTTAGCTAAGGACCATAATCGTATATACAATGATAAATAAGATAAACATGCTCAAACAATAAACTAAAGTTAAGAAATGAAGAGAGAAACGAGAGAAACTAGCCGTTGTCCAAAGATTTGCCGCTAAAACTATTCAACAATCGCTTCTCCTTCTTCGTGTCGTGTTCTTCTCCTTTGGAATTGTTGAACACTCCCCAAAACCTCTCTAAATATCCTTCCTTAAGTGTATGGAGGGTTGTATAATCGAAAATGAGGAAGAGGAAGAAGATAAAGGGAAAAATATATCAAAAAATATCTGAAATAACACTTTACAGCTGCAGGGGTCACCACCGCAGATGTGGGTTTCACAACTGTGGTGGTGGGTATGTTGACAGTGTCACTGCTACAGCAATGTAACCACTACATCGGTGCAAGCAAAGGTGAAAGCAAAAAGTTTCTGTTGTTTCACCGCCGCGGCGGTGGATTTGCAGAGAGTTTAGGCCTTTTTCTATATTTTTACCGCTGCGGCGGTGGGTTGCAGGTTCTGAAATTTAGCCTCTTTGCTCTTTTGTACCGTTCTTCCACCGCTCTTGCTCCGATTAGCTTGATATTTTATCGTTTTAGCTCATTTTCTCCCCAAACAACTGTATAATATAAAAACACATAAAAACATATTAAAACTTAATAAACATACTCAGAAACTAACAGGTTCGGTTTGAAAATAGATAGATAAATTACACCTATCAATATCATTTTGCATTGGCCAGTTTAAATTAAACCATTTAGTTTTTTAAGTCACTTTTGCATAAATAAAATAGAATTCATATAATGTTAGTTTTTATATTCATATCATATTTATTCACTTATTTTAGTTTGCCCATTTAAAATAAAAAAATCTCTTAGAAATATATATACAAATACTCCCGGGGACCATCCTTGTCGAATCCTTAATATTTGATAAGAGATCATACCGGAGGAACATTCCCAAAAATACAAAAACTTGTCCCACCTTATTTTTGAAAATGCCAAAAATATTTCATAAGTGGAAAAGGATTTCAAAATAAAATAAAACATTCAGACTAAACTAATTGGAATTTAATTGAATATATGGTAACGTCTTAGGAAGGGCGTCTTGAGGTGCCTAATATCTTCTCTAAGAGTAACTGACCCTCAAGCCTTTTAATAAATCTTTGATTTGACCATGTTTTTTGGAGTCAATTTTTACTTAGGCCCTTTTAAATTTATTTTCTAAAATTCGGTAATCTATCACACCATTTAAATCCAATTTTAGGTAGTGCCCATTTATTTTTAAAATGGTCTAAATATTTTTTTGAGAAAACCGGTGCTTACCTCTTCTCTTTTATCCAAATGAGAATTAAACTCTCAGAATTCACGATTGTTGTACAGGCACAGAATCAACATTTACAATTTACCCTTTTCACGGGTTAATGATGAATCATATCTTTTTACCAGGCTAAAGATAAACCTAACACTCTCTCACTTATCTTTTTTTACAGGGAATGATGAATCTTTACAAATCACTCAAAACAATTCAATTACAAAATAAATCAAAACCTAATTCTTTTTACGGGAAAATAATAACCTAACATTTTTACTAGGACAAAGATCAAACTCTAATCTTTTTCACAGAAAAAAGATTGAAACCTAGCTACTTTGATTAGACATCGTCCCAAATATGTTTAATCCACTCAAACCCACAAATACAAAAAATATGAATTTCTTCCTACAAGGAGATTCTACCACCTCAATACAAATATAGTCAATTAATGTCCCGAATAATTACTACGTGACAGATACATTGTGAGGTAATTCAAATCCGATTAATCAATGAAGTAGGTAGCACAAATTTAGTACGTAATCAGATAATTAGATAGAAATCGTTTAAAAAGATGTTCAGGCTTTTAAGTTCAAAACGATTTTTTCAAACAATCTTATACCAAGTAATTTAAGATAAATAAAACTCCAAATCAAATTAATAAAGCTTGTATAGATCGTACTGGAAAAACACCGAAGGCAATAACAATGTAACAAGTAGAACTCAAATCCATGACACTAAACAACAAATGCTTTAAATCAGTAACTTATAACAAAACTCTCGTAAAAATATCAGCATAAATCTCACTCTTATAAAAATTCAAAATGATATTCTTAATGTGTATTATTCAATTCCCGCAAGTCTCTATTAATAGACCGATAACTAGCCCTCCAGAAGCTACTTTTTCAAAGATATATCATAAAATGACACTATAAGACCCCATATATCATTATAATTTATTTTAGGTATATTCCACTTAAAAATGTCTTTTGAATATCTCATTTAAGTCCATAAAACTATTCTCAATTTAAAACCATAGAAATTGAAAGTATTAAATCATTTAAATTAAGAGAATCTTAAAATATATGGACCATATTAATAAGGATTACTAAATAAGTTGTTTAAACTTGGAACATATTCAAATCCCCCAAATTCCTTTCTTGAAATCATAAAAGTGAATAGTTTTTTACTAAGAGACCAAATCAACTGAATTCCTAACTGAAGCAGTTGGTTGACTGACTGTGTCAGGCTTCCAAATTAGTCGTTGGCACAACTCCAATCGGTTGACCGACCCTGCCTAGTCAGTTGACCGATTGGATCAGTGTGTTTCTAATTTTTACCATTTTATCTAATGACTCAAATAGTTGAAAGACCCTCTTCATTCCGTTGATCGATTTGATTAGTGTGCTTACTTCCTTACCCATTTCAGCTACTGTTTCAAACAGTTGACCGATCCTTTTTCTTTGGTTGACCAACTAGATCAGTAACACTTTGTTTTTTGCCAAAACTCACTATTTTAATCAGTCGACTGATTTATTTTATCGGTTGATTGAATTAACTCGAAAACACAACTTTTTATACTTTAAAACACTTTTTTTAATTAGGTCAATTATCAAAATCATTTCACATATGGAACACATAAAATTTCTCATTTTGGGATTTTAAAATTATTACTTCTTATCATGGAACATATAGAATTAACTCATTTTAAGTGTTATGTGTGATTTTAATTCAGGTTATATTAAGAGTATATAAGTAAAAAGTTATTTTCACCTATTTTTCTTCAACATCTTCAAAACTCCTCATATCTTTGTTATGTCCATCTTGAACCCTTAAATTTTTTTTCATCAAATCTTCTTCTTAATCAAATACATAGAACTCTAAATCTTAAACACTTGATAAACCCATTAATTCCATAAAAAAAATATTGATAGGTGTAAAATACCTATCTACTTCTAAGCCGAATTTGTCAGTTTTTGAATGTTTTATTAATGTTTTAGTGTGTTTTTGTTAGTGTTTATATAATTCAGGTGTAGGGACGTTAACGGGCTATAAACGAGCAAAATGGTGGGAAAATAGCGAAAAAACATTGGAAAAATACAAGGTTTCAGGCTAGCTTAGCCACTGCAGCGGTGAGAGTGCAGAGTGAGCTGAAATTGAATAAGTCTCACCGCCTAGGTGGTGAAACGATAGAGAGTTGGTATTGTTTTCACTACCGCAGCGCTGAAATGACAGAAAGATCCTGAAGTTCACTGCCTCCTCCACCGCCGTAGCGAAAGACAAACCGACTTACCCACCGCCGCGGCGGTCAACTCTGCACAGACAGGAAGATATTTTTGAAATCTTAGGCCTATAAATACCACTCTCCTGTCTGAAACAGTTGTTGAACGTTCCTAACCCTAGTATATTGTTCTTTTGCCATTTTTGAGAGATCAATGAGGAGGTTCATCATTTGGATGAAGACGAAGCATTTGCGGAGCGATACTTAACGACAGTGGACCGTTCCACTCTCAATTTTGATCGTTCTTCCCTTATTTTTATCTTTGTAATTACTTTTTCATATCAAATGACGTTGAACCACTCTTGTTTTGTATTCTTGTTTTGTATGTTATATGGCTAGGATCATGTAGTAGTAGACAAGTATTACTTAGGTGTTGTTGTAAGTCATGTAATGCTAATTTGATTTAATATACGTTACTTTAATGGATATTTGTCTAAATTCGATTGTGTTTACCATTATTCTTGATATTATGCTTGTTATGATAAACCGAGAATACGGGGTTCGACACTCGGGAGAGGTAACCCCGGATTCGGACTAGGATAAACACAACGTGACGTCCTAATGACTCGGGAGGGCGTTAGAATGTGTGCAATCCATGACGTTGGTTCACGACTCATGTGACTATGTGTTCAAAAAGAAGTTCAAGGAGGACCTCGGCGTCAACGCGAAGTCATATATTTATTCACATTACACTCGGAAGAGGGAGTAAGTGAGTTATAGATACAAAGATTGTCGGATAGGATAAACACCGTTAGAGCTAACTAAACGAAGTCAAATATGTATCACATGAAAGAAATCAATACCTAGGTAATCAATATAGTTAGAACTAACCCTATAGTTGTCATTTATCTTAGTTGTAATTAAAATACAAACAATTCTTGAAAAGTTGAGATAATATATGACTATAAAAATCACGGTATTCAACTAAGTTACACGTCCCTGTAGGAACAATATCCGATCTCACGATCACTATACTAAAAGTTGACCTCGTGCGCTTGCGAGTCAAGTCAATACGCGAGCGATTAAATCCTCGTGCGCCTAGGCGGTGGGATGACAGAAGATTTTTGTTCTAAAAACATTGCTCCACCGCTGCGGTGGTGACACGACAGAAAGTTTTGGGTGTTTAAAGGCGCTTCACCGCCACAGTGGTGAATCCTAACGCTATGGCGGTAAAAGCCTCATTTGTCCGAATTAAAAACTTGTTCCCGCTTCATTTGTCTGAATTCCAACCTCCAAAATCCCAAAAACTCTCTAGTTTTCTCCTACCAAACCATTCCAAAACCCCAAATCCCACCTTCCTCATTCCATATTAGAAATTTAAACCTCAAATCATCCACCAAATCCGAGCATCAAACCCCATTTTTGGATTTTTAAGGTTTGCGAACAAAATTGGCGATTTCGTCAAATTTTAAGCCGTTTGATCTTATTTGTTCTATCAAGTAAGTGTTTTTCAAATTATATTTTATGTTTATGATGAAATCATAGGATGATTTGCATCTATATTCAAAAATGGTTGAATTTTGAGAATACCCAAAACCCTAGGCCCTTTTTTCTCGGTTTTTCTTTTCAAGTTTGGGGTTTATGCTTGATATTTGGTATTGATTATCATTAGAGATGGAGTTTTTGTTGTGTGAAGATGGATTTCTAACTACATTGTTGATTTTGTGGGAAACCATTGTGGTTGGTATGTGCGGATTGTTAATTGGGTGTATTGTCGATGTTTTGGATTCTTTATATTGGTTTACGTTGTTCGGTTTTAATTGCATTGTTCTATTCTGTGACTATGATTGCTAGGGAACATGCAAAAAATAATGGCTTCCAAAAGGTCAAGAAGAGGAGAAGCTTCGGAGCCAATCCCAGATTTCGATTCAACTCGATTTGTATCAAAAGCTGCGGAAGAACACTACAACCGTCATGAGCATAAGCGGGCTTACATTAAACAGCACGGCTTCGGACCTTTGGAGGCTCTTCTGATGGAGTTCCGAAATATTATCAGAGGAAGGGGATGGGAGTGATTCTGCAGATCGCCTCTCCCGGGTGATGTAGCACTAGTCCGGGAGTTCTATACCAATATTGTCGAAGGGACGGACACCCTTACAAAAGTCTGAAGCCGCCCAATAGATTTCAGTTCTAATCGGTTTAATGTGCTATTAGAAGTGGTGTCACCGGCACCGACTCGATAGCTAGGTGGAGATAATGCTAAGAGTATGGAAACTGTTATCTGAGCCCTAACAACCGGCAACGTTGAATGGACTCTCACAGGGCCAGAGCAAGCCACCTTCCCGACCAAATACATAAATCCGGTTCCGAAGGTTTGGCACTATTTTATATGTGGGAATCTCCTTCCAACGTCTCATCACTCCGATATTTCAATGGAAAGGGCTATGACATTCTACGCAATCCAGTCCAGGAAGCCGATTAACGTAGGATCTTTAATATATTCGTCGATTTTCCATGCTGTCAGAATGACGAAAACATGTCTTCCTTTTCCCTCTTCTTGACTGAACTTTTCCGTCAAGCCGGGGTTGTAATCAGTGCGGATAATTTGTTGGCCCCTGTTTCTCAACTTGATTAATCGACGATAAACAGAATGTGGAAAGAGAGAGCGCCGAGGCAGGGCGAAGAAAGAGGGAAAGTACAAGAAGAGCATAGGCCGGATGAGGCAGGGCCTTCTGAGGCCCTGGATTCCGAGGCACCCAGGCAGGCCTCGAGTAATGTGGAGCGTATTTCTCAAGACATCCAGAATATTCAGCTTGACAACCGTGTTCTACGACAAGCGTAATATAATACGAACCTCCGGATTACCGCGCTAGGGGCTTACATGGATCAATGCATGCAGTATCATGATCAAGTGCATTGGTTCATGTGCGAGCACTTTGACTATGACATGAGTACTTTTCCTAGAGGCCGCACATGTCGCCCGACCTTTCGCAACCACCACAATTCCCTTTCACACAAGGCAGTGGTGGCGATGATGTTCCCCCAAAAGAACAGTAGGAGGTGAGACTTCTACGTCTCATCTCCTAGGTATGTGTTCCAACCCAATATTTTTCGCTATATGCTATATATTGCAATTGGGTTCGCTGCTCAGACAGTGGGGACACTGCCTCATTTAAGTTTGGGGGGGGTTTGTTATGGTGTTTATCCATGGTGTTAATCCATTTTTTATTTTTTTTTGTAGATAATGATGAACCAAAATTTGACCAAAATTTTTTGATGTATTATTTTTGGATGTTTATGTATGCCTAGTTACGCTTTGTAGACATTCAAATTTATAATGTAGATGTTAATTTCTAGTTAAGTGGTATTTTAATTTGTGTTTATGCATGTGTAATGTTTAGTTAGAGTATAGTTTTTAGATTTCGAGTAGATATGTTAATGAATGATGTTGTCTGAGCATGTAAAGTTTTCGAGTTCGTTTGAGCCATGTCCCGATGATGAAAATTATCCTCCAATTGTATATTGAGGTCAGGGGGTAATGCCATTCACGTGTGTTTTGTGTGCTTAGCATGTCGATTAGGTAAAAATTATTTTGATCCTAAAATCGCACGATCGCATAGACTCGTTGTATAATTATTTGAAAGATTTGACGACGATTATTCAGTAATAAATTCATGACAGAAATGTAGAATCTAGAACTTGATTGGGGGAGGCTTGAGGCGAAATTATAGGTGAGGTAATTTCGGAGGCATGATTTAGGCTTTCAATTTTATCGCTTGAACCTTTTTGAAACAAACCTGAAAATTTTATTCTCTCGTTCCCCTGTCGAAGCCCATAAACTTTTCAATTCTGAACACATATCTATTCTTTAGCCAATTAAATATTTCCAAATCATTGTCGCTAAGCCTAAAAGTCAAAATTGAGTGAAATCAAGTAGCATTAGTTTATGCTAACTTGAAGTGAGCAGGCGGGGTTTTAGACAAAAGTTTATTGGTTCAGTATAAACGTATTCACTTGTCAAAATTTTAGTTCATTTTGCACGCCTCTAAAATTGTATAATTTTGAATAAGTTCGGGGGTGTGCTTGAAAAAAAAAAAGACTATGTAAATATAGTTTTTAATTCTGTTTGTTGTGACAAGTAAATACAAGTTTATTAAATTCTTATTCAGGGTTGTATTTTCAAAGTTAAGAGGTTACGAGAGAGATTTAGCAACAAGCGTTTGTGCCTCGAGTATCATTAAATTATATCGATTTTCTGTTTTCTAATCTTACAATACCCTCGATCGTTCTCCAAAGCCAAACCAAGCCCTATTGATCTCTGTGAGTTTCCAAACCTACATTAGTGGATAGTCAAGCCCAGTCAAGCATATGGTTTTCCAAATCCCTTATGGTTTAAGTCATGAACTTAACTATTGAATAATCTAATCCGGTGTTTGAATGGTTATATATTTGAGTTCTCACACACACACATTTCAAACGGATCTAGAATGATTTTAACCAATATTGAGTATTGAAATTCTAGAACACCACGTGGTGTGTATTATTCCTGAACTTGGTCTGATCGGGGGCTGTTGAGGGAAGAACCACTAGGTTTCTTCGATTGAACTTGGAACTTGAATGCCTTTACTTCTTGTTTGTTAATGTTTATGCATTTTTAGATTAGTTGTTAGTTAATTAGTATAGTTCGTTTGTTTTAGTGTTAGGGTGTTTTGCTTGAGGACTAGCAAATTTCAAGTTTGGGGGTATTTGATAGGTGTAAAATACCTATATACTTCTAAATCGAATTTGCCAGTTTTTGAGTGTTTTATTAATGTTTTAGTGTGTTTTGTTAGTTTTTATATAATTCAGGTGTAGAGACGTTAACGATCTATAAACGAGCAAAATTGTGGGAAAACGGTGAAAAAACGATGGAAAAATACAAGGTTTCAGGACAGCTTAGCCACCGCCGCGACGAGAAAGCCACCGCCGCAGCGGTGAGAGTGCAGAGTAAGCTGAAATTGAACAAGTCTCACCGCCTAGGCGGTGAAATGACAGAGAATTAGTATTGTTTTCACCACCATGGCACTGATCCCCACCACCGCGGCGTTGAAACGACAGAAAGATCCTGAAGTTCACCACCTCTTCCACCGCCGCAGCGAAGGACAAATCGACTTACCCACCGCCGCGACGGTCAGCTCTGCACAAACAGGAAGATATTTTTAGATCTTTTTGAAATCTTAGGCCTATAAATACCACTCTCCCATGTCTGAAACAGTTGTTGAACGTTCCTAACCTTAGTATAGTGTTCGTTAGCCATTTTTGAGAGATCAAGGAGGAGGTTCATCATTTGGAAGAAGACGAAGCATTTGCGGAGCGATACTTAGCGACAGTGGACCGTTCCACTCTCAGTTTTGATCGTTCTTCCCTTATTTTTATCTTTGTAATTACTTTTCCATATCAAATGATGTTGAACCACTCTTGTTTTGTATGTTATATGGCTAGGATCATGTAGTAGTAGACAAATATTACTTAGGTGTTATTGTAAGTCATGTAATGTTAGTTTGATTTAATATACGTTACTTTAATGGGTATTTGTCTAAATCCGATTGTGTTTACTGTTATTCTTGATATTATGCTTGTTATAATAAACCGAGAATACGGAGTTCGATACTCGGGAAAGGCAACCCCGGATTCGGACTAGGGTAAACACAACACGACATTCTAACGACCCGAGAGGGCGTTAGAACATGTGCAATCCATGACGTTGGCTCACGACTCATGTAACTATGTGTTCGAAAAGACGTTTAAGAGGGACCTCGGCGTCAACGTGAAGTCATATATTCATTCGCTTTACACTCGGAAGGGAGAGTGAGCAAGTTATAGATACAGAGATTGTCGGATAGGATAAACATTGTTATAGCTAACTAAACGAAGTCAAATATGTATCACATGAAAGAAATCAATACCTAGGTAATCAATATAGTTAGAACTAACCCTATAGTTGTCATTTATCTTAGTTGTAATTAAAATACAAACAATTCTTGAAAAGTCGAGATAATATAAGACTATGAAAATCACGGTATTCAACTAAGTTACACGTCCCTATAGGAACGATATCCGATCTCATGATCACTATACTAAAACTTGACCTCGTGAGTTTGCAAGTGAAGTCAATACGCGAGCAATTAAATCTGCGTAGTTGATAAACTTAATTATTCATCAAAACCATGGATTCAACAATTGTTATAAATAAGTAACAGTTTGGGTTAGAGAAACTCCCTCTCAAATATTTCTTAATCTAGTCCATCAAAACATCTAAGGTCAACAAATGGCTTCATCATCATTGTCTTCATTTTGCACCCGTTATGAATTCTTCAATGATTTTCCTTTTTGATAAAATCTTTTTCTCATTTCAACACATGGGACTTAAATCTGAAACCACGCAATAAAAATATTAGTTCCACAAAAAATGAACGTTTAATTATCCATCAAAATATTAGGTTCAACAATCTTATCATTTTTATGATGACAATTAACTTTGATGTTTCTTCAAAAATAATATAACCACATTCTCCCTAAATCTGAGGATGGGTTTTTTCAACTCATTTAAGCACCGTTAATGAGAAACATTTCAAAAAACATTTAAAATATTTCCAATATAACACAAACATAAACATTTCGAAAAAAAATTTATCCCTTATATAATTGCAATACTTAGGCAAACAAATACCCTCAGGGAACGAATACCCTAAACATCACACAACTTTCTCCCATTTGTCATCTCAAAAAGTGAGGATGAATGATCATAACATTATTCTAAGCGTACATCGTTATGCCTAGCGATGCCTAAACCTCGAATAATTTTCATAAATTAATCTTTAGCTAGAAGTTTATTGAAAATATCAACAAGTTGATCAGAAGTATCAACATATTCAATAGTTACATCTCCTTTTTGAATGTGATCACGAATAAAATGATGTTGAATCTCTATGTGCTTAGTTCGTGAGTGCTATGTTGAATTCTCACTTAAGCAAATAGCACTTTTGTTATCATAATAGATAGGTATTTACTCCATGTATATTCCAAAATCATATCATTATTGTTTGATATATAGAATTTGTGCACAATAATTACCAGTTGCCATATATTCTGCCTCAATTATAGATATGGCAATGGAATTCTGTTTCTTGCTAGACCAAAAAACTAAGGCATGCCTCAAGAAGTGACAAGAACCACTTGTACTTTTATGCTCAACTTCGCATCCAGAAAAATCAGCGTCGGAATAACTAATCAAGGTAAAATCATTCCCCCTAGGATACCATAATCCTAAATCACTTATCCCCTTTAAATATTGAAAGATTCGCTTGACAGCTGTTTAATGCTATTTTTTCAGACAATATTAAAATCTTGCGCACAGGTATATACTAAATATAATATCAGGTCTACTAATAGTAAGATACAACAAGCTACCAATCATACATTAATACATTTTTTTCATTAATGTTTTGCCCATATTTTTTTTTTATTTTTTATTTTGTAGTTGTTGCCATGGGAGTTTTATATTCTTTAGCACCATCAAATCCATACTTTTTCAGTAACTCTTTGATGTACTTGGATTGATTAATAAAAATCCATTCTTTAGTTTTTTTTTATTTGTAACCCAAGAAAGAAGGTTAATTATTCCATCATACTCATTTCAAAATATAATATACTATAACCGTATACCATGTCGGAATAAAATTCCACTACCATCATTGTAAGAAGATAATATATTTAATCAACAAATCCAAACATTTAGACATGTACTCATATTCTCCTACTAGCCATACGATCGTTTCACCTCATGATCGAGAGTTACGACGATACCATAACCTGTTGAACTGTGCCATCTAAGATGGCTATCAGTGTCAGGGCCATTTAATATTCCCAATGGTAGGGGCAGCCACCTACAGGATTTGTACTCCTGACAGGTCTCAATATATCAACAACATAATCAATCACTTGTAGGACTTGCCCTCCTAATAAGTCTCAACATATCAATAACATAATCAACCACCTGTAGGACTTGCCCTCTTGACAGGTCATAATATATCGTCCTACAGAACATGCCCTCCTGTTAGAATCAACAACATCCCGCAGGACATGTCCTCCTGTAGGGATCACACTATGGCTTAGTCGGATAATAAAAAAAAATCACTTTTCACATTTAAAAATTTACTTAATCCACATAAAGGTATAAAATAATTCATTTTATAAACCTTTTTTTTTCCCACATTTTAGTATGAAAATATAATTTGACAATTTACATAGAAGATAATACTTTCACCTCGATTTTTGTGCTACCCAAAAACACTATCGCCGAAATACTACGTGGGCGGTGTCGCTTGTTAACTTAACCACCAAAGGGCCTAAACTAAGAATTTATTTAACATAAATCTACAATGAAATGTGTGGCCCTAAAATGCACCATTTCTCATTCCCAATTTTTTTGTTTTTATTATACGAAATTATCAAACACCTAGTTTTTGTCGGTTAATATCAACTGTATAGAAGTTATTAAAACGACGACTATAAAATTCTTCCCGTTAATAATATAATTAGTAGAAAAACGTTAATCGACTATCAAAAATTTTATTAGTCAATGGAATACTAAAAATTATCGTTTTAGTAAAATTTACAATTTTTATATTAAATTGTATTCTTCGAAAATTAAATTTGTCCATACCTACTATATTTCTCGAATCCACATATATATTTTGACATGTAAATATACATGTATATATGTCCGTATAAATAGTCCCACGAATTAAACGTAATATATAGTTTACTAGGGTATAACCCGTGCCAGAAGGCACAGGTGTAAAACAAAAAAGAACAAAAAAAATTGATATAATCTTCTATGTTTATATAATACTACACAATTGTTTTATCCAAACACAATAACACAATACCATAAACACAAACAATAACAATCAAGTACAATAATAACTAAAACTTGTATCTCATGACACTGGTCTTAAAAAAAATTAATATAATCTCCTCTGTATATACATCAGACCACCTTCGTAATGGTGAAAACCTTCGTGCGCTGTGTTGTCCTTTAATAATAACTAACAATTCAACATCAATAATCATTATTTCAGTAATAATAAGAAACAATCAAGACTATACTTATTTCATTTGAACAATAAAAAATAAACACTAAACGAACGCCATCGAAGTTCGCTTTATAAATAGTAAATTTGTTGAAATCGAAGCCACCTATTTGGGGCATTAACAGAAACACGTTAGGGGTAAGAATCGATCTCACTAAATAAACACAAAACGAACGCCATCGAATCTCGCTGAATAAAAACTAAACGAACGCCATCAAAGCTTGCTGAATAAACAGTAAACGAACCCCATCGAAGTAGAAGTAGATAAACTAAACGAATAGAAACACGGTTACAAACAAACTAAATAGAAGCAGAAGCAGGGGAATATCCAAGCAAATAGATTACGCGAGTTAAACAGTAAACAAATGCCATCTCAGATTGGGGCCCGAACGCCATCGAAACCCACCTGTTGGATAATTTACCAATTGAAATATCCTGCCAAATCTCAGTCCCAAAAAAGAGACGGAATAATTACCTCAATTGAAATTATTCTATTGTCTTTGTCTCCAACATATCAAAGGGGTTTCATGCAAAATGAAAACACGGAACAACAAATACTGACCTAATCCAAAATAAAATTAATCAACAATTCCACATTGGAAGTGGTAATCCAATAATTTATATCCATTTACATTTTGCTCCCAAAAACAATAATAGAGAAAATGCTTATTTACTAAATAAAAACTGCAGTTATCAAAAACTAATGTACACAAAACTAATGTACACAAAACAAATGAATTAAGAGTGAAAATAAAATTTTAAAAGTACAATTGGAGTAGTTTCAATTTGCTCTCAAACTCCAAAGATGATTAATATATGATAATCGACAAACTGATAACAACAAAATTATCAAAAGAAAACAAAAATTATGAAGGTCCCCATGCACTATTTCTATAACAAAACAAATCCAGTTTTTGCAATTTTCACACTACCAAAACCAAGGAGCGAGGAGCAAAAAGAAACAAAATTCACTATGTATAAATAGAAATCAAGTGTTGCTTCAATTACCTCATCCAACTCATACTCCAAGCATAGAACTCTTTATCTCCAACCATAGAATTTCCATCCCACTTCACTGCAAAATGAAAATAGCAATGAGGAAAATAAAATTCACATTATTATATAATAAAAGAACCCAAAGAAATTGATAATAGCTTACATTGTGTCTCATCTTCAATCCAAACAGACAAAAATAGGAACAAAATTTAAATGGAATAGGGTAATTAAAAACGAACAGAACAAATCAACCATGTTAAAAAAAACTAGCGGAATAGAACAAAACTTAAGAGGAATAGAAACACACGTGGTGGCAAGAGAAGCTGGAAATTAAAAAAAAAATTATAATGAATACACACAAAAAAAATTAGTTTGAACCAACAAAAAAATCAGAAATCAGAAGCTGGAGAATTGCGAATTTCGGAGATGGTGGTGGCCATGGTTTTGGATGTGAAATCAACATAGGGCTGGTGGTTCATAGAGGTGTGAAATTGATACATACAATATAGAGAAAACCGATAATATGTTGACAAACTCCATTATTTTTTCTTTACAATCAGATTTTCACTCAGCAGCCTTATAAATTCAAAACACGAAACACAAAAAATACAATCTCTTCATATCCATAAAACTACAATAAAAAACAATTATTGAGTCATAAACACATATATTCCACTATGTTTTTGTACTTTTTTTGGCCGAAGGAAAAAGAAAAATGAATATTCGATTCACAAATTTGATTCATCGCAGAAAGAGAAGTTTCTCTCTCTCTATTGTCTTCATACCGCTTTGCCCCATCTGTTGCTAAAACTGGGCGAGTGTTTGAGGATTGACAACCCCAACGTGATCCTCTTGAGATAGCCCAAGCTCCAAATCGAGGAGTAGTTGCATATTTCCACCCAAAATCGATGAAAATCTCATTGGACTCCTACAAATCAAAGCGAAGGTAATCGACTGTTGGCAAAACAAAAACAGAAATTCAGAACATCATTTCAGGAACAAAAATAGAAAACTGAAATTAGAAAATCAAAACAATTAACATTAAGGCATGAAATAGAAAATCAGAAACAATTAACATTGAACTCAAATCTTATTTTGGCTTATAAGATAAAATAAACTCAAATTTTAAGGCCTTAATGTTTCTGTTTCAATTACATTCGTATCATGGATCAGAACAAAAACAGAAATAGGAGAATATAAATATTAAGCGAGAACAGAAATAGGAGGGAGGGGGAGAGAAATACTATCAAAACAGAGACATTCTATATTACCCAAACTTTTCGAACAATAACAGATCACGGGAACATAAAATATTACTCAATCTTCCGTGAGCCGTTTGACGTCGATCATTGATCAGTGATCACACTTGATCACATTCAAGTTTCTTGCAATTGCTAGCATGCCATACATCTTAAAAAAAAGAGCATAACAGAAAATCAAACCATTTACACGGATAATTATGTTCCTTAAGCAGCATATCCATTCAAAAGAAATTAAAAAAACACCTTATTCCAAGCATGTCAGATATGTAACTCTGTTGCTGCCCAATTTGGTCTGAAAACCAAATAAAATAATAAGATCACAAAAGAATAGATATAGAAAACTGGATGTCACCATTAGTAAACCACTTACTCAAGCAACTTGATCTGGAACTTGTTACCTAGAACATATGGACATGAAAGAAATGTTGCAGTAAATATTAATGCTAAATCCCCATAAGAAATTAAAGACAAAAACAAATTCATATACAACCAAACCCCTGATAACATTATCATACGCAGAATAAGAGCTAGAAACATTGTGGATCAAATAGAGGTGGAAGGTAAGACAACTAATACTCCATCAAAGTCGATTACTATTTCTCATTTGAGTTTCTTTTAGATCTGATTCTTCACTGCCTTTCTCCGATCGATTCATTTTTTGTTAATTATAGTTTGTTTTCGATTTGATTTTTCACTTTCTTTATCCGATTGATTCATTTTCTCTGCGTTTTGATTGGATTTTCAATGGAAGAAGAAGCGAATGAGGAGATTGAAGATGAAGCATCGAAAGATGAGGCATAGATCTAAGTAATCGGCTCGTTGTTGCTTCTTTTAGGTTCTCGATTTCAGTTATGGATTTCTTTTGAGCCTTTGATTTTGCTTCGTGGAAACAATTAGTGTTTGTATTTCTCTATGATCACTTTTATGAGATTTGATCTTATGAGACCTTTAATTAGCTATGGATTCCTGAAAAATATTTCGATGTTTCTCCTTGGTACTGCTCTTGTTATGAATTCGTTTGCTGGATAATTTTTGGTTTCTTCTTGCATGTTACCAAACGGGCGGTAAACATTGCTGAAAATTCAATCCCCAGAAGAAAAAAAAAAAATCAAGCTCAAATTCAAATTATTCAATTCAAATTTAGTTGAATTTGCTATAATAAACTAATTGTAAAGCAAATTGGAGCTTGGACTTGTAAAAGCGCAGTGACAACATCTGAAATTCCAATTGATGCATTCATAAATTAAAAAGGCCAACTCATTACATATCTTTTTGTTTAGTGTTTCTATTCCCAGATTTCTAAAAAGATTGGAGCAAAACCAAAATAAAAAATAGAATATTCTTGGTCATAAACAAAACAAAAAACGGAATCATAAACAAAACAAAAACCTGAATCATAAACTGAACAAAAACCTTTGGTGGCATTTGTTCCCGAAAATTGAGAACAGAAACAAAATTAACCAAAAAAAAAATAAATTAGGTTGTGTTTCCTAAGAGAATTTTAGAACAAATTTCTATCAACAACTCCTAAATGTTTTCTAGAACAGAAGCAGAAACAGAAATTTTGGGACAAAAAAACTGAAGCAGAAAACTAAAACAAACGCCTCAGGTTGCGTTTGTTAAGTTTTTGATCAAGTTGAATTCAAGTAAAACCCATTTCATAGCTCCAAAGTATGAATTGAAAATCAAATTCCAAAAGTAAAACCCATTTCATAGCTCCTGTTCCAAGTTTTTTGAGAACAGAAACACAAAACAGACGCCATTTAAATAAACACTACAAATGCCAGATAGACTAATTTCTAAGAACTGAAACACTAAACAAACTCCATCTAAATAAACACTAAACAAACGCCATCAAAGAGAACATGGGAGTAGACTGGTTTTGGAAAATGAAAAGAGAAATGGAAATTCAGAAATTAGGGTTGAGGTTAGTTAAACATACTTGAAAAGGGGTCTGATAATTAGGAAACGACATTACTTCAGCTCCAGGGGTCTCTATCCAAGAATCAATTGGAGAATCTGAAATTGAAAAAGAAAAATCGCAAAAATAAAATAAAATAAATAAATAGTCAAAGAAATAGTTGAAATTCAAATCCAAATCAAACAGTTCAGATTCAAAGTGCTCAAAATGAAAAATGAAAGGATGGAGAAATATAACAGATCAAGGAGAGAGAGGGAGAGAAAAAACCTGGATCCAAGCTACTCAACGACTAGTGAAGGGAGACGACCGAAACAGTTATCGAATGCAGAATCAAATGCGATGAACAAAAACCTAAATCGAGAATAGAGAATCAAATGAGATGAACAAAAATTAATTCAGAAAAAAACCAAATCAAAATTGAAAGAAACGCACTCAACAGATCAGCGAAGAGAGAGGAAGAAACAAAACCTGGATTCAAACCACTGTTGTGTTTTGGAGGTGAGGACGTCGTCGAACCTTGAAGATGGAAAGAGTAGAGATGGGTGGCGAGGAATCGAAGCTACCTAGCCGGCGGTTAGTTTGATTGAGGAGTGGAGAAGAGAGTGTTGGTGATGGCGACAACGGCAATGGTGATCGATTGAAGGTTTAGCAAAGATGACCAATCGATCGATGTCGGTTGGGAGCGTTGAGGATCTGGCAATGGCGATGGCAATGGTGAGGGCTAGAGAGACGGTGAGGGCACCGTAGTGCTCCAGTTGTAGCGGCGACGGAGTGTGAGTAAGAGAGAGGAACGATAGAGAAAAGCAAGAACGTGACAGTGAGAGAGAGAATAAGAGGGCACTAGTCTTGAAAGAACAAATGAATCAAATGGTTGTTTGATCTGGACTGTCAGATGTTAGATCCAAGGGCCTTAAATGTTTCTCGCCCAAGAAGTTACTGTAGCTACAATAGGACATTTTCAAACTCATGAAGTGATTTTTGATCTAACGACTACGAATATCCAGAGACATCCAATAGCTCCAGATGTAAATGAGGTGATTTATTATATAGATTTTTGCGACACACACACACACACACACACACACACACACACACACACACACACACATATATATATATATATATATATAAAAACAAATGTAAGATACTTGTTCCTACTCGTTTCCCTTTTTGGCCGGAAACCTTTTTTTTTTTTTCTTTTTTTTTACAATGCATAGATGTATACATATAAATATAAGATAGCAATGGTTTTCACCGCCAACCTTATCTACCTATTATTATTATTATTATTATTATTATTTTATTTTTATTTTTTTAAAGTCCACTAGGTGGGGTTTTTTTTTCTCTCTTATCCACAATTTGGATAAGTTTTATTATTAATATTTTTTTTTTGATTCCATATCTACGAAGATAAGGTTAATTAATTTTTTTAAATGATATTATATTTATTTATTAATAATTTTTTTTAATATTACATATATAGCCCTTGGATAATGTTATATATTTATTGAATCTCTAAAACTCTTAAAAGTAATTTTCAAAATTACAAATTAACCCAATATTTTTAAAAGTTAAAGTCAACATTAACATATTAACCCCTACAATTTTTAAACTAGATATTAATTAGTGCAATGCACCCTATTATTTTCTAGATATTCTAAAATGCAACTAAAATTATGCACATGCAAACATCGAGTCTTACAATCCTTTCCTCCTAAAAGAAATTTTGTCCTGAAATTTTAGTTACCTTGAACGAATAAATGCGGATATTGATTTCTCATCTTATCTTCTCGCTCCCACGTCGCTTCCTCCATCGAGTGACTGCGCCATAGCACTTTCACCAATGGAATCGTTTTCGTCCGTAACACTTGATCTTTATGATTCAAAATCTGGACTGGGTCCTCAACATATGTTAAGTTCTCTTTCAATTCAATTGGTTGAGAAGTCAACACATGCGAAGGATCTAGCACATATTTTCTATGTAATCTAGATAATTCTGGTGATAGGGCTAGTCGATAGGCCGCCGTGTCAACCCGTTCTAGAATCTCGTATGACCCGATATACCTCGGACTTAACTTTTTCTTTTTCCCAAATCTCATTATACCCTTTCACGGGGATATACGCAAAAACACATAATCACCTACTTTAAATTCCAACTCAAGCCTATGTTTATTAACATAACTCTTTTGCCGACTCTGAGCAGTCTTCAGTCTTTCCTAAATCACTTTGACCTTGTCCGCCGTTATCTGGGCTATATCCGGCATCAATAATTTTTGTTCTTCTACTTCAGTCTAACAGATTGGAGTCCTGCATCTTCTTCCATACAACCCTTCATATGGTTCCATCTCGATTGCCAAATGGTAGCTATTATTATAGGCAAATTCCATCAACGTCAAATGATCATCCCAGCTACTAGGAAATTCTAGAACACAACTCCTCATCATATCCTCCAATGTCTGAATCATACGCTCTGATTAGCCGTCAGTCTGATGATGGAAGGTTGTACTAAATTTTAACTTGGTACCCATAGTAGCTTGAAGACTCGGCCAGAACTTCGAAGTAAATCTCAAATCTCTAACTGGCACTATAGAAACCGGCGTACTGTGCAATCAGATAATCTCGTCAATATATAGTTTTGTATACTTGTCCAGCGTACGTCGTTTTTACAACCAGAAAATGAGTAGACTTGGTGAGCCTATCAACAATCACCCAGATTAAATTATGTCCCTTTTGAGTGCGGGGTAATCCCGTAAGGAAAACCATCGTAATATGTTCCCATTTCCATTCTGGGATAGATAGAGGCTGCAATAACCCACTTGAACGTTGGTGCTCGATCTTGACTTGCTAACAAACGAGACACCTGGCAACAAATTCGATAATTTCTCATTTCATTTCATTCCACCAATAGTGTTCTCGCAAATCCCGATACATTTGGTACTACCTGGGTGCATTGCGTATGTTGAGCTGTGCGCTTCTTCCAGAATATCTTTATTCAAATTGGCATTATTAGGCACACATAGTCTATTCTCAAACATCAAAGCTTCATCACTATCCCTGATGTGATAGTCAGCTCTATGACTATTCTTCATTTCATCTCTGATCTTCCCCAATTGGGCATCCGACTTCTGCGCTTCTATAATACAGTCGATTAATATCGATCTCAAAGTTAAAGTTGCAAGCAATGCTACCGTCTGACCAATCGCCAACTGCACTCGCAGAGATCTCAGCTCGACATATAGATTAGTGTGAACAACTCGAAGATGTGCAGCCGAACCCGCCAATTTCTGACTCAGTGCATGATGTAGTAAAAAATTCCCAGTCACGTGTCAATCTCCACACGTACTAGAAAGTCTTTCGTCTTTCTTTCTTACCTGCAAAATCGTGAATTCTAATGGGAACACTGGTGTGGTGTCAGCCAAAGAACCTACAGCGTGAGAATAAGTTAATCAGAATATAGTGAGAATTAGTTACACACTAGAAATTAGTCCCCTATTACCTGTTACCTTCTTCCCTTTTATAGGATGATCTGCTTGTTATTACTTGAATGGAAATATTATTCAGTTATTCGTATCTCTACCATTACGTACAATAGCCATTATCCCCATAATAAAGGGAAAATATCTGTAACAGTCACCATTAATTATGAACTGTTACAATCAATTCAAACTTACCTTAACATATATAGGTTTTAATCCAAACTCTAAAATGACTGTTTTCTCTTTGGCTTTTGACATTGTGGGCTTATTAATACCCAACTATAGGCCTTATCATGTGGCAGCCCATATATTCATATAGATCACCTAACCAGTGTTTGAATCATAGGCTTATGCCACCCCATCCCATTTAACATACGGGCTTATCTGGCTTCAATTTGGAACCCATATAACGGATCCGACCCGTTTAGAATTTTATACCTAGGTCAGTTTGGGGCAGGATTTTTACACACATCATTTGCCCTCCTGATTTTCGTGACGATTCAGACGAAAAGAAACGAAAGATCACTTCTTCTTTGAGTAAGTTCTTCCTTGCATCCCTTCGATTCTTGATATTTTTCTTTGCATTTTGAGTTGTTATTCATTATTTTACAAAATGTCGTCAAATCGATTAATTAATTCCATCGAAGCGGGCTCATCGTCAAATCCTACAATGGAACAGACGGCGACTGCCCCAGCTCCTTCACATTCTAACCCTGATATAGATCTAGAAGTAAGTAAGTTTCCAATAGAATGGCTCTCAGCATTTAAAGAACAATACAGAATCCCATTATCTGTGTCGATTAGGGTTCCATTTAAAGATGAACGTCCTCAGGATTCCAAAGAAAATGAGGTATGCCTCTACTTCTAGATGTTTGAGTATAGACTTACCCTTCCTTTTTCCTCGTTTCTCCGTAATCTTTTTTGCCAAATGAAAATTTCTCCATCTCAGCTAACTCCAAATAGTTTTCACCAAATTATGGGAGCCATAATCTTGCTAGGCGAAATGACATTACCCTTTCTGTTGATACAATTAGAAGCATAAGCCAACTCAAGTATCTTGCAAAAATCAATAGGTATTACCTTTCTATCCCCAAAGAATGTTCATTTCTTATAGTCCTTCCAACGAAGGTCAGAAACTGGCAGCCATGGTACTTTTTCTTTTCTGAGATTGGGAATTCTCTTCTGAAGAAATGGGACAGTCCTCAATGGTGACAAAACGCTTCAACTCCCCAAGTAATGATATACCCAACAGTCTATTTCTTATTTGAAATTCTGCCGAAGTGATTTTGATCATACTTATTGATTTATCAAATGTAGGTGATAGTGCTTCTCGGAAAATTGGTCTTACTCCAATACTTAAAGAAGAGTTGAATAAGTTTCTAATCCCCAGAGATCGCCTTTATAGAGAATTAACATATCGGCCATTCATCCAACCTTCAATGGACCCGTCTCGTCTTCAAGAATTAGCTGAAATTTAAATCACCACCCGAAAAAAGAAGAGACCAACAAAAAGACTCGTCAAAAGGAATGATCAATCAGTATCCCATCCTCCTAACGATAATGCTAGCAACCCAACCATCCGGAAATCCATCTCTCACGATGATCCTGAAACAGCAGTATCTGTTGATGACTACCAACCTCTCATCCTACGCCAAAGAGGCGTTATTCCAGTTGCAATTCTATCATTCGTTCGCACTACTGAACAAGCTCAAGGCGAACCATCTTTTGTTTCCAGATCAGCTGATGTCTCTGCCACAGAGCCTGTTGTTGTCAATTTTCTAGTTGATGATCCTTCTATGGCTAGTCATCATTCTTCCCCAATCCCTACTTCCTGTCAAAGAATTGGTCAAGGAATGACTAAACAACAAATGTGCCAGCTCATTGATAAAGTTGGTCCTTCTGTTCCAAGTCATCACGTAATTTTCGATGATGCTATAAAGTTTCTTTATGATCAATCATAGGACAAAGGCAAGAAAAAGACTGAAGGCAAGAACAAACCTGAAATCTTCTGAATAGTGATCTATGCTCTTTTCCAAGTATTTGCATCATTTTAGTCTATCCTTATTGAATAATCTGACTATTTATCCTCTTTAATAATCACCTTATCATGTTAGTGTATGTATATGTCATCCACTCTGGCCAACTGTGCTGAGATGAGAACGAGCTAGATGCCCAACTGATGCATCAAATGACTGAGCTCAGCAAGGTTGAAGCCAAGGTACAAGATCTGGAGAATAAAAAATTAAGGCTTGCTACTGATCTTGCCTTGTCTAGATTCTCACAAGAACAGTTCAAGGCCAAATTACAGTCTGCCAACGAGCAAAGGGAGGTTCTCCAAAAGAGTAATGCACTTTCTGTTTTGAGAATAGCGAGCTTAGGACATCGATCACTGTGATTAGAGAAGAATGCACGTCTCTCAGATAATAATCCTGCAACCTTTCAAAGGAACTTGCCTCAGCACGTCTAATAATTGACCAGAAGGATACTGAGATAAAGGAAAAAATGTTGCCCTCTAGAGAGATCGTGATCAGTTCCAAGAGAAAGAGGCTGCTCTTCAAAGGCTTCATTCCGGAAAAAAAAAACAAATGTCTGCTGAGTTGTCTGCTGCAAAAGAGAAAGCCAAAAAAGAAATTGACAACCTCTGGTATTCCTTCAAGAAAGAATTAAAGAGGCTTCAAAAGTTGGCTTTGCTTTCTGTCAAAGGCTGGTGTTGGAGGAGCTTCTTGAGGCTGATCTCTTATTCCTAGATCTTGATGACAAAACAGAATAAGTAACTGAAGAACATCAAGATTTACCCAGTTCAGCAGCTGATGTGCCAGCAGAGAGCTCAGCATGGAATGTTGCTCCTAATCACGACAACTGATAACTCAGCTAAATTTTGGTCAAAACAACTGATTGCTGCCGATTTGAATTTTTCTTTTCTTTTCACCTTTTGTTTTCTATTGGTCTGTGATAACTTTATTAATGACCGTATCTTTGATCATCATGACCTGTAACTAAACAGCCACCACCATTACAATTTTCAAGATTTTTTGCGATGATTACAGTACGTTTTTTACCAGTGCACGTCACTTCCTTATTTAATGCGTTTTTTTTCGACGCTTTAATTATCTTTTCCCATTCTTCTTTCTTGACTATTTAAAGGCACCACGGGTTCTTCATATCTTCAAGAAACCCTTCTTTTTAACAGTCATGGGCTCCACTTCCAACATATGGATTAACGGCCCTTCTGCTCATTCAAGAATCCAAATTGAGATAAACAACGAGATCGAACTAGGAGAGTGCTTTCGTTCTTTGATGCAGATTGCCATGGATACTAAAGACAAATATCCACGTTTTTGCTCTATGGAAGAAGCTCTTGCCATCTTTGCTGCGATGGAATCGGCCCATTTCCAAGTTGTTTCTCACTACCTCGAAGCGAAAGATGAATTGAAAGATGTTGAAAGAAGCAAGAAAGATCTGGTTGCCAACTTCAACTATCAGAAGCTTTACACTAATGCTATGAAGGCGAAGAGAGATACACTCCTGAAGAAGAACGAGGAGAAGAGGGAAAAAATTCATGAACTAATCCGAAAACTCAACCAATACGAAGATCATGAATTTTTCCTTTCCAACCCCGACTCAGAGGATCTTGACTTTTTTGCTTCTGCAGACTCAGATTAAAGTGCCTCCTCCTTAGCCCCGGATGAAAAAGAAGAAGAAGAAAAAACGAACCTTTTTTTTTTTTTTTTTTTTGAAGAACCCATGTATTAATTTCCTTATAATATGAATGGGTTTTTATAATAATACATTTTCTCTACACTGCCTCTCTACAGTGCCCTCCTTCGTAACAAAATTAGGATACATAACTTAGTTACGAATCGTTGAACATGCATAAGACAGTAGAAGAAAAAACTCTAGAGTAATACTTTGATACCCTCCATCTGAGTGTTGAAACTTGATAACTTGTTGAGGCACAATATCCGCTTGTACTGAACTACCCATCTTAATTAGAAACTTAAAAACATAAGTGCTTGTTTAGCCAATACGTCCTAATAAAATACTGAGTTGAACTTTAAGTTAGGGAACACAGTTGTTTGTTGGGATGAGGTACCCAGTGAAATGCTGAGCTGATGTGCTCAGGTAAAATCTGAATTGGAGAAATCAGTTGTTGGCTGGGCTGATGTGCCAGTTAAATTATGAGCTGGTGTGCTCAGTTAAATGTTGAGCTGATGTGCTCAGTTAAATTCTGAGTTGGAGAACTCAGTTGTTGGTTGGGCTGATGTGCTCAGTTAAATTCTGAGTTGGAGAACTCAGTTGTTTGCTGAGCTGATATGCCCAGTTAAATGTTGAGCTGATGTGCTCAGTTAATTTCTGAATTAGAGAACTCAGTTGTTTGCTGGGCTAATGTGCCCAATTAAATTCTGAGCTGGTGTGCTCAGTTAAATGTTAAGTTGATATGCTCGGTTAAATTCTGAGTTAGAGAACTCAGTTGTTGGCTGGGCTGATGTGCCCAGTTAAATTCTGAGTTAGAGAACTCAGTTATTTGCTGGGCTGATGTGCCCAGTTAAATGCTAAGTTGATGTGCTCAGTTAAATAAAAATAAATCTCATGAAATTAAACATTTATTAATTTCTCTAAAAAATACCTTCAGGAGACAACTTATTTAAAAAGAAACAGAGATTTAAGATAAAGAACTCATACAAAATACTTCTGCAAATGAGAGATCTTCCAAGGTCTAGGAACAACAACTCCATCAAGTTCTTCAAGCCAATAAGTTCCTGGTCTATTAACTTTAATGACGCGATGAGGGCCCTCCCAGTTTGGAGCAAGCTTCCCCAAGCGAGTTTCTGGTCAGTGAGGTATTACCCATCAAAGTACCAAGTCTCCAATGGTGAAACTCCTTGGGCAAACTGCATGATTAAATCTGCGTGCCATCTTAGTCTTGTAAGCTATCATACGCATTAATGCCTTATCACGTTTTTCTTCAAGTTGATCCAATTCCTCTTGTATGCAGCCTCTATTCTTCTTTAAATCAGCAGCATCAACTCTTCTGGTTGGCAACCCAATCTCAACTGGAATGACAGCTTCAGTTCCATAAGTTAAATAAAATGGTGTTTCTCCAGTTGTAGACGTTGGGGTGGTGCGATAGGCCCACAAAACTCCAAGAAGTTCTTCCACTCATTTGCCTTTAGCATCATCTAAGCATTTTTTAAGTGCCTCTTTAATTGAGCGATTGGTCACCTTCGCTTGTCCGTTTGCTTGGGGATATGCTGGACTAGATGTTTGATATTGTATCTTGAGCTTATTGTACATCCATCCAACTTTCCCTCTAGTCAATTGAGTTTCATTGTTAGATATAAGAACAGTAGGTATGCCAAAACAGCAAATGACTTGTTTCCATAGAAAATTATTTAGTTCATTTTCACTTACAAAGCCTCTGTTTCAACCCATTTGGTGAAATAGTCTATAACCACCAACAAGTATTTTTTGTTTCCAGGAGCTGGAGTAAAAGGACCTAAAACATTCATTCCCCACTGAGCAAATGGCCAAGGACTAGTGATTGGAGTTTATTGTTGAGCTGGGACCTTGATATCATTAGAGAATCATTGGCACTTGTCGCATTTTCGTACATACTCTGCTGCATCAGTGCGCATGGTTGGCCAATAATATCCCACTCTCAATACTTTATGAACCAAGGACCTTCCCCATTGATGATTACCACACACGCCTTCATGTATTTCTTGTAGAACATAGCTCGCTTCTTTTGGTCCTAAACATAGTAATAAAGGTTGGGAAAAAGATCATCTATATAGTTTATCGTCGGATAGTACATACCTTGACGATTTATAAACAATTTTCCTAGAGTCATCTTTATCGTCTGGTAGGTCTCCTTTCTTCAGATACTAAACTATAGAAGTCCTCCAATCAATTTCTTCTTCCAGCTAACCTATACATGCACACTGAGGGGTTGGAGTGATCGATGGCTGATCTAGAAACTCAACGAGTTCAGACTTTTGATTTAATCCCAAAATTGAAGCAAGTACGGACAAAGCATCATCCTTGGCGTGTTCAATTCTTGGGATGGCTTCAAATTTACAACTTTGAAACTGGGAAGTGAGATCTTTTACTTTTTCTGCATAGAGGCGTAATTTGTCTCCGTTTATAATAAGCAAGCCATTGACCTAGTTGATCACCACTTGAGAGTCTGACTTTACTTCTAGATGCTGAGCACCTAACTCCTTTGCCAGAGTTAGCCCGAGAACCACTGCTTTATACTCTACTTCATTATTGGAAGCTTGAAAACCTAACTGCACGAGTCTTTCAAGTTGATCTTTCTCAGGTGTCGATATGATTCTTCCCACTCCACATCCTTTCATGTTTGAGGCTCCATCAACCCATAACTTCCATTGGGCTGTAGAACAGTAAATTCAGCAATGAAGTCAGCTAAAGTTTGCCCTTTGATTGTTGTTATGGGTTTATACTGGATGAAAAATTCACCCAGCTCTACAGTCCATTTCATTAGACATCCAGATGCTTCTGGTCTATGCATTACTACCCGGAGTGGGTATAAAGTCAGCATGGTTACTACATGTGCTTGGAAATAAGGTCGGAGCTTTCTAGCAGCAATTACCAAAGCTAATGCTAATTTTTCTAACTCTGTATAACAGGTTTCAGCTGAAACCAACGATTTGCTGACGTAGTAGACTGGCCTCTGCCCTCCTGCATATTCTTGAACCAGTGCAGCACTTACTGCCACTGGGGTTACTGCCAAGTACAGCTTCAACTCTTCTCCTGGCTATACCTTTGCCAGTATTTCTACTAAACCCAAATAATCTTTTATAAACTGAAAAGCACGCTCACAGTCATCATCCCACTGAAAGGTCTTGTTTCCCCTCAAAATTTTGAAGAAGGGCATACACCTATCAGTAAATTTTGAGATGAATCTATCTAATGCTGCCAATCTTCCAGTCAATACTTGAAATTCTCGTATAGAAGAAGAGGATTTTAGATTTTTGACAGCTTCTATCTGTCCTGAATCTACTATAATGCCGAGTTGATTAACTACAAAACTAAGAAACTTGCCAAAAGTGACACCAAAAGCGCATTTTTCAGGATTCAACTTCATATCATACTTTCTTAAAATAGAAAAAACTTCAGCTAAATGGGAGAGATGATCTGTTTGCTTAGAACTTTTGACCAGCATATCATTTATATAAACTTCCATGGTGGTCCCAATTTGATCTTGAAAAATGCGATTCACCAACCGCTGGTAAGTAGCACCTGCATTTCTCAAACCGAATGGCATTACCTTATAATAATAAGTATCTTTTGGTGTGATAAATGATGTCCCTTCCTCATCTTGCTGATCTATGCGGATTTGATTGTAGCCTGAGTAAGCATCCATCATGGATAGGCGTTGGTGCCCGGCAGCAACATCAACCATCTGATCAATCATTGGCATCGGATAATAATCTTTAGGGCATGCTTGATTCAGATTAATAAAATCCACACACATCCTCCATTTTTCATTCTTCTTTTTTACAATAATTGGATTAGCCAACCATCTGGGGTATGTCACTTCTCTAATGTGGCCAATAGAAAGCAATTTCTTCACTTCAGCTCTAATTACTTATTCTTTCTCAGGGCTGAACGTTCTTCTTTTTTGACGAATTGGAGGATATGATCTGCAAATGTCCAAACAATAAATAGCAACATTAGTACTTATTCCTTTCATATCAGCCGGCGACTAGGCAAATATATCCAAGTTCATTTGATGCAGTTTCCTCATCTCCTCCTCTTCAGTCTGGCTTAATGATTCGCCAATCATAAGCTTCTGAGTACCGTTATTGAAAGTTATCTGTTTAACTTGCTCAGCAGGTTGAATCACACTAGACTGTTATCTGAAATCATCAATTTCTCCTGCCGAATCGACAAATGGACCTGCTTCATGAACTTTCTTTGATTGCTATAAATGAGAGCTTTTGCTTCCATAGCTATGGCAAAACAATGCCTTGAAAAGGCTTGATCTCCCCTTATAACTGCCACTGAATCTCCTCTGGCATATTTCACGCATTGATGACACGTTAACACTATAGCTCTCATTGCGTGCAACCAGGGATGGCCCAGAATGGCATTGTATGGCGATATAGAGTCTATCACCATGAACTCTGTGGCCTTGGTGTAACCTTGCTCCTCCTTATTAGAGGTGACTGACAAAATAATTTTGCCATAAGGAGAAGTAAGCTCGCCATTAAATTCGACCATAACAGTCTGTGTTGAGCTCACGTCTGAGCTTGACACTCCCATCTGTTTCAAAGTACTAACAAAGATAATGTTTGCTGAGCTACCATTATCAATCAAGATACGTCGGACCTGGAAGCTTGAGATCCACAAAGATATGACTAAGGCATCTTCATGTAGGTGGACAATCCCTCTACAATCATCCTCAGAAAAAAGAGATAATAGGGCCTGGCTTTGTCACTGCCAACGACTCCCCATAATAACGTTCCAACGTCGCTTCACGCACTTTTCTTTTTCGTGCACGATTGGATTCCCCAGTATTCAGTCCGAAGGAATTTATCATAAAGATTACCTCTCGATTTTCTTTAGGATGCTTTTCCATTTACTCTCTGTCTCAACGTTCTTCTCCTCAGTTATCATTTATGGGCCTCTTCTTGTCCTTGGGACGATCTTGCATGTAATCCCGCAATTGTCCCAAGTTCGCAAGTCGCCCGATCTCCTTTTGAAGCTCCCAACAATCGTCTGTATTGTAACCATGATCTTTATGGAAATCTCAATACTTAGAACGATTCTTCCTATTCGACTTAGTGGTCTGTCTGGGAGGCCATTGAATTATATATGACGTATGAATCTCCTGCAAGATCCGAGATATTGGCATGTGTAATCCAGGAAGACCTGGTTCCTGGCGAACTGTTGGCTTGGAATTTGAATTCTTTGATTGGTCTTTACGTCGATCAGACGTGCCAGTTTTAGTCTTGCCAATATATTTCTCATGTTTCCTGGGATGATCACGAAATAACCCCCTGCCTTCCCTAGCCAATTTTACATCTTCTAGCTTCATGTAAGACTTGGATTTCTCCATTAGCTCCGTCATACTTCGAGGCCACTTTTTGGTTAAAAAATCTTGGAATCGGCCAAGATGCAAACCTGATGTAAAAGCATTAATAATAAGGTTTGTATCACATCCCTCAATGCAAGTCAGTTCCTCATTAAACCGACTTATATACTGACGCAAAGTTTCTCCTTTCTCTTGATGCAGAGCTAGCAGAAAATCTGATCCTTTCATTAACCTCTGACAGGTTATGAAACGGTTAATGAACGTCTTTCCGAACTCATTAAACGACGTTATAGAGTTCGTGGGAAGAGAATGCAGCCATTCAAGTGTTGATCCCTTCAAAGTGGTCGCAAAAGCTCTGCAAATGGTGGAATCACTGGAATTATACAAATTCAAGACATGTTTGAACTGTCGGATATGGTCCACCAGATCAGTTCTCCCATCGTACTTTTCAAACTTCGTTGGATCGAATCTTTCAGAAAGTGGGATAGCCAGTATTTCAGGGGAGAAAGGCATATCAGTTCCCTTTAATAATGCATCCAGCTCATCCAGAGGTCGAACTCTCTCCATTTGACTCCTGCTATGTTAATGTGAATCAACAGTCTCAGTTTGAATACTGGTCCCTCGTTCTGGTTGATGACTGGCCTCTCTATGGGCAGGCCGTTATTCATAAAATTGTGGATCAACATATCGTGGAGTTTCTACATCCCCCCTGACTCCATGAGTGCTCGTATTGAACTGTGACCTGTTGTTAGTGATTATGCTAGCCATGTACTTGATAGTTTCTACCATCTCGGCCATTTTCGCGTTAAGAGCGTCTATCTTCGCATCCATATTTACTGCAATAGATGGCATATCAGACGGAATCTCTTCACGCTGCTGCGAATGATCATCTTCGTGTTGTTCCTCAGGTATGTCTAGGACTGAAGGTGGTGGTAAGTTATTATTCTGACTAGTCACCGGTGCCTTAGTTCGCAATTGCCTCATATCAGCAACGTAGTGTGTTTCGTTCGGTTCCCACAGACGGCGCCAAATGATGTAGTAAAAAATTCCCAGTCATGTATCAATCTCCACATGTACTAGAAAGTCTTTCATCTTCCTTCTTTACCTGCAAAACAATGAATTCTAATGGGAACACTGGTGTAGTGTCAGCCAAAGAACCTACAGCGTGAAAATAAGTTAATCTGAATATAGTGAGAATTAGTTACACACTAGAAATTAGTCCCCTATTACCTGTTACCTTATTCCCTTTTGTAGGATGATCTGCTTGTTATCACTTGAATGGAAATATCATTCAGTTATTCGTATCTCTCTACCGTTACGTATAATAGCCATTATCCCCGTAATAAAGGGAGAATATCTGTAACAGTCGCCATTAATCATGAATTATTACAGTCAATTCAGACTTACCTTAACGTATATAGGTTTTGATCGAAACTCTGAAATTACTGTTTCCTCTTTGGCTTTTGACATTGTGGGCTTATTAATACCCAACTATAGACCTTATCATGTGGCAGCCCATATATTCATATAGATCACCTAACCAGTGTTTGAATCATGGGCTTATGCTGCCCCAGCCCATTTAACAGACGGGCTTATCTGGCTTTAATTCAGAGCCCATATAACGGATTCGACCCGTTTAGAATTTTATACCTAGGTCAGTTTGGGGGGGGGGAGTTTTTCACACATCAGCACATCTGCTACAACATTGGCCTTTCCAGGGTGGTAATGAATAGTACAGTCATAGTCCTTGATCAACTCTATCCAATGCCTCTGTCTTAGGTTTAGTTCCTTTTGAGTAAATAAATATTTCAAACTCTGGTGGTTAGTATATATCTCGCATATCTTGCCATACAAATAATGTGTCCAAAGTTTCAGGGTAAACACAATCGCCGCCAACTCCAAATCATGCGTCGGGTGGTTACGCTCATGATTCTTTAATTACAGAGAGGCATATGTAATCAAGTGACCATGTTGCATCAGTACACACCCTATCCTCTGGTGTGAAACGTCACTGTAAATTACAAAACCACCACCTTTTATCAGGAGAGAAAGTATTGGCGCGTATATCAATCGATTTTTTAGCTCTTGAAAACTCTATTCACATTTGTCAATCCACTCAAATTTAGATTTCTTGCAGGTCAATCGGATCAACGGAGCAGCTATAACAGAAAATCCCTGCACAAACCGACGATAATAACTCGCCAATCCCAAAAAGTTTCGAACCTTTGTCATACTCTTCAGTCTTTCCCACTGAACGACGGCTTCGACTTTCTTTGGGTCAACTTGAATACCATCCTCTGAGATAACATGCCCCAAGAATATAACTATATCCAACCAAAACTCACACTTACTGAATTTCGCATACAATTTCTTCTCTTGCAAAGTCTGCAACATAATCTTGAGATGCTCTGCATGTTCTTCTTTATTCTAGGAATAGATCAATATATCATCAATGAACACAATGATAAACTGATCTAAATAAGGCTAGAAGATCTGATTCATCAAATCCATAAAAGCAGCCGGGGCATTCGTCAACCCAAATGGCATAACTAGAAATTCATAATGCTCATACCTCGTACGGAACGCTGTTTTCAACACATTACTATCTCTAACTTTCAGCTAATGATATCCTGATTGGAGATCGATTTTGGAAAATACCCTAGCCTTCTATAACTGATCGAACAGATCATTAATTCTAGGTAACGTTTATTTATTACTAATCGTCACCTTATTTAGTTGCATGTAATCAATAAACATCCTCAGTGTGCCATCATTATTCTTTACGAATAACACTGGGGCTCCCCACGAAGAAACACTAGGTCTGATAAACCCGCGGTCTAGTAGATCTTGCAACTAAACTTTCAGTTCTTTTAGCTCGGTAGGTGCCATACAATAAGGTGGAATTGATATTGGAGAAGTTCCTGGAAGTAATTCGATAGTGAACTCAATTTTCCTATCCACTGGCAACTCTAGCAATTTTTCTGGAAATACATCGGGAAAATTCCCGACCATTGGGATATCTGCCACCGTACCTCATCCTAACTGGTGTCAATCACATGCGCAAGGTATCCCTGACATTATTTCTTTAATAATTTCCTAGTTTCTAGAGCTGAAATTAAACTAACAGGGGTAATGATTTTGTCCCTCGAAAATATAAACTCCGGCTCGCCTGCGACTCGAAATGTAACTTTCTTTTTAAAACAATCCACTGTGGCCTGATAACCGAATAACAAATCCATACCCAGTATCGCATCAAAATCGTGAATACTCAGGGGTAATAGATCCACCGACAATTCTATATCACCAATACGAAGCGGACTGTCTTTATACGCACTATCTATCAAAATAGACTCGCCCATAGGGGTAGAGATAATAATACTATATGACAGAGAAGTAGGAAATTTGCCTACATTTATCATAAAGGTCGCTGAAACAAATGAATGCATAGAATCGGGATCGATAAGTATAGGTGCATCTCTATCATATAAAGACATGAGACATGTAACTACATCCAGGGTAGCTTGGGCATCCTACTTGGTAGTAGCAAATACACGACCTTGAGTCGGAGGTCTACCGGCTAATCCTCTACCACGCCCCTGAACACTGTTAGGGTCAACACTACCCACAATACTTGCAGAGGGTGTAGATATAACAATGAATTTATGACAATTCGGAGATTTGTGGCCTGGCTCATGACAACGGAAACACACTAAACCCGCCATAGGGCAGTCTCTAATAAAATGATTCGATGATCCACATTGGTAGCATACAGGTGTCCCAAATCGACTAAACATCTGGAAACCTAACCACCAAAGGGCCTAAACTAAGAATTTATTTAAAATAAATCTACTATGCAATGCGTGGCCGTAAAATGCACCATTTTCCATTCCCAATTTTTTTTTTGATTATACAAAATTATCAAACACCTAGTTTTCATAGGTTAATATTAATTGTACAGAAATTATTAAAACAACGACTATAAAATTCTTCCCAATAATAATGTAATTAGCAGAAAAACGTTAATCGACTGTAAAAAATTTTATTAGTCAACGGAATACTAAAAATTATCATTTTAGTAAAATTTATAATTTTTATTTTAAATTGTATTCTTCGAAAATTAGATTTGTCTATACCTACTATATTTCTCAAATCCATGTATATATTTTAACATGTAAATATATATGTCCGTATAAATAGTCCCACAAATTAAACGTAATATACAATTTATTTTTGCTATACACACACACATATATATATATATATATGTGTGTGTATATATAGAGAGAGAGAGAGAGAACAAATGTGAGATACCTGTTCCTGCTCTTTTCCCTTTTTGGCCGAAAGCTTTTTTTTTTTACAATGCATAGATGTATATAAATATAGGATAGCAATGGTTTTCACCGCCAACCTTATCTACCTATTATTATTATTATTTTATTAATTTGTTTTTATTTTTAATTATCGCATGTTCAACTCCCCTAGGTGGTTTTTTTTTTTTCCACAATTTGGATAAGTTTTATTATTATTATTATTATTATTATTATTATTATTTTTTATTCCTTATCCACGAAGATAAGGTTAATTAAATTTTTTTAAATGATATTATTTATTTATTAATTTTTTAATATTACATATATAGCCCTAGGACAATGTTATATATTTATTGAATCCTAAAACTCTTAAAAGTAATTTTTAAAATTACAAATTAACCTCCAATATTTTTAAAAGTTAAAGTCACCATTAACATATTAACCCCTACAATTTTTAAACTAAATATTAATTAGCGCAATGCACCTCATTATTTTCTAGATGTTCTAAATGCAACTAAAATTATGCACATGCAAACATTGGGTTTTACAACATATGCATATGTCTTATCATAATCAATCTCTTCTTCTTGATTATAACTATGTGCTACTAATCTCACTTTGTTTCTAATTACCATACATGTTTCATCATTTTTATTACAATAAATCCATTTAGTATCAATAACAGGATGAAAGTCGGTTCTAGGAACTAGAGACCAAATTTTATTTCTCTAAAATTGAAGTAATTCCCCTTGTATCGCAGCTATCCAAGATTCATCAGTTAAAGTCTCGTTTATATTCTTGGGTTCAATTTGAGATAAAAATGCAAGATTAACTAAATCTCTAAGGGAAGATCTTGCACTTACACCTTTCTTGAAATTACCAATAATTTCTTTTTTTCAAGTGTTCCAGAACTGTCTTTATAGCTTGTAGTAAAATTGTCCCTTCATTTTGTGGCTCATTATCCTTCGGATTTGATGGTTCGTTTCCTATTTCAGCTCTTTGGTTCTTTCACTTAATCATTATACATGCATCAGCATCATTCAAATCCTTTCTCGACACAAGTGAATTAGATTCCTCAAATACTACATGCATAGATTCTTCCACAACTAATGTACGTTTATTATGCGCTCTATATGTTTTACTATCCAAAGCATACCCAGGGAAGATACCATAATCTAATTTGGCATCAAATTTATCCAAATTATCCATATTATTTAAAATGAAACATTTATATCCAAAAACTTTAAAATAAGAAATATTTGGGGTTTTGTCATTCCAAATCTCACTAGGGTTTTATTAAAACTATTGGTACAAAGAGCTACCTAAGAGAGGGTAAATGGGGTAGTTATAAAAAATTAAATCAAACACAAGTAACCAATTTCCCTAAATCGATTATTATCTTGTTATACAACAGAAATGGGTTTAGCTAAGTGCACAACCAAACAAATAAAAAGGTAACAATGCAATACATAACGACATATCCTAGTTTGGCAATCCACTAAACCCTGATTCCATTCACAGGTAGGAACCAAACCCTTACAATATTTTTTATAGACTGAACACTAACCTAATTCTTTTCTCAAGCTTAGAATCAAATCCTAACTATCTTGATTCTTTTTGCAAGTTCAAAATCAACCTTTACAATCCTTATTCTTTTACAGGCTAAGAATTAACCTACCACTATTACACTTATCATTTTTATAGGTTTAGGAAGAACATTTACAGTCACACTTAATTCAATTACAGGAAGAATTAAAATCTAATATTTTCAAGGGAAAAGACTAACCTAATCTTTTTGCAGGACAAAGATCAGACCATAATTTTTTTCACAGAAAAAAATCGAAACCCTAACTACCCTGATTAGACACTGACCCAAACATGTCTAATTCACACAAACTCGCAAATACAAAAAATAGCAAGTTTCTTCCCACAATGAACTTATACTACCTCAATACAAATATACTCAATTAATGTCCCAAATAATAATTATGTGATAGATACAATGTGAGAAAAATCAATCTAATTATAAAAAACAACATGTAGCACACAAGTAGCACATATTCAGATTTTTTGATAAAAAGCTTTTAAAAGATTTTTAAGAATTAAGTTCAAAAATAATTTTTTAAAGAACCTTAACCAAGTAATAAATTAATAATCTAAGAAATCAATAAAGATAGCTTGGAATGATCTCACCGGGATCCACCAAAAGTAATAATGATTTCGCAATAACGAACACAAACCAGTAACGCAAACAACGAACGCTTTAGATTAAGAACTTTGAATATAATCTAACTTATAAATTTCAACATTAATATCTTTCTTAGAATGATAGAAGACTAATGTTCTTGATATCTAAAACTCAATCTCGCATGTCTCTTTAAATCGACCTAAAACTAGACCTCCAATTGCTAGTTTTCAAATGTCATTACTAAAAATGACATCTCAAGATCCCATATATTATATATATTCAAAATAGATATTTTTCATTTAAAAATAGTTTTAGAAAAATCATTTTAGTTCTTAAAACTTTTTCAAATCGAAATCTATAGAAATAGGAAGTATTTAATCACTTTAATTAAAAGAATATTTAATTAAGTAGATCAATTAAATATGAATCATATATATTACGATATATTTCAAAAATACTTCAAATTCCCTCAAAATCCTCTCTTGAAATCATCAAAACTGAAATATTTTGACCATAAAACAAATCAGTCAACATGTTAACTGACCACGTCGGTCGATCGGCCCTTCGCCGTCGGTTGACCAACTCCTCACAAAGGTCATTAATTTGACTATTGTGCTAGTCCAGTCGGTTAATGGATTGGACTAGAAGGTCCCCATTTCTTCCTATTTTGGCTACTGGATTCGTTAGTCAACCGACCCAACTTGTTGGTTGATCGTATTGACCAGTAGGTCACCCATTCCATTTCTAAAACACACTATTTTGGTTAGTCGACCAACCCCTTTCGCCGATTGAGAGAATTGACCAAAAAACTTATCATTTTAAGCATTAAAACCAAATTTTCACTCAGGTACTTAACCAAAACCATTTTACACACTTCAAACCTCTAAATCACACATAAGATTAATTCATTTTAAAGTGTTCTGCGTGATTCTAATTCGGGTTGCATTAAGAGTATATAAGTAAATAGTAATTTTTACCTAGTTGTCTTCAATATCTTCAAAACTCTTCACGTCTTCATCATTTCTATTTTGCACCCATTACATTTTCTTCAACAATTCATCTTCGACAATTCTTCTTTTTGATCAAATCTTTTTCTCATTTCAACTTATGGAACTTTTAATCTAAAACCACTCAATAAAACCCGTCAACATTTAATTGTTCATAAAAACATTAGGTTCAACAAAAACCTCTTCGGATAGATACTCTATTAATAACGTGACACACAATACTTACCGCTTCGGCCCAAAAATATTTAGGAAGATTATTCTCATTCAGCATAGTCTTAGCCATTTCGTACAACATCCTATTCTTTCTTTCCACAACACCATTTTGTAGTAATATTCTTGGTGTAGAGAAATTGTGAGAATATCCAGGTTCATCATAATAACTAATAATCTTATTATTTTTAAATTCTCTACTGCTATTACTACGGATATTAATTATGCATGATGGTTTCTCATTTTGCACACGTTTACAAAACTTAGAGAAAATAGATGGCACATCACTTTTCTTAGATAAGAAAAATACCCATGTTAGTCTAGAGTAATCATCAACAGTCATGAATGCATATAATTTCTCTCATAAACTAGTAATGGCATTAGGACCAAACAAGTCTAGATGCAATAGTTCAAGACACTTTGATGTAGATGTATGCAATTTCTTCTTAAATGATGATCTAGATTACTTACCTAATTGATACGCATCACATATTTTATCTTTAACATATTTTATAGTAGGCAATTCACGTACTAGACTTTTCTTAGATAAATTAGATATTAACTCCATACTTACATGACCAAGATGTTTATGCCATAACCAACTATTTTCAGATAAAGCAAAATCCTTGAATGGACACGTGTAAACATTTTCAACAATTAATGCAACAAGTAATGTACTACTATTATGTCTATTCTTAATAATGCATCTATTATTGTCAAATATAACATTATATCTTTCATCACATAACTGGTTTATACTAAGCAAATTATGTTTAAGACCGTCTACTAATAACACATCTTCAATAGTACTAGACTTATTGTCGATATTATCTATACTGATAATCTTATCATTTGCCTTGTCTCCAAAAGTCACATGACCTCCGTCTTTTAGTGTTAAAGATGTAAATTTATATTTATCACCCGTCACATGACAAGAACAACCACTATCCAGGAACCATTTTTCCTTGCTTATTGATGCTTTCAGAATAACCTGCAATGAGTACCTCAAATAATTCCTAAGTGGTACCCAAACTAAGTGGGTTCGAAATTGTTAGTCAGGACAATTTTAATTCCTTTAGGAACCCAAAGCAATGACAATTTTAATTCTTTTAGGAACCCATACTTACTTATATTTAGATAATCTTTGAACACACCTCTTTATAGTATGCCTCATAATATTACATCTAAAACATCCAACAAGATTTTTAGTTTCAGAAAAGAATTTGTCAAATCTCTTTTGTTTAATATTTTCTTGAAAATCAATTCTAGCTTTATCAAAAATTCCTCTTGAACTTTACAAAAGCATTTTCAAATTATTTTCACCACTCGTGAATTAAAGAACAACAGAATGTAAATAAGAAATATTGGATTTCAATTCATTATTTTCAGATTCAAATTTAACCATTTGCTTCTTAAGTGTGTTAATTATACTTCGTAGAGCATTTATTTGTGAACAATGATTTTTATAATCATGCGCTAATTCTTGATAGACATCAAATAGTTCATCAAAGTTTAAAAGACAAGAACTAGAACACTGTGTTACCTCATATCTAGTGGCCATTACAGCAAGCATGGATGAATCGTCGACTTGATCTTTCAGAGTTGCTTGATTCCAAAACATCCCAAGTATCTTCTTAATCTTTTAACTTTTTTCTTTTCTTTTCTTTTATTTTCTTCTCATTTTCTTTCTTTACCACGGGACAATCAGATTGAAAGTGACCGATTTTGTAAACAGTACTAACATTCAACATTATTTATGTTGGAAATTTTCTTTCCATAGAATGTTCGTCGGATCATCATTTCAAAAATTTTGGTAAGAAGCGCCAAATCTTCTTTTTTGTTCATTATCAAGACTTATATCATCATTGTCATCGTTTTCCTCATTCTTTTGAGCTTTCAATGCCAGAGATTTTTTTTGTTTATTACTGATCCATCCTCGTATCCTCAAATAGCTGTCTCATGGGTCATTAGGTTACCAATAAGTTCATCGATAGTGTATTTGGTGAGATCTTTGGCTTCCACGATTGCAGTCACTTTTGATTCCCAAATTTTAGTCAATGATCTCAAAATATTCTGTACTTTGTCCTCCATGGTATACAGCTTTCCCAATTGGCCAAGACTGTTAGAGATATTGTTGAATCTAGTGTACATTTTCGGAATTGTTTCTATATCACCTATTCTGAATAGTTCGAATTCACGAATCAAGGCATTGATTTTGGATTGTTTTACTTGATTAGTTCCCTCATGTGTGATTAACAATGTATCCTACATTTCTTTCTCCGATCTACAACCTTTAACCCTACTATACTCATTTGCATCTAAAGAATAAAACAAAATGCTTATAGCTGGAGCATAAATAGATAACTTTTGTTTATCAGACGGATTCAACTGTTTTTTCTTTTTAACAACTCCCTTTTCTTTAGGAACATATGGAACATCTTCAATGACCAACCAAACATCATAGTTAGTGGCTTGTAGAAAGGTAGTCATTGTATCTTTCTAGAATGAATAGTTGTCACCTATAAATAAATGAGGACGATGTATAGATTGTCCTTTGATCGCTAAAAAATAATACATTTTTAATGGTACCACGATACCGATGTAGTACGGTGATCAAATTTTGGCGCAGTTGCCGGGGATCGACATCACTAATTATTGAATTTAATTATTATTCTTTCGTTCTCTTACTGTTTAGTAATAAATAAATAAATAAAATCAGAAAAATAATATAAAGAAAAAAAACAGTAGAAAAAAAAAAAGAAAAAAATATATAACAAATAAAGAGATAAATAAATAAGTAAAATAATAATTAAAAAAAATACCAAACAGTGTTCGAAAGAAAAAAAAAAACAGTTAAAAAAAAAACACATTAGCTTTGATCATTTTTTCCCTTTTAGTGTTCATTACTTTTTTTGGTGTTTCTTTTGTCCACTGTTGTCCGAAACTTGGTTTTGGTTTGTTATTTTTTGTTTTTTTGTTTTTTTTTTACTTTTAGTATTCATTAGTTGTCTTCTTATTTTGCCACTGTTGTTAAAAAAAATAATAAAAAAAAATAGTAACTGTAACAAAAACAAAACAAAAAAAGAAGTTATAATAATAATTCTTTTAATAAACAAATAAACCAATAAAAAAATAAAATAAAATTTATTGAGATTAGGGTAGATGGATTATGACCCTGAGAGATTAGCCACGTTAATTGCAGCACTTAAATATTCTAATCTCTCAAGATTGCAACCTAATTCATACTCATGTACGGTATACTAAAATTCCAACCATTTCACCAGTCAATATCCTTACGATTACCAAAATCCCACATATCCCTATCATAATATTTATTTTGATCCATATTATCCGCCACCCAAATATAATCAATACTCGAATAATTATGGATGGGATCAACAATATTGTAGTGAGCCTTCGGGATCGTTCTTTTACGATCAATCCTACTACCAACCCCAATGTCAACCATTGTTTCTCCAAGATGATACGAATGTTCAATCCACTGAATTGCAACAAATTCTTAAACTCGTAGAAGAAAAACAAGTTCATAAAACCTAGGAAGAGCAAACCAAAAGAATAGACTGATTAACAGCCCAAGTCAAGAGAATGGTTGAAATATTAAATAAGAAAAATACAAAGAGTGATTGGGTAGGTGTTGAGGAGAGTGATCTAGAGCATGAGATTGAAAATGAAGAGTTGTCAAAAGAACCACAACTGAGTGAAATTGGTGAGGAACCCAAATGCTATAATCCCGAGTTTGAGTCATTTTTGGCTCAACCATCACCGGTTAGTGAGGCAGAGAAAGAAGTGAGATACAAAAGTGTAAGTTAGTTGGTAAGCGTAAAAGTTAAGAATACGTACATTGAGGAGGTCGGGGTAGAAAATCATAAGGAAAATGAGGTCGAACCATCGATGACACATTTAGACAATCTTCCTATGATTAAAACATCCATTATACCTATACCATCGCATCCCAAAATCAAGGGATATCTTTTTGATGCAGTGGACCAACCGTCTACCCTAACCAAAGATGATTCATTTCATATTCTATGGGTTGACGTAACTCAACTTCTCTTGGGAATTTAACAAAAAGAGCACCAAGTAAGTCTAATCGGAAAGAAATGGGATTCGATCCGGGAAAGAAGTTGAGAAATTTGAGTGTCGCTCGCTATTTGTCACTCACTGACTGGAGAGTTACTCAACAGAAGGTGAGAAGCGGGTTACCCCACTACAGATAGGGGGTTTAAGACACTCAACGTCCGACTGAAAATATTAAATTTAGCGCTAAGTGGAAGGAAACCCACAGTTGTTTAAAATTTCTTATTTTAGGTTATACTTTTATTTGACTTAATGAGTTTCCTTGAGTGTTGTGCCAGACAGGTTTACAAGCATTGTGCACCAATTCGGTTAAAATTTGCAGTTTCGTTACGATAGGTTGTACCTCTCCTTACCAAATTAATTTAATACTTTTCTCATTGAGGGTAATGCGAGGTTTAGGTTTGGGGGATAAATGCTTGTATTCCTTCAGATATTTTATTCTGCACTTAATTTTTTTCAATCTATCCAATGATAACATGTTTGTCGGGTAGGAACTTGAGTTTGCTAAAATAATCATTGGAACATAGGACTGATTTTTAATTTTCTATTTCGACCCTTACATGCATGCTAACTTTCTTTTATTCTAAATTTAATACATGAGCTGGTTTGCTGAGTCTTGGCATGAGAATAACTTAACCCTGAAATTAAAAAAAAAAAATATATATATATATATATAAAAAAAGAATTGTGTTAATAATAATAATTATTTTCTGGCTTAATGATTAACTTTCGCTGAGTAACCGGACCTCTTAGCTCAGTAAGCTTTGAGTGTTCATGTCAAAACGGGAAAGCAATTTGTTAAGACAATAAGTGACTCGTTAACCTCGAAGCCTAAGATGTTCGAGTTACTAAGCCTGAAGGGTGCCTTAACACCTAATGCCCGAGCCAACTGGATTTGGATCATTGGCCCAACACTCGCTACATGGGCATTTTAGAAAGCCCAGTGATTTTAATATTGCACAAGTCACTTATTTAAAGAAAATTACTTATATATAAGAATTAAAAAAAATGAAAAAAATATATAGACAAATACATTTTTATTTCAGGAAAAAATTGTTCGATTGTTTGAAACCAGTTGACTAGCTACTTGTACTAAATTCATTATAAATGAGAGTTACATGTATGTTGTGGGCGCAAAAATGAATATTGCTAGAAATCACGTGCTATGAGATTAATGACTATTTCGGTAACTTTTGTGTGATCTCGACTGAATATGTTAGTATTGGATAGGATTGGTAAATCTTTTGTGAGGAATAAAATTCACAATAAGGAATTTGAGACATTTGTGGGTAGCATCATTGTAAACCCTCGCGAGACTATACTCGTTCATTAGGGGTGACCTAGGGGTTTAAAGACTTATTGCATACGCTAAATGCCTCCCTATGAAACTAAAAAATAATACCCTTTTAATGGTACCATGGTACTGATATAGTATGGTGTTCAAGTAGGGTGTCGAACCACAGGGATCGGTCTTGTAATTATCGATTTCTAATTATTCTTCTTTCCAAAATGAAAACAAATTTTGATTTGAGTTTTGGATTTTAATATAAGAAAAATAAAATAATAATCTAAAACAAATGAAAATAGATGATCGGGTTAGGAATTACAAGTTTTATATTTTGGACTCATGTGGGTTTAATATTTTTTTTTAAATTCAGATTTGTATAAACGAGTGTTCTTAATTACAAGCTAGAATTACTCAGAAAGATTCGATTTATTATTCTTCGGCATGATTTATCTAGGTTGAATTACAATTTAGGCATAAACCATCCAAACCAATAATTAAATCTCAATAATACAATTGTATGATCGTTAGATTTAGACCACAGGTACTAGATCTAATGTTCTAGAAGCAATTGAATCTAAAATTCAAAATCTCTACAAAAACACTTTGAAAATAATTTCAACCACAATGAAACTATTTCAAACAAAGTATTTCTCATCACACAATTGTTCACACATAATCCGAAATTAAATTAAAAATATAATATTACATGAAACCCAAAATACTTACCCGAATCCTAACTCGGTTGAAGAGAGATTAGTCATTCATGGAGTTTTCTTTAATCCAATAGATGTTCAACAATAGTTTCAACATGAAGAATTTCCAGAAGAGTTTCGGCCGAAAGGAAATTGAAAAAAATAAAAAATAAAAAATAAAAAAAGAACAATAAAAAAATAAAAATAAATAAAAAAGATCGAATGCCCCTCTCAACGTACTGCCAGCTATTAATAATACAAAAACAACCTTCCCAAAAATACATCCTAGAGGTTTCCCCTAAACTCAGCCACCACCCCCATAAAATAATAAAAAAATAAAAACTTAAATTCAAGATGGACCAAAGAATAGCAGGTTTCCTTGAATCCACTTAGAATAAAAATTAAATATTAATTCCTATTATTTTCTTTTCTTTTGAGCTGTCCATGTTGTCTCTTAATTCCCAAATCTCCAACATCCCATAATTATCTTAATATTAAATGCCATCGAACACCATGAATAGCCACATTTTCTCTTTTATTTATTTCATTTTCAATGGCCTTTAAGAGACAATTAATGGCCCTTTTATTGTGTGTAACGGATGGCTTGGCGATTGATGTCAACAGAATGCTCAACCACGTGTGGTTCGTTAGTCTCATTCAGTTTGATGTGGTTTGTTCGATTCTTCGCCATTTTACTTAAAATTAACTCGTTTTTGCGCCAATTCCAAAAACCTACAAAAACACATAAAATAAACTAATAACATTAATTTAATTTATTCAAAGAATAACAAAACCTAATTTAGTAATATTAGATTGCGTAAAATGTGACACGATCATCCTTCGCCTACAGTACGTGGTGCCCTATGTGATTTTTTTAGCAATAATTTTAAGATTATTGAGATAAACAAACTCTAGTACCAATTATTGGCCTAAAGATCTACCCAAGAGGAGGGTGAATTGGGTAGTTATAAAAATTTAAATAATAAATTCAAATTCAAGATATCAATTTTCCTAATTGATTATTATCTTATTAAACAATTGAAATATGTATAGTTAAGTGCACATCTAAACAAACAGAAAAGTAACAATGAAGCATACAAAAATGTATCCTGGTTCGGCAATTTAATCTTACCTACATCCAGTTCCCCGAGCTTCACATGGATTTCACAATCCACTACCCCTTGATTCCTTTTCCAGGTAAAAACCAAACCCTTACAATTATAATTATTTTCACATGTTTAGAATCAACATTTAAAACCCTAATTCTTTTCATAGGCATAGAATCAAACCTATTATTCTCTCATGCTATTATACTTATCCTTTTCGCTTACTTAGGAACAACATTTACAACTCTCAAATTTTATTATAGGAAGAATTAAATCCTAATTTTTTCAAAGACTAAAGATTAACCTAATCTTTTTCATAGGCTAAAGATCAAAACTTAATCCTTTTTCAAGCTCAAGATTAAACTCCAATCTTTTTCTCACGCGAAAGACCTAGCCATCCTGATTAGACACTGACCCAAACGTGTCTAATCCACTCAAACTAAAAAATATAAAATATTTATTAGTTTCTTCCCACAAGGAGATTCTACTACCTCAATATAATTACACTCGATTAATGTCCCGAAATACTAAGTGATAGATTCTATGTGAGGCACAAATTTGATTTAAACAATTTAAAGCACAAATATCAAATAATCACATTTCTTAAATAAAAATCATGTTGAAAGATTTTCACAAAATTAGATTTGAAAATATTTTCACAAATAATTTATCCAAGCAATTAATCAAATAATCTATGAAAGCAAAATACAAACTGATGTCCAAAACACTTAGCGCTTAGATTAAAAACTCTTAATGATCTCACGTCTGAATTTCAGCAACAAAAATATCTCTTATAATTGTCGAAAAGTTGATGTTCTTGATTACAATTTTTGAATCACGCAGGTCTATAGTAATAGACCTAGAAGTAGACCTATAACTGCTAGTTTTCAAAAGTTATGACATTAAATGTCACTTTAAGACCCTATATATTATATGCCTTCAAAATAAGTATGTTTCAACAAAAAAAATACTTTTAGAAAAGCTTGATTTGGTTCCTCAAATATTTTCAAATCAAAATCCTTAAGAATAAGAAGTATTTTATCAATTCAATTAAGAGAATAAGTAAATATGTAGACCAAATAAATAGAAAACATAATATATATATATATATATAACCTGTGTTTGAAGGCACGAACTAAAACATATACCTTAATTTAAAAAAAAAATACCTTTTAAATGGAGTAACTTTAATAACATATTTTAGAGTAAAAAAATAAATAAATTGCATAATAATAAAATTGGAGTTAAGTAATAAAATAAATAAACCATCAAATTGTTGAAGTTTTTTTTTTTTTACTTGTCAAATAATTTTAATAAACCACAATTAGATACAAATTAATAATACATATGCAATATTAAAAAAATGACACTCCAATTATTTATAAAACATATTCAAAGTCCGACTGTTGACAATTCAATAAAATTTTGCCAACAATTAAAAACAAAATGACAAAATATCATTTGTTTCCCAAATTCTCAACTCCGATCTTCCAAGTAAACACAACCATAACCAACATTTAAAAAAAATAGCATAACTTAATTTATTTATACAACATTTCCAAACACTCCGATGTTTTAACCAACATAAAAATAATTAGTAATTTAAAGTTAACTAATTTTTTTCAAAAGAAAAGACAATCTTTCTTTATACAACATTCCAGTAAATTACAACATTTAAAACGCTTATTGTGCACAAAAATCTAATGCAAATAGAATTACATCAATTGAACTCGATTGAACATAAAAAAATACAAATAACCACCCGAACTTGATTTGAAACAAAAATTAGAGAAAAGAGATGCGAGAGGATAAGCAGATTGACATAAAGAGATTATCCCTCTAATTGTAGATATATAACTTCTCATAGTGAATATTTCATACCTAAAATCTATTTGGAAATAGGGCAAAAAAAAAACTTCAAGAAAAAGAAAAAAAAATGAAAGGGAAAAAAAAAAATATATATCAAGAACAATGTGTTGGATTACTGGAGCAAAAAAGCCCCCAACTCCAGTCACACGAATCAATAACAACACAATCTATTCATTCGGAAAAAGTGTCTAACAAATACAAATTATGCGGTTTATAAACTTGAAAAAAGTCACGAATTCATCACGACTATTAAAAAATCTTTGCAGTTTTGAATCAATGGTCTGAAATAGAACCAAGTAAAGCTTGTGACAAAAACTACAATAATTTGTTCATCTGCTAATCCATGAAATTCGTTCTACAAATCTTAGAAAAAAAAATTACTTTTTGTTTATTCCAAGTCTTCTAAGAATGAAATAATAAAAAAAAAAACACACACACACAAAAAAAAAAAAAAAAAATGGCTAAAGTCCCATTTTCAGTGTTTATGTTCCCAAATTGTTTCTTTTTCCAAAATACAAAGAATTTAAAAAAATATATGGAAACAAACAAAGAAATTTTTCTTGCGTTGTTCTAAAATTTCTAGATATAAAAACAAAAGCAGGGACAAAATGTTGACAAATGCACCTTCTAACTTATAAATATAGAAAAAGAGGCTAAGGGATAAGTTTTCATCATCTTTCTTTGACAAAACCTACATTCAACAAAACATAGTAAAATAAAACAAATAAAAAAACTGCAATACATGAAATTCAAAATCTTAAAAACATGACAATATTTATCAGGAAAAAAAACTGCAAAATTTAATTTGCACACAAAATTAATTCGACAAAAAAATCTGCACATTTTCAACTCAAGAAGATATCCACCAAATGTAAACCACTGCCTTAGAGAACAATGAAACAAAGAGTGGATTTTCTTTTTAAACCTAATTCAGAAAATCCATTATCGGAATTTTGAAAAAGAGAGAGAGAAAGAGAGGGAAAGACCTATTGAAGCTCATTATAGGTAGGAGCACACAAAATACGTCACTACTAAGAGGCATATCAATGGATTTCTCAACCTTCATTGTCAAAAAGATGGTAGTTCTTCCATTGTACACCACTGTCATATTTACAGTCAAACCCACTGCAAAAGCCAAATCAGAGCATCGATTAAAACTTAAAAACGCCCATTAAGATGAAGAACAAAAATGACATGCCCAAGTGAGGAACACAATAACACACATAAAATAAAGTTCAACAAAAGTCAAATAAGTGATTATGATAACAAAAAAATTGATAGAACATTAATTTCTACCGTGATAGAACAAAAATTGATATAATATTTTAGAACAAATTTATAGGAACTAAACATTATTGTTCTAAAAAAAAGTTTAGAAAACTACGGCGATGGCGAGGTAGTGGCGCAGTGATAGAGATGGATCATGGACTATTTTGGCTGAGTTCATGGATCATGGTTGCTGAGTTCGTGGATGGTACTACAGAGGAGGACAAGATTGAGAAACAATAGCGAGAATGAGACAGAGAAAGAGAGAAGTGTACCAAGGAGTTGTCTCATGAATATTGGCGGAGTTCCAACATGAGATTCAGCTGAGAGTGACAACTACAAAGACGCTATAGGTTGTCAACTTGCAGAATGAGTGAAAGAGAAACGTTGGCAGAGAGAACTTAGGGTTAGACGTTAAGAGTTGAGACTGTGGGAGTGAGAATTAGGGTTAATTAGGAGAGAGAGAGAGAAAATTAGGGAGATTGAGAAGGAAAATGATTAATTAGGGAGACTGTGAGAATTAGGTAACCATTTATTCAATGCAACACTAAGTGTAACCCCCCACATAATGAGCCTAGGCACAAACGACTTCCTCGAGAACTACTGCACCCTCTCTTCTCATCTCTCTCTCTCATTTCTCCCTCAATCAAGACCATCAACAACACACTCTCCCTTCTCTCTCACTCGATCTATCTATGGAACCTTTTCTCTCACTTGATCTATCTATGGAATTAGGGCTCAATTTGGGGAATCACTCTGGAAACTTCTCTCTCACTCGATCTATTTATGGAATTAGGGCTCAATTTGGGGAATCGTTGGAATGTCGTTTCCTCCATTGTGGCCGCCAGCTCCCTCAATCAAAACCCTCAACAACACGCTCTCCCTTCTCTTTCACTTGATCTATCTATGGAATTAAGGCTCGATTTGGGGAATTGTTGGAATGGTATAACTGAGAGAGATGGGAATCAGTTGGAATGAAAACCCTTTGCCCCTCTCTCTCAGTTATACCATTCCAATCGAGCCCTAATTCCCCAAATTTCGATTCCTACTTCCATAATCCCCTAAATATCTTTCTCTCCCCTGAATCTCTCTATATATAGCCCTCACAACCATCACAATTGACACACAACTATACCACCATCGTCATCTTCCTCTATTGTCACACAAAGCTGAGTCGTCGTTCAGCTATTGGGTAAATCACTTCCGCAATCGCACAAAGGTAAGTCGCCGTCGATTACTGTTTCATGTTCATTATTTTTGTTTGTTTCTGTTTTAATGAATCTATATAATCGTTCTCTGTTTCATTGTTTTTTGGGTGCAATTTTTTTGTTGTGTCTGTTAGTTTTATTGTTTCTGTTGTGTACTTGCTTCTATTTGTAATGATATTCTATAATGATATTCATTAACTCGTGGATATTTATTAAAATCGTTCTTTGTTTCAATATGAGTTTCTGTTTTGATTTCCTTGATTAGCTTTATAATTGTTGTCACACACAGTTCTACTTGGGAAGCCTCTTATGATTTCCAGGATTTTATCTGTGCGTAGAGGGAAAATCTCATCATCCAATCTGCTTGAGCCTTCTTCAATTGTGCTTCAATGTAATTGGATGACATTTCTATATGAGTAGAAGATTGTTATCAAATTACAACAGAAAACACTGCTTTTTATTTCCGATTTGGCCATTTCTAAGTTAAACTTGGCTGGATTTGGTTTCTCTATGGCTGGATCTGGCCCGATCTGGGTTCGATTCGTGCTTGAAATTTTTGAGTGATTCAACCTTAAATGGAGATTCATTTGGTAGAAAAAGAAATTAATTAGCCTTGGTTGGATAGGTTAATCATTAAGCATAGAATGAAGGTCGCCATTTCTCTAAACCCCATTGATATGCATTAATGCATTATGCATACATCTATTTCTATTTTTATATTTTTTGTTCCAAAGGCTAGGGCCGTTTGATTTTCAGAATCTAGATTGTATATTTTTTGTCATAATTTTGTGCTTATGGAGGTACATTCCTCTTGATAAGAGAATTTAATCCCACTTTTTCTCTGCATTGGTTGGTTCAATTTTTGTTCTTTATATTGGTCATGTTTATCGGTTATCATTTTGTTTTCATCCAGCCAAGATATCTAGAAACGAATTTGTCCATAATTTTTTTTTTTATAAATCTAATATTCCCCAGTTTTTATTAATTGCCCTCTCTTTGATTTAGCAAGGCTGCGACACACACACACACTATCCGTCCCTTTTTTTTTTTTGAGTTTTCTATTTAACTTTGTCACTTTTGTTTTTCTGATGGGGATCACACACACTATTTGTCAAAGCTTTGGTCTCAGTAGGGTTTGCCTCAAGAGCATAGAATGTATGCATCCGTATTCTTACTTTTTATTCTACTTTTTGTTTATGTAGCTGATAAAACATTCTTTTCCCCTCTTTCACATTGTATTCTTTTAGTATTTTTTTTTTTGTGATTCATCTTAGATAATTTTGTACCAAAAGTCAAGTGAAAATTAAACAAAATGCAGGGGCAAAATGAATTTGTTTGTTTGTTAACAACTGAGAAATTTATGCATTTTTTGAACTTTTTATTGTATAGATGTTGATTCATGTCATAAGAAATAATTGATTTCTTAGTAATAAGATTGGATTGGGATCATAAATAGAGTAGGTATAATTGATAGTTCAAAAAATTGTTGATAACCATTTATTTAATTTTTGTTTTTTTTTATTTTTAGTTTTATTTGTTACTCTCTCTTTTGATATGATTGGTTAATGTCTCTTCTAAACTGATTTTAGTATTATTTTTTTTTTCGTTTTTAGATAAATGAGGCCAAAATCTAAAAGTGCAACCATTTGGTTTATGATTGTACCTTTCAAATGTTCGTACCTAATTAGCTCATTCTGATCTACAAGCCACAAAATTTATGTTTTTCTAATTAGTTTATTAATTATTTTATTCTTTCTTGAGTTTGACCCTAAACACTTGTGTGACATTTGTGAAAATTTATGCATCTAATTTTGTCTCTATGTACCTAATTTTATGGGATTAGAAAAAACGAAGTTACCTAATTTTAGTTTGTGTTTGTGTTTTTAGACGAAACTACTATGGATGAAGAAGAATATCCTATTTATCATCGTCGCAATAATGGAAAAGTTTATAAAGCAAAGGGACAAGAGGTTGGCAATAGAGATATTGTTTCTTACAATGCATGACTTTTGAAGAAGTTCAATTGTCATATTAATGTTGAAGTTTATGTTGGACTTCGATGTGTTAAATATATTAATAAGTATATCTACAAAGGAGTTGATCAAGCAACATTGACTTTGGGAGGAGTAGATGAGATATTTTGACATGTTAACAATTAAAATTTATTATTTTCTTTATGTTTGTGGTTGTGGGTACTTGCAGTATATTCTGTAATAATGATTTTGTTCAATATTTTTTACATCCATGCCTTCATTCACTGCAAGTTAGTTAATAACTCTTATGTATTTTGGTTGTTCTAATTTACGGTCAAAGTAGTTAATTTCTATGACTATGATTCATGTCTATTTTTTATTTTTATTTTGGTATTTTAAACATTTTTTACGATGTAGATGAAGCAAAAAATCAAATCTATCGGACGCTCTATGTAGGTATATAAATAATGTATATTTATAAAGAATGTATAATCTTTCTTTTTCTTATTAGGGATTAATAGTATGGATGAAATGATGCTTATTATTTTCTGATGATTTTCAATGCAATTTAGTTGTTATTATTATTATTATTATTATTATTATTATTATTATTAATGATGGTTAGATAAAATACATTGTATAAATAGAAGAGATAATGTCAAAAAGTCCATTTTTTTGTCTTTTTGTTTTACACCTGTGCTTTCAAGCATAGGTTATACGCTAATATACATATAAAATGCAATTAATTCCCTTAAAAACCTCACTTGAAATCGTAAAAAATGAGTAGAATTGTTCAGAACCCAAGTTAGTCAACTTCTTTGACTAAGCCCGTCAGTCGACCGGACTACCCTGTCGGTCGACATCCAACTTCAACGATATATTTTATGACCGTTGAGTAGCTACTGGTCGGTTTATCGATCGAATTAGTAGGGTCTCTTCTTTTTCTATTTTTAGCTACTGGATTCGTAAGTCGATCGACCGTACCCGATGGTTGACCGATCCAACCAGTAGGTCACCTATTTCACTTCCTTTAACTTACTGTTTTTGTCAGTCGACTGACCCCTTTCGTCAATTAACTGAAATGACCCGAAAATCCACAATTTTAAGTGTTAAAACCACATTTTCAATTAAACCCTTAACCAAAATCATTTTAATGATTTAACACTTCCAAAAAAATCATATCAAGACCCTAAACTTATCACTACACACATAAGATTTATTTATTTTTAAGTGTCGTACATGATCCTAGTTTGGGTTGCATTAAGAGTATAAAGATAATAAGTTTTTTCACCTAATTTTCTTTAATATTGTCACACCCCACCCCGGACCCCAATGTCCAAGGCCGGACATGACTTCGACTTGATGTCACCCCGACCAACCACAAGTATTTATAAACTATTTATTGATATGGATTGTCAAGAAAAGATATAAATATTTTACCAACTCAAAAATTTAGCGATTATGCAAAATCGACTATTCCGTAACAAAATTACAAAAAGGTTAACCACTCTCTCCCAAAACATAACATAATCACAATGATATTTTAAAGATTCTTGCAAGGTAGATAGTGTACATTGTCAAAATCCTATTTCTTCTAGGTGTTTGAAGACTTCAAGAGGATAAATATTAATTAAAAAAAAATAAAAGGTTGATGTTCCCTTAAAACAATTGTTGGCCTAGTGAGCTACGCAAGAGGGGGGTGAATTTGGTAGATAAAAATTAATTCAAATAAAATACTTCAAAAAATTAAATAATTAAATTTTTCCCTAAATTAATTATTATCTATATAGCAATGGAAATTAAGTATCAACTAGGTGCACACCAAACAACACAAAAATAAATAAATAAAAAAATACAGCACACTAAAAATTTATACTAATTCACCAAGTTATTCTTGACTAATTCAATCTCCCGAGCTTCACAGAAAGTCACACCCACTAACCACTAAGATTCATTGAAATAGGTAGGAACCAAACTTTTACACAATGATTCTTTTCACAGGCTCATAATCAACCTTTACAACTTCTTTTTTCCCAAGCTCATGAATGACATTTTCTTTTTTGCAAGCTCAAAAATAACCTTATATTTTTTCAGGCTCAAAATTAACCTAATCCTTTCACATGATAAGGATCAAACATAATTATTTTATACTTTAGGTTAAGAATTAAACCTCACAATCACTCTAAGTATCCTTTTACCTAGTAAGGATTTAAACCGTTACAAATTCACTCAAAATTAATTCTATTTAGGAAGAATTAACACATAATCTTTTTATACTCTAGGCAAATATCAAAACCTCAATCTCTTTACCAGAAGAGATTGAAACCAGCTACCCTTGATTAGACACTCCCAATAGTATCTAATCCAACACTCAACTCACCAATTACAAAATTGATAAGTGATTTTCCCACTCGGAACTTCTACCACCCCAGATAAATTTTAAACTTAATTAATGTCCCGATACTAGTGATAGAAATACAGTAAAATTTTTAAATAAAAATGGATAGCAAGCAATTTAGCACGTAATCAGATTTTCTTAAGAAATTGTTTCAAAAATAAAATTCAATTTAAAAATAGGAAAACAATTTCAAAGATCAAATTCTAAGTAGAATATGATAATAATAAACAATCAATTAATAGTAATCAACTTAGAACAATCTCACCAGGAACCCATCGATAAATATGATAAGTAACGAAACCTCAAGTCGGCAATCAACAATAATCCATTTCAAAATATCTCAAGAATGATTCTCAAGAAAATTCTCACAATACTATCAATATGATAACTCTTAGAAAGTATAAGAACTGAATAGCTCTTCAGAATTAAATGATTGGGATTTTTTAAACCTAAAAAACGTAGGTTTATTTACAAGGGACTAGAACAAACCTTCTAACGGCTAGTTCCCACATTTCATGACAAATGATTACTCCAATAGCCACCTTATATCATTAAGATTCATTTCTGGTATAATTCACTTAATTATATCTTTTAAAAGATTCAATTTAGTCCCTCAAACTTATACTTAATCTCAAATAGATAAGATAGAAAGAATCTCATGAACCAAATTGAGAGATATCCAAAATACTTAAACCATATCTATAGGGATATTAAAATATTAACTAAATAGCTCAAAAACTTTCAAATACCTAAGATATCTCGCATATCTTAACTATAAAACGTCTAGTAATGGCTACTTTTTGGATCAAAATCATAAAAATCTCAAATCCTGAAACTGGCCATCAGTTAATCGACCAACACCCATCGGTCGACCACCCAATTCAGGACGTAGCCCAAGCCGAAATTCTTTCGCCATAAGTTAACTACTCATTTTGTATTTGTTAACCAAATGATTTAGAGAGTTTAATAAGTCAACTTACCTGTCGACCTAACAATTAAGGGAGTTCACCTTTTAACCATAAGTCGACTTACCTGTCGACCGGAAGATTCAAAGAGTTTGTCTCATTTGCATAAGTCGACCTAGCTATTGACTGGCCAATTCAGGGACTGAGCCTTCTTCCTGCTCCATTCCATCATTTGACCGATCAATTTGTGTAGGTCGACCAATTGAGCTGGAACAACTCTCCTTAATTAATTTTCAACTAACTTTCTTCGACATTTTTGCCCTTTTAACCAATTTCTTTTCTCGGTTAACTCCACTAAATCCTTAAATTCAATTTTAATTAAATATCTTTCTTAAATCAATTGTTTCTTCCTCAATTACACATAGAAGCAAATATGTTAGCTAATTAGGATCCTATAAAAAAAAAACATAATTGTAAAAACATTTTGTGTCGTATGTCATCCTAATCGGGATACATTAAGAGTAAAAATTTAATCTGAGTTGTTTTTCCTAGGTTCTTCAAATTCTTTGATCTCTTAACATGTATCATCTTTGTCAATGTCTTTAACATCCATTTAGCATTTTTCTCAATATCTTCATGATAATCTATTCAGTGGAACTAATAAACTGAAACACTCAATAAAATTGTTAGTTCCACTAAAAACATCAACATTTAATTGTCCATCAAAATCTTAGGATCAATAAGAATAATAAATATTTTTCCCACTCTCTCTCTCTCTTTATATGTGTTAAATGTACTTTCTTCTTTTTGTTTTTTCTCTCTCTCTTTAATACTCTCCATAATATTTTAATTGTATAATTAATATTGGGTTGAGAAAACAAACCATTAAATTTTAATAAATTTTATATAATTAAGAAAATTTAGGAATGAGGAAAAACTGCATTTTTAATGTCACGCATTTCATAGCATATTAGATTTATTTAAATAACTTCTTAGTTTAGGCCCTGTTGTTGTCTGGTTCACGAAAAATGTCGACTTCGGTAGTATTCCGACGAGAGTGTAATAACAGTGTAATTATTGAGGTGAGTGTTTTGTCTTCTATGTAAATTGTCCAATTATATTTTTATACTAAATTGTGAAAAAGAAAATTTTTATTAAAATGAACGATTTAATAACATTACGTGGATCGAGTAAATTTTTAAATGTGGAAAATGACTATTATTATTATTCGACTATGTCATATTATGAATCTCGACAGGAGGGCATGTCCTGCCGGATGTTATTGGTCCTAACAGGAAGGCATGTCTTGTAAGACGTTGTGTTGTAACTTGACAGAAGGGTAAAACCTGGAGGTGGTGGTGGTTGTTGTTGTTGTTGTTAACGATGACGATTTTCATCATGATATGGTGATTTATACCACGTGTTGGATCCTATCATTAGAGATATTAAATGACCCTAACACTTATGACAACCTTAGATTGCATAGTTGTACAGCTTATAGTACCATTATAACTCTCAGTGGTGAGGTAAAACGATCCTATGGTTAGTAGAAAAATATGTTTCTGGTATTTTATGATATAAGAGTTATTTGATTGGTTGATTTATATTTAGTAGCTATTCGTTGATGATACTATGATTTTCGATATTGTTCAGTGTAGTTATATTTTGTTTGGAAAATAGCATTGTGGTTATATTCTATTTAAAAAGTGAATTTTGCTAAATGCGCTTATTCCATAAATTATTTTTATATTTTGAAGACAATACACCGATAAAATATTTTGTCTTAGGTACTCGAAGTAAAGGTGGGTCCACTACTAGCGTTAAATAGGATGAAAGGGTGGTGCTGCTTTTGAGGATGTCAGGGCAATTGTTGGAAGCGAGTGGTTTGAACCCTTTTTGTAGTTTTGTCATAGAATAGTTGGTTATATATATATATATATATATATATATATAATCGTTAAATTTTTAATTAATAAAATATATTATTATTTTTATCACAGTGGCGTAGAGGAAGCGTGGTGGTGGAGTGGTTTGTGTTTTACTTCTACTTCTCCATAAAACTAAAAAAAAAAAAAAATCGAGTGACGTCCTTGGAAAACCGGGTCATTACAAATGTCTTCAATACTCTTCAAACCTTCATCGCCTTCATTTTGCACTCGTTATGAATTCTTCAATGATTCTTCTTTTTTATCAAATATTTTTCTCATTTCAATATATGGAACTTAAATCTAAAACCATTAAATAAAAATATTAGTTTCATAAAATATCAATGTTTAATTGTCCATCAAAATATTAGGTTCAACAGAATTAGCTAAGAAACATTTTTTTTTAAATTATTTTTAGTTTTGTTCTTAAACTCTATCATTGAAGATTATCAATAAAATTTGTTATTTGCAAAATAACCTTGTGTATTAGAAGAATGAAACTAAACAGGAATCAACAAAAAGACTCAGTTCAATATGGAACTCAACGCCTCAGGAAAAAGCTAAAGAATGAGCACGGGGTAAGATTCAACTATGAACCTACCTCAAAGCTGTAATCCATAAGGCTTAGACGCCAACAACAAAGCTAAGGAATGATCATGGGGTAAGTTTCAGCTATGAACCTACCTCAAGGCTGTAAGCCATAAGACTCAGACGCTAGTAACAAAGTTAAGGAATGAGCATGGGGTAAGGTTCAACTGTGAACCTACCTCAAGACTGTAAGACATAAGACTCAAATGCCAACAATAAAGCTAAGGATTGAGCACAGGATAAGGTTTAACTATGAACCTACCTCAAGGCTATAAGTCATAAGACTCAGACGCCAATAACTAAAGCTAAGAAATGGGCAAAGGTCAAGTTCAGCTTAGAACCAAAGAACCTCAAGTAACCTGCTAACTCAAATACTTAAAATATTTGAACTGTTAGAATAAAATTAGTTCAATTTAGTAAAACCCAGACAGACGTTATTTGTCAAAAAAAAAAAAAGGAGGGTCAGCAACAAAGGAAGGTTGGCACGGTTCACAAGCTAACCTCATAAGAAAGGAAGGTCATCACGGTTCACAAATTGACTGCATAACAAATGAAGGTCAACTCGGTTCACAAACTAAGCTCACAATAAATGAAGCATCAAGCCGATTCATTCGACAACTCACCCTGCAAAGAGAAACAAGCCTAAAAGATTCACATGTAATTTAAAAAGAGGTCAGCTTATTGACCTGAGGAGAATATAAGCTTCAAGGAAAAGAAGTCAGTTCAGCCTGATTTGTTAGATTTCAAAAGAACATATAAGCAGAGAATAGGTCAGCTTAAGAGTAACCTCATAGAAGTTCAACGTGTCAAACACAAACAGGTCTACAACATCCAAACTTGTACCAACATGAAAGAAAGTAAGACAACAACATCAAAGAAAGTTGAAAAAAAAAAAACCAAGAAAATTACAGAGGTAAGGTTCAACCTATGAACCCAACTGCCTTAAGGTAAGTTTAGTAATAAACCCAAATATCTAAGGAGTCAACTAAGAAATCAGCATAAACAAAGATCATGTCAATCTATTCAACATATCAATCCTACAAATAAAAAATAGGCCAGGTCAATTCGTAAATTGACCCTAAAAGTAAAGGTCAGGTTCAACCTCGAACCTAAGTGCCTAAAGGTAAAATTCGGCCAAATACTCTATTTCTATCATATTCAATTTTATTTCTTGAACCTCCACCTAGGGAGAAATTAGAGAAGAAATTATTTAAATCTCCAAAAAATGGCTCATCAATTATCTTCAAAGCAGACAAACTAATGAGATAAGGGGCTAAATGATAAGGATAAAATTCATAGGACAAACTTGTATATTAACGTCCAATGGGTCAATGCAAAATTGGCTTAAATGGGTATAACTCATATTATATAAGGTGTAATAAATATGTAATTATCAATTCAAGCTGAGAAACTATGGTCCATAATAACGGTCAGTCAGGTTCAATTTGAATTATCTCCCAAATCGATGAGATATTATTTTTACTAAATTTAGGAGTATATTATTCTTCCCAAATCATTGGGAGTCAGTTATTTTTCACACTATAAATACATTAATCTACAAGTTACATTGACATGAAATTCATTCTATGATTATGATATCACTCAATTTTTTATTAACTTATTCTGAAGTCGAAGGATATTTGACCGATACCACACTGTTATCCCAAGTACTTATCCTAAGTGTTGCAGGTGTTGGAGCTAGGATCACTGGAGAAATCTAGTTGTATCACGCTAAAAAGTCAAAAATAAAATCCAAGAAATCGAGCATACACTTTTTGAATCTTTAATTACATTACACATGCAAGTCTCACAAAACTTAATTTTCTTATTCAATGGTTGAATCTCACAATATTTCTTTAGATGGAAACCCTGCCTAGATTTGTCTCGGTTTTGAAAAAAAACCTATTATAGAGAGGGGAGAAAAAAGTGTTTGAGGAGAACGATTGTGGAAATGAAGAGAAATTATTTTAATTCTATGCTTATAATAGAAGGATATTATAGTCCTTCAAATATTACTATTATAGAATTTAATAGTGCAATTTAGTTTGTAGTATAGGGGTTATAGGTGCTTATTATGTTAGTATGAGAGAGAAAATCAGTTCATGTGGAGTGTTGATCCTAAGATTTTGATGAACAATTAAATATTGATATTTTTTGTGGAATTAACGATTTTATTGAGTGTTTCAGTATTAAAGTTCCATTGATGATTTATCATGAAGAATTGAGTAAAAAGAGTTATGTATGCTAAAGAGACTGACAAAGATGATGGACATTAAGAGACCGAAGATTTTGAAGAATTTAGGGAAAAATAACTCTGGTTAATTTTTACTCTTAATGTGTCCCGATTAGGATCACACACGACACAAAATATTTTTAAATTTATGTGTATTTTGATAGGATCCTAATTAGTGAAATTATCTGCTCCTATGTGCAATTAAAACAGAAATAATGATAATTGATTAAAATTGAATTTAAGTATTTAACGGAGTTAACCGAGAAATGAAATCAGTTAAAGGTGCCAAAACGTCGATGAGAATGAATTCAAAACTAATTAAGGAGAGGATTCTAGCATTGGTAAGTCGACAGGTAAGCCAACCGATACATAGAATATGAAGTCTCTGAATCTCTAGGTAGACAGATAGGTCGACTTATGAAACTCTCTGTATCATCCAGTCGACAGGTGATGGATGTGCGGTCGACCGATGGGCGAAGGAATTTTGGCTTAGGTAGTATCCTGAATCGAGCGGTCGACTTATGGGCGTTAGTCGGTCGACTTATGAGTCTGTTTCAGGTTTAGAGGATTTTGAGGATTCTAATCAAATAGTAGCCGTTACTAGCCGTTTATGGTCGAGATATGAGAGAAATTTTATGGATATGATAGTATTAAAGATATATCATTGATATTTTGTCATCCCTATAGATATGGTTCATATATTTTGGTTACTTCTCAAATTGGTTCATATAATTCTTTCTATAATATCGATTTGAGTTTGAGAAATATTTGAGAGACTAATTGGAATGTTTTGAAAGCTATAATTAAGTCAAATATACTTAAAATGAACAATAATAATATATGGGGTCTATAGGTGCTTTTTAGATACTTATCATTTAATAACTAGTCGTTAGAGGGCTTGTTTTATTTCCCTATATATAAACCTGCGGATTTCACATAACATAGACACCATATCAAGAACTATTCAGTTCGTAAGCGTTTATAAGAGTAATCATTCTGATATTATTTTGAGAGATCAAATTGTGAGATCAATTATTGAGGAGTTTTTGAGTTAAAGTGCTGATTGTGTAAGCGTCACCGAGTTGAGTTGTCTAGCATTCCAATCTATATTTATCCATGTGAGATCTTTCCAAGCTATTAATCTTTACTGCATATTTATTTTTCTATATTTGCTTGGTTGATAAGATCTTGATAAAATCGTTTTCTTAACTTTAAATTGCATAAAAATATTTTAAAATGATTTTTGGTGAAAATCTGATTACATGCTTATTTGTGTACGATTCATATTTATCATAATCAGATTTTTGGTGAAAGTGTTCCAAGAATATTCTTAATTGAATTGAATCTATTGCTATCATTGCTTTCTTGGTCAATTGATTGTATGAGAAATCGTTTTTTAACTTTAAAAACATAAAAATTCTTTTAAAATGATTTGTGAGATAATCTGATTACGTGCTCAATTTTGTACTACCCATATTATTTTTATAATCAGATTTTTGTTTCCTCGCTTAATTCTATCACTAGTAATTATTGGGATATTAATTGAGTTTAAATTGAATTAAGGTGGTAGAAGCTCCGAGTAGGAAAAACTTATCAATTTCTTATAATTGGTGAGTTGTGTGCGGATTAGGTACTATTAGGAGTATCTAATTAGGGGTAGCTGTGTTTCAATCTCTTTCGATAAAAAGATTAGGTGTTAATTATTCCTTGATTGAATTTGTGAGTAATTTTGTAAATGTTCCATTCTTACTTGGGAAAAGAAAAGTTGGAGTGTTTTTGTGATGTTTTAATTCTTGAGCCTAAGGTATAAAAAGAATAAGGTCGTGATTCTCCCTGTAATAGAATTAGGTTATTCTTGAGCCTGTAAAAAGTAGAGGTTATTCCTGAGCCTGAGAAAAGAAATTTGTAAAGGTTGATTCTGAGCCTGTGAAAAGAATCATTGTGTAAATGTTTAGTTTCTACCTGTTTAAAAGAATCTTAGTGATTAGTTGGTGTGAATCTCCGTGGGGCTCGAAAGACTGGATTAGCCAAGAGTAGCTTGATGAACTAGGATATATCGTGGTGTGTTGCCTTATTTATTTTACTTATATTATTGTTTAGTGTGCATATAGTTGATAACACATATCTGCTGCTATAAAGATAATAATTAATTTTATGATAAAATTAATTGTTTGAATTTTTGAAGTATTATTATTATTCTGATAATTTTTTAATATTACCCAATTGACTCCCCCTCTTGGGTAGCTCACTAGGCCAACAATTGGCATGAGAGCTGGTTTTAGCTCGATTAGGCTTAACATCCTAGTTAAACCGGTCATGTGCATACACTATGGATGATGCATTTTGTGTATCCTCTTTTGATAGTAGTAAATACATATATGATAATGTGATTTATGATTCTTATGATTCTTGTGGCAGTGATAGAGATGATGATAATGAAAATGTCCATATTGTCATGAAAAAATTACTTTCCTTTACACTACGTTTTGCTAAAGAGAATTTGAGTTTAAAAAGAAAAATTGATTCTTTTGAAAATGGATGAAAAAGTGTTCGAAAATCTAAAATGCATTTGAATTATTATTGCAGTACAAAAAGAATTTTCGGACGTTATTTTTGAAATTAACAATGTGTTCTCTAAAGTGGATTATCTTGAAAATGAAAACAAAGTTTTAAAAAATAATCTTGAGATGATTTCTAAGCAAATTTCAGATCTTGATTCAAAAATCGATTTACTTAAGAAAAATTTTGAAAAATCAAAATCCGACCTTAAGTCTGTTTCGAGAGATTCTGAAAATAATTTTTCTAGACAAAATGAATATGCTTCATTGTCTCATCCTTCATCACAAGCCAGTGATAATTATGTAGCTATTGTTAGAAATGATTCTTACTTTACATATGGTGATTTCTATGATAAATTGGATTTGAGATGTTATTATTATAATAGGGTTGAGCATTTTAAAGTATCATGTCCGTTTTAAAACCCTAAGTTTATGTCTAACAATGACGGATCCAAAATGAAATGGATACCGAAGAAAACTATTAAAATATCTTGTGCAGAATTACATAATATCGGAAGTGGACTTGAAGGAACAAACAAATAAGTTGTATCAAAGACAAAACAGGAAGTCACGGAAGATCCATAAGCAACGCGTGCAAAGCGAAAAGATGCACTGAAGACTGAATGTGAAATTACAAAGAAGCCACAAGTGAAATATGCAAAGAGAAAAGATTTGTCAAAGTCAAGATAGAACATTACCAGAAAGCCACAAGTGACACGAGCAAATGAAAATATCAAAAAATGAAGTGGTAATAATCAAAAGTTAAAAGGATACAGACAGGCCAAGAGGAATTATGCACCCAAAGCAATCATGAGTACAAATGAGGTAAAAAGTAAAGTTGTCCCGAAAAATATAAAAGGTACTCCTAATCCCTTACGGTTTAAATTTATTAAATTTGTTAAAGAGGGAGATTCCCTACTTGCCAAATAGGTAAGTTGGTAATAGTTCTAAGACTTATTTTAAATGATGCGTTCACTTGTTATCTTAGAAACGTTATATGGAGATTATGAAAATCACAATTAGTTAAAGTGTATTTACATGTTTTAATAATGTGCTTATATCAAATAGTAATCATGTGTTTGATTTTGAAGCATGTTATGTGATTTAGAAGATTAATCGAGTGTTTGTGATCTCACTAAATAGTGCTAATTATTTGTTGCATATGCATTTTAATACGATTATTTGTATAATGTGTTGTCATTCATGTTATTTACGTTTATATAAATGAGTTAAATTAAGCTGATTTTTTATGTATCTTGACTTCTTAAAATGCATGATAATTTATATTGAGGTGATTTAAAAAATAAAGAATGATTTGGTTGATGCATATTGTATTAAGTCTATTTTTGATACTATATATGCGATCATTTGAATATTCGTAGTGCATTAATCTATGTTTAATGTTTTAAGTTGATACTTTGTGCACATGAATATATTTATGGATATTAAGTATCTTGCTATATGCATGACAATATGTTCTTCTCATACGTCTCATATCTATTGATTTTTAAATGATTATGATTATGAAGGGGTCTAGAATGATATGAGATAACATCATTATTCTTGAGATATGTTTCATATTCTAGTGCATTAAAGATTACATGTTTCTAAATTCTATCTATAAGGAAGACATTATTTGGTATCATAAGACATGCGGACTTAACTAAAATTATATGATTGCATGTTATATTATTGAAATATTTTGATTACCTTAGGATTATTCTCCTAAGTATGAATTTGTTTGTTTAAAATTATATATGGGGAGAAGTGTTCATAAGAGGGGCAATAATGTGTTATGCTTAAATTAAAAAAGATGATATTGAAGATTTTGACATTTTTTATTAGTTTGTTATATTCACTAAATCTTTAGTGGAAAATTAAATTTCATGACATTTGTCTAGAGTAGTGATGTTTTTGGTTCCCTTCCCCAATTTGTTTTTAGATGACAAAGGGGGAGAATTAGTTGATATTTTAATGAATGTTTCAAGGGGGAGCTTGAATTATCTTGTTGAATATCTTAAGGAGGAGTATATTGAAATTTGTTCTTTGTTAAAAATCTTATGATTATCTTCATTACATTGCTTTAATGAGTTAAAGAACCCGTCCTCGAATTTAGGGAGAGTGTGGTTACATTATTATTTTGAAGAAAACATCAAAGTTAATTGTTATCATCAAAAAGGGGGTGATTGTTGATCTTAAGATTTTGATGAATAATTAAATGTTGATATTTTTTATGGAACTAATAATTTTATTGAGTGTTTCAGTATTAAAGTGACATTGATGATTTATCATGAAGAATTGAGTAAAAAGAGTTATGGATGCTAAAGAAACTGACAAAAATGATGGACATTAAGAGACCAAAGATTTTGAAGAATCTAGGAAAAAATAACTTAGGTTAATTTTTACTCTTAATGTATCCTGATTAAGATTACATACGACACAAAAAGTTTTTAAATTTATGTGTGTTTTGATAGGATCCTAATTAGTGAAATTATCAGCTGTTATGTGTAATTGAAAGAAAAATATTGATAATTGATTAAAATTGAATTTAAGTATTTAGTAGAGCTAACCGAGAAAAGAAATCGGTTAAAGGGGCAAAAACGTCGATGAGAATGAATTCAAAACGAATTAAGGAGAGGATTCTAACATTGGTAAGTTGACAGGTAAGTCGACCGATGCATAAAATATGAAGTCTTTGAATCTCTAGGTCGACAGATAGGTCAATTTATGAAACTCCCCGTATCGTCTAGTCGACAGGTGATGGACGGGCGGTCGACCGATGGGCAAAGGAATTTTGGTTTGGCTAGTATCCTAAATCGAGCGGTCGACTTATGGGCGTTGGTCGGTTGACTTATGGGTCTATTTCAGATTTAGATGATTTCGAGGGTTCTGATCAAACAGTAACCGTTACTAGCTGTTTATGGTCGAGATATGAGAGAAATTTTAGGGATATGATAGTATTAAAGATATATCATTGATATTTTGTCATCCCTATAGATATGGTTCATATATTTTGATTATGTCTCAAATTGGTTCATATAGTTCTTTCTATACTATCGATTTGAGTTTGAGAAATATTTGAGGGACTAATTGGAATGTTTTGAAAGTTATAATTAAATCAAATATACCTAAAATGAAAGATAATGATATATGGGATCTATAGGTGCTTTTTAGATACTTATCGTTTAAAAACTAGCGTTGGAGGGTTTGTTTCAATTCCCTATATATAAACCTGCAGATTTCACATAACATAGACACCATATCAAGAACTATTCAGTTCGTAAGATTTTATAAGAGTAATCCTTCTGATATTATTTTTAGAGATCAAATTGCGACATCAGTTATTAAGGAGTTCTTGAGTTAAAGTGCTGATTGTGTAAGCGTCACTGAGTTGAGTTGTCTAGTGTTCCAATTTATAATTCTTTGGTGTTATCCATGTGAGATCTTTCCAAGCTATTAATCTTTACTGCATATTTATTTTTCTATATTTGCTTGGTTGATAAGATCTTGATAAAATCGTTTTATTAACTTTAAATCGCATAAAAATATTTTAAAATGATTTTTGGTGAAAATCTGATTACATGCTTATTTGTGTGCGATTCATATTTATCATAATCAGATTTTTGGTGAAAGTGTTCTAAGTATATTCTTAATTGAGTTTATTGCTATCATTGCTTGCTTGATCAATTGATTGTATGAGAAATCGTTTTTTTTTTTTTTTTTTAACTTTAAAAACATAAAAATTCTTTTAAAATGATTTGTAAGATAATTTGATTACGTGCTCAATTTTGTGCTACCCACATTATTTTTATAATCAAATTTTTATTTTCTCACTTAATTCTATCACTAGTAATTATCAAGATATTAATTGAGTTTAAATTGATTTGAGGTGGTAGAAGTACTGAGTGGGAAGAACTTATCAATTTCTTGTAATTGGTGAGTTGTTTGCAGATTAGGTACTATTGGGAGTATCTAATCAGGAGTAACTATGTTTCAATCTCTTCCGATAAAAATATTAGGTATTAATTCTTTATTGATTGAATTTGTGAGCAATTTTGTAAATGTTCCATCTTTACCTGGGAAAAAGATAATTGGAGTGTTTTTATGATGTTTTGATTCTTGAGCCTAAGGTATAAAAAAAAATTAGATCGTGATTCTCCCTGTAATAGAATTAGGTTATTCTTGAGCTTGTAAAAAGTAGAGGTTATTCCTGAACCTGAGGAAAGAAATTTGTAAACGTTGATTCTGAGCCTATTAAAAGAATTATTGTGTAAAGGTTTGGTTCCTACCTATTTAAAGGAATCTTAGTGATTAGTGGGTGTAAATCTCCGTGGGGCTCGGAGGACTGGATTAGCCAAGAGTAGTTTGGTGATCCAGGATATATCGTGGTGTGTTGCTTTATTTATTTTACTTATATTGTTATTTGGTGTGTATATAGTTGATAACACATATCCGCTGCTATAAAGATAATAACTAATTTTAGGATAAATTTAATTGTTTGAATTTTTGAAGTGTTATTATTATTCTAATAATTTTTTAATACTACCCAATTCACCCTCCTCTTGGGTAGCTCATTGGGCCAACATGGAGCACTCTAGGAATTAAATCTTGAATTTAATCCCAAATGCACCACGCCAATGTGGGGAGGAGTGCGCCCTTAAGATAGCCCGGGGAGGTGATTAGTTGAGATGCATGTAAGTTGGCCTAGACAACACCTTACTGTAAAACCTAAAAAACAAATTAGTTCCAACATGCAAGTTCAAGGGTCAAATTGCTTAATCGTCTTCTTTTTTTTAACCATTAGTTTTTGGCCCGTGCTATGTGAGGACTATTGAAATATGTATTTTTTAAGTTTTTATAATAATTAGTTTATTTTTATTTATTTATTTGAATAGATAAATATACAGATATTTTGTTTCGTTATAAAGAATTTGTGGGAAAATGCATGTCTCTTTTTATATAAAATAGCCCAATGGATGAAAGCATTTGGTTTAATATATTTTAATTAATTATTTTATAGAATTAGTTTCAAAAATATTATGTAAGATTATTTGAAGTATAAAAAAACAATGAATTAAGATATGGTTGGCCATTTCTTTAATTTTTGGTAGAAGTTCTAATTCGGGAAGAAGATAACCATTGAATTGAAACGCCGAAAAAATTTGTAGTTTCACTAATTATTGAGGTTCATAAAATTATGCAATTGGTAAAATGATAAAATAAACGAAGGATTAAATTTAGGGCAAATTACAATTTTGACCCTCTAATTATTATTTTTGTCAAAGTAGTCCTCGTCTTTGCACGAGTTTTTTTAATTGACCTTTCTGTCAAAAAAATGGGGTTAAATTGGATGGAATTTGTGTATGTGATCAAATTAAAACTATAGGAATCAAATTGAATTAATGTTCAAACTATAGAGGTGTAAGTCTCATTCCTATTAGTATCCATGATACAAGTCGAATCCTAGATGTAGAAATAGAAGAAGGCGAACCTTCTTTCCTATGAAAGAATTGAAATTCTCACAGATACAAATTAACCAAATTTGCCCGACGTAGAGGCAATCAAGAAAGCGGCATAGGTGAATATATAACCTACAGAAAAGTGGGCTAATCCAACCAATCTTGCTTGCACAATGGAAAGGGCCACAAGTTTCTCTCTCCAACGAATCAAATTGGCCAAAGGCGTGCGTTCATGAGCCCATGCTAAAGTTTCAATCAATTCCTGCCACTCAATACACCTTTCTCCAGATCTCAAAAATCTATTATCTCTCTCTCTTAATTGCAAAACCCAAATTAGAAACCTTCTTTTCTCCCTCAATTGTAGAACCCAAATCCCCCAATTTAATCTCCTACAAGTCCAAAAAATACCCATCATCCCCTTCCTTCATCGCATCGTCGTCGTCGTCAAACATTGGCATTAGACGTTGCTCTACTTCTTCCCCGAGCGTCATCACCACGAACCCCTTCATTGCGCTGAATTCATGGATTGCCATCTTTTCTGGGAACTCTACATCTCTCCATTGGCATTGACTATCCTAGCGCCAAGCAAACCGACGAGGATTTCTCTAACCATCACACCTTTTGGGTAGTTCTGGAAATTGGCTCGAAGCATGTGCTCGCATTATCCAGGTTAGTGATGAGGATGTTATTTACAAATGAATCAAGTACTTTTAAGCTCAAATATTCATGAGTTTTCAAGCATTTTTGTTAGTTTAATGTATTTTTGTATTGTCTTGTAGAAATATAAATAAATGGGAGAAAATGTGCAAAATGAATGCTTTCAAGCCCGATTTTGATTATTATGAAATTCGATTATGAAACACCTTAAAACATAAAAGTTGTATATATCTTTCTTATATTTTTCATAACATTTTGAATCACCTCAATCGGAGTTCAAAAAAGAAAGTTATGGTTAGATTTCAGAAGTTGCGCGCTGCAGAAAAAAAAAAAGCCCCACTATAGCCCCAAAACACAGACAAGACCTATTTTGAGCCCTTTTTATACCGTCTTATACCTTAAACCCTAGTGGTGGAGGATTTTGGGAGAGAAAACACTAATGTTTAGTCGATTTGTGGCAAAATTAAAGAGAAAAGCACTATTGGAGACACATAACCGCTAGAGAGAGAGCTTGGAGTTGAAGTTTATTGAAGATTTTAAGATTTGAAGCCCATCTTCACAAAAAAAAGGTTTTATCTTCCTTTCTCTCACTCTAATCTTTATTTAACTTTGTATTTGTGATATTGTATTGAACATATTTGCATTTATGAATTTCTTGAAAAGATTAGTTATGGATTCCACTATGTTAAGTTAAAATTCATATCTAGGGATTAATATAGTCTCGTTGAACCATGTTTTGAATATTTTGTTAATTGTTAACTTTAATTTCATTTTATGCCTCTCTCTATTTAATACTTTTGATTCATGTGGCCAATGAATTAGATGATTTTAGGTTATGAATTTTATGCTCGAGAGAGATTGAGTTTGTAACCGAAATTGAGAGTGAATAATTTAGGTTTTTGTGAGTCTAGGAGGAGATCAACACCTAGGTAATCGAGTTGAAAATTTAGGATCTTGTGAGACTAGGAGGTGATCAAGTTCTAGATTTATCAACTATGATTTCTATTCAATTGTGTTTGCCTTATTGATACTTTCAATTTATGCTTCCATATGATATCTTGGTTGATTTGAGAACTTAGGATTTGACACTCGAGAAAGGTAATTTAGGATTCGAACTTAGGTTAAGCACAACTTAAGTTTTAATAGATCGGGCGATTATTAAAACTTGCTATAAGGTCGGGGTATAACGAATTTTCTCACCTAAATATTAGATAGGGATATCAATTTTGAAGTGTTTACAGATTTTTTCACTTGACATTTAGAAGAGGTAGTGAGAGAGCACGAGTGACCTTGATTATTGAATGGATGAAATTAGCTAATAATTGCTTAAGAGGATGACATGAGAATAACGAGAAGAAATCAAGCCTCTAGAATAATTGTGCATAGGAAATCCTTATTTTATTTTGCTTTTGTTTTTATCTTTGTTTTAGTTTTATTTCATTTAAAAAAAAAAAAAAAACCTTAAATTTGGACGTCTAAATAAAGTTAGGTTACAATAATCGTGGTACTTAACGACAATTCAAACCAATCCATATGGATACGATACTCTACCCACTCTATACTATTAAAACTTAACCCGTAAACTTGCATCGTAGCAAAATAAAACACTACCAAGTTTTTGGTGCTATTGTCAGAGATTAGCGCTTTAGATTGTTGTTAATATTATGAACAAGTAACTTGATTTTAATTTAGGCATTTATTTTTATTTTTTAATTTTTGTTTTTGATTTCTTTTATTACAAGGTACTTGAAGATGTTTGATCAACAAGTCCTCTTGCTATTTTCTCAACAAGATTATGAGTCATTCTATTGTGCTTGGGAGAGATACAAGGAGATTCTATTTTTGTTCCCTGATCATGGTTTTTCAAAGAAATATCAACTACTAAACTTCCTCAATGGGTTACAAGCCACAACAAGAACTTGAGTGGAATGAAGAAGTGGTACCACCTCTTTTTACCAACTAACCACGAACGAAGCCTTTTGGTTGTTGGAAGACATGGCCGATTTTGACTATCGGAGTTTGAATTATTCAACAAATCACCAAAGCTTGGGGATATTTACAATATTTCGGCGCCATGGTTTGACACCCCACACCAACTTGTGGAGTCTTCTCCTACCCTGGAAGACACGTTTACTGTATTCATGATAGAAACTTAAAGTATCATGAGGGAAATAAGAGACACACAAGCCACATTCATATGTGAAAGCCACCATAAGGAACTGAATACAAGTGGGAGGACATTGGAGGTGTCATATGAAGATGATGCAAAAGATGACGAAACTCAAGAATTTTTCGTTGATGGAAAATCATAAGATGATTTTGATTCCTCACCTCTTGGAATCCAATTGATGTTGCCACCATTGATCATTGAAAACCACCGTAAGAAACCACGCACAAGTGGAAGGAACTTGGGTTTGTTCGATGATGAGGATTCTAATGAGGAGGAGACCCAAGAATTGATTGATGATGAAAAATTACAAGACAACACTTGTGAGTCTCCACTTTTTGAGATCTATGTTGTGATGCCACCATCGATCAAAGACGACTACATCTATGAGGATCCGATGTCGCTTACTTTTCCTCTTCCACCTTTAGTATTGTTCATTCAAGCTCACCAAGCACATAAGCCGAAGCTAATTAATATTGAGCATACGTTCTAATCAATTCTACATCTTGCCAAGCTTGAGGGCGTTCAAAACCAAGACCTATTTATTGTGTTGTATGACACATACTATGGGCGGAAACCACTCTTTAATGAGCACTTCTCCATTATTAAGCTGAGGACATTAAACCAAGTACTTCTTGGGAGGCAATCTAAGTTTTCTAATAATTGAGTCTAAGGATGCAAGCTATGGAAGGAAGCCCCAAACTAGTTACCTTGCCCGAAGCATCACCACCAACCACACTAGAAGGCGAGATTGTTTTTCCTCATCGGTACGTGTTCTTATTCCCTTATACTTAATTTGAATACATGTTTGACTTTGAGTTTAGGGGTGAGACATGTGTTGGCTTATGTTTGTTGGGTTTATGAACTGCTTGTGTGTATGATTTTTTTTCATATAACTTGTGTTCTTTTGCCCATGTTTTTAGTTTTTTTTTTTAGGTTTGTTTAAATAAATTATGAGTCGTGTTGATATGAAATAATATGATATTGATGATGAGTATAGATACTTGATATTCTCTTAAGTCTTTTGAAATGCATTGCATTGCTATTTCTGTATGCTTGACTCATATTGATTGAAATTAACTCTTGACTTTTTACATTTGAGCACCATAAATCATGATCACTTGGCATTTTGAGTACTTTGAGAATATTTATGTGCCTTAGGTAGGCTTTGACATCTCATGAACACTAGAACTCATTTGAGTAAAACTTGAGGTAAAATTCTAGGTTATGTGTTGTTGGAGAGATGATTTACGCATTTCTTTGGATTGTTTGGGCTTTTTAAGCGAACCCTTGAAAATTGTTTACCCCTTGTTACCCTCGTTGAGCCTTATTGCTTAATTCTTTCATTACCCTTATATGTACATCCAACCTACTAAATGCATTCTCACTTCCTAAACCCATCACTAATTAGTATTTTTGTATGGATCATTGATTGTAAGTACTACCAAGGGTTGTGTTTGAAAAATCATCGGTGGATTGAGTTTTATTTAAAAAAAATAAAATAAAAAAATAAATTAATTGGATGATGAGTTGAGTCACTTCCTTGTATTTTTCTATAACATTGAAGACAATTTTGAGTTTGGGGGTGTGGTTTTTACCTATTTTGAAAAAAACAACAAAAAAATCAACATGTGTGTGTGTTTTGATTTGTTTTAAGAATAATACATTGTGGGATCGATTGAAAGAAAATAAAAGGGGGAGTTGGTGAAAAAAAAAATCTTGGAAATCTTATAAGATCCATGAGTCTTGATACATGTCTAGGGTGATTTGAGTTTGACATTCTTATCCACTTTTTACCCTAACCATACATTACAACCCCACGAAGTCCTTTTGATTTCCAACGATATATGAACTTATACATAATTAGTGAAGAGTGACACGAAAAATGGACTTATGGTTGTTCTTACATTTACTATCTAGAGATTATTCATTGTCTCCTTAGTGCATATATATATATATATATATATATATATATTCGAGGCTCGTTTGGTTGGGTGAGAGTGATTGTGCATACACTTACACATCAAGAGTCTTGAGTGGATTGAAATTGATGCTTGATTTTGAAATTTTAGATAACCTCAATATTTGCATTATTCTTAAACTTATAGCATTTGGTGGCTTCGGAGATAATTGCACTAGTTGTTGAATCGATATGGAACTCACATTTTCTCGTTCATTGCTTAGTACTTGATTTGTGTTTTCTTCTATTTTTTTTTTTTTTATTTGAGGACAAGCAAATCTTTAAGTTTGATGGTATTTGATGATGAGGTTATTTACCAACAAATCAAGTACTTTTGAGCTCAAATATTTGTGAGTTTTCAAGTATTTTTGTTAGTTTAATGTGTTTTTGTATTATTTTGTAGGAATATAAATAAATAAAAGAAAATATGCAAAATGAATGCAATTGCGGAAACTTCAAACCCAATTTTAATCTTGATTCAATTTGATTCTTGAAACACTTAAAACATAAAAATTGTATTTCTCTTTCTTAACATTCCATAGCATCTTGAATCACCTCAATCAAAGTTCGGACGAGAACGTTATGACCAGATTTCAGAAGTTGCACGCTGTAGCACGAAAACGCACACTGAAGCGCCAAAGTTCTGTCCCAACAGGTCAGAAACTTTGCGCTGTAGTGGGAAAAAGCCTCGCTCAAGCCCTAAAATACGGACAAGATCTATTTTGAGCCTTTTTTATACCATCTTATTGATTGTTCTCAATTTTATACTAATTCTCCACCTTTAATCTACATTTGTAATAGTCTTTTATTATTTTTTAATTAGTAATAATATAATTTATTAGTTTTATAGAATAAAATTGAGAATAAAGAAACACAAAAAAAAAAGGAGGAAGAAAATAGGCGAAAGGAACGAGAAATTGAAGATAAACTGGACCGACTGATAGGTGTAAATTATCTATCTATTTTCAAACCGAACATTATTAGTTTTCGGGTACATTTATTATGTTTTAATACGTTTTTATGTGTTTTTGTATAAATCATGTGTTTGAGGTAAAAATGCATGAAAACGGATCAATAACAATCAAATCAGATCAAGAACGGTGGAAGAACGGTGGGAAAACAAGCATGGAAGCAATATTCTGAAATGCAGGCCACCGTGGCGTCCAAACCACTGCCGCGGCAGTGAATATGCAGAGAATACCATTTTATTATTGGAAGCCCACCGCCGAGGCGATGAAACAACAGGATGTTTCCTACGCCCACTGCTGTCTCCACCGCTGCGGCGAAGATCAAACCGACATACCTACCGCCGCGGGGGTCACTCTACACCAGATTAGATATTATTTTGATATTATAGGATATTTTGTTCTATTTAATCTTTCCTCCTCCCTCATTTTTGGCCATATAGCTCCTTAGAGCATATTTTGAGAGGATTTTGGGGAGCTCAAGCAAATCCTAAGGAGAAGAACACAAAGTGAAGAAGGAGAAGCGATCTTGAAACTTTCTTAGCGACAAATCTTCGAACTATGGCTAGTTTCTCTCGTTTCTTTCTTCATCTCTTAACTTAGGATTATTGTTTGAGTATGTTTAGGTCGTTATTCATTCTATATGTGGTTATAACCGTTAGCTAAACGAATTTTGTCTAAGGATTAATAACATTTATGAAAATGTTGCTTGTTTGAGTTTGTGTTTCGTTTATGGTTATTCTTCGCTATTTTGATTGTGTTTACCATTATTTTTTGATATTATGCTTATTTAGATAATTAGAGAATACGGGGTTTGACACTTAGGAGAGGTAAACCCGAATTTGGACTAGGGTAAACACAACGCGACAATCCAATAACCCGAGAGAGAGTTAAAAAGTGTGCAATCAATGATGTTGGGGCGAGACTCATGTGACCTAGCGTCGTTAAGACGTTGAGGGGGACTTCTTCGTTGACGCAAAGTCGCATATTCACTCGTCTTACACTCGGGAGAGGTGGTGAGTGAGTTTACGAACCGAGATTGTCAGATAAGTCGAACGCTGTTAACGTAAACTAAAACAAAATCAAACGCATATAAGTAAGGGAAATTAATCCCTAGACAATCTCTTTCCTTAAACATCTCAACATAGTATTATAGTTTAATTAGATTAATTAACTTAGTATTAGTATTTATTAATTATAAACACATTTTTAGTGCCTAGATAAAATTAGGTTATGACAATCACGGTACTCAATAATAATCTCAACCATTCCCTGTGAACACGATACCCTTACTCTTCCCATTTATACTAAAACTTGACCCGTACACTTGCAGTGTAAGTGGCATGCGTTAATTATACGCCACTACCGACCCGCCCGCGACCCGCAATTCAATCTACGGATCACACTTGGATCGGGTCAGTCACATGATGCACATCAATGGAAAGCTGGTCGTGATTTGTAACGGATAATTTTTTGGAAAAGGCAACTAGGGCCATTTATGGTCATTTAGTGGGATATTAAAGATCAATTAAAGAAACAAGAGGGTGTGGTCAGCAAAAAAGATTCTACTTGTTTTCTTTCCTTATTCATTTGGCTAGCGTCTTGATTTATATTCTTTTTGGCTGAAACAAACAATAACTTTTTTTGGGAGAAATTTTCTTTTTATTGATTTTCTTTTTTTCCACTTTTTAGTTTTTAGGTTTTCATTTTCCAATGGTTATGTTCGGCCAAATTGTTGGGGAATTTTTCAATGATTTATGTTGAATATCGTTTGGGAAAATCAACTGCCATGATCAACTAAGGACTTATATCGGGTTAGACTGTATTCATTCTAGATTTCCTTTACGTAGTTTTATTTTTTTGATTTATTTTATCTATGTATAAAATTGTATAACAAGGGTTTTGCTGTTCTTACACTGTTTATGAAATCAATTATTATTTTCATCATTTTATGAATGTTAGAAATAATTTATTGGTAGTTTTGGATTAGATCTAATGTCTGTGGTTTAGATCTAACCGTTATACAATTAGTTTTATTGGAATCGATGTGGTTTATAGGATGGATTATACTAAGGGATTGATTCACCATAGATTAAGAATCGAATCTCGAATATAGTCCATACGGATTAAATGGTCGATTAATCAACGTATTTGATAGGATAAATTATACTTAGGGATTGGTTCACCGTAGATTAGGAACCGAATTCCGAAGATACTTCATGTCGATTAAATAGTTGTACTTTCGTTGTAATTTTTCTTGTAGTAGAATAATTACTTCACCATACACAGAATCAAAAATAAATTAAGAATTAAAACACATTAGGATAATCGAAAGACGAATGCATGCTCTCAACCCGGTCGTTTATCATTTTACATTTTAATTTAACTATTTTTCTATTTTTATAATTAAAAACCCAAAATGAATTTCTATTAAATCCAACTGAAAAATAAGAAAGAATTAATAATTACAACCCATATTTTACAATCCCTGTAGTTCGACACCCTTACTTAAGCACGCTATACTATAATATTTTACCTTTAAATTGGGTAGTAAATTTGAACGATCAAATTTTGGCGTCGTTGCCAGGGAATTGGCAACGTTAATTGTTAATTTTTGCTTATTTTTCCTCCATTTGTGTATATCCATATTTTATTTATTTATTATTATTATACTGTTTTGAATTGTTATTGTTTTTTTAAAAAAACTATTACTTAAAAAAAAAAAAAAACTATTACTGTTTTGTTATTGTTTTTTTTTTTTTTTCAATTCCGAAAATCAATGAAAAAAAAATAGTGAATATCAAAGAAAACAACAAGTCATATTTATTTCATTTCATTTTATTTTTCATTATTACCATGCGAACACTCTATTGTTACAGATTGGAATTTGATAACCGGGTTGAATTCAATTGTCATTACTACCTGCGGACACCAAGTTCTACGTTCTAATTTACAAGTCTTGTTTTTTATTTTATTTTATTCATTTTATTTATTTATTTTATCTTTTTTTTTTTTTTTACCTTATTGGATATTATCTCTTGTAAATTAAAAATTAAAAAAAAAAAATTAATTGGTTTAGTATATGACATTGAGGAAACCTATGCATGAACAGTAGATGATCGCATAATTATGGGATACACTCTTAGACTCTATTTTAGACAACGTTCCTAGAAAAGTGATATCTAAATTTAATAATCCTATACTAGAACCAATTACTAGAGAAATTAATATGGTAGATATACCAAAATCCCTGAAGGAGTACTACACTTCTTCTACGTACGTATCCCCATCATGTATCCGCTTACCAACTGTAGCGGGTGAGAATAACTTTGAAATCAATTCGTCAATAATTCAAATGTTACTTGATTATTATGGATTGAGCACAGAAAACCCGTATAAACATTTGGATGAATTTTTGGAACTTTGCACAATATTTAGAATATCCAATTTGTCTGACGATGCAGTTAGGTTAAGATTATTCCCATTTTCCCTAAAAGATAAAGCTAAATATTGGATGGAGTTTTTAGCCCCAGCTTCCATTGAAACTTGGGCTGACATGTAGAAAGAATTCCTTAGGAAATATTATCCTATAGGAAAAACAAATCAAGTGAAAAGAGCACTTACTATGTTCAACCAATCTCCGAGTGAACAATTCCATGAAAGTTGGGAACGATTAAAAGAATTATTTCGCCAATGTCCACATCATCAAGTCCCGAGATGGCAATTAGTGCAAAGCTTCAACAAAGGACTAGATGGGAGTAACCACCAAATGGTAGATGCTTCATGTGGAGGCACATTTCTAATGAAATCTGAAGATGAGGCATGAGAATTATTTGAAAACCTACGTGAAAATTCTCTACAACATGATACGTTAGGGAGAAGAGATAGAGGAAATTTAACCTCACCAATAACCAATCAAAGAGTTGGGGTTAACAAAATAAATCAAAATGAGTTGGTAACAAATCTGTCAAAAGCCATAAGACAATTGATGAGTAATAATCAATCCATATTTCCTCAATCTCAAACCTTTGAACCTTGTGCGTTGTGTCAAAGTGTATCTCACCCGATAACGGATTGTCATCTCAGTTCTCAATATCCTAAATATGTGCAAGAGCAAGTTAATACTGCTCAATCAATGACGAGAAATGAGAACAATCCATACTCTAACACCTACAACCCTAGGTGGCGGAATCATCCTAATTTTTCGTGGGGACAATCAAATCAAAGCCCACTAATGTATCAACCCCCAAGACAAAATTTTCAAAAGTAATCTCAGCAATACTCACAATCTCACCCATCTAATCAATATTCTCAATCCGCTAGGGACCCGCAGATGGACGAGTTAATATCTATAACAAAAAATCAATCTCAAGATATAGCAGCGCTAAAGAATCAAATGGGTCAACTAGTTAACCAATCCCAAACCATATCAAACTTAGAGACACAAATGGGTCAACTAGCCAATACTATGCATCGTATGGATTAGGGAAAACTTCCTAGTCAACCTGTGAGTAATCCTAAGGGATATTACATGGCTGAGACTAGTGGTGCCAATGAACACGTTCAGGCCATAACTACCCTTAGGAGTGGGCCGGTGATAGACAATAAGGTGGGAAGTAAGCCGAATGAAGAATTAAAGGAAGATAATAATAGGGGTGAAGAGAGAGAAAATGAAGAGAAAAAGAGTGAAAAAGTAGACTCATCGAGTGAGTCGGTGAGAGAAACTATTGAGGAGAACCCCATTTCTACCTCACTACCTATCCCAAGTGGTAAGGAACAATCTAGGTCTCAACTAGAGGCATCTTATATACCTTATGTCCCATTCCTGCAATGCTTAGACAAACCCTTACCAATAGACAAGAAATTCAAGAATATAGAAGAAATTCAAGAAACATTCAAGCAAGTAAAAATAAATCTTCCACTACTAGAGGCGATTAAGCAAGTACCAACATATGCTAAGTTTCTAAAAAATTTATGCACATAGAAACGAAAAGTAAAAAATCACGTGCTTAAAAAAATCTTTCTTACCGAACATGTTAGCTCTATTCTGAAATATGACACCCCAAATTTAAGGATCCACGAACACCTACCATTTTATGCGTGATTGGTGATTATACCATGCATCGTGCTCTCTTGGATTTCGGTGTTAGTGTCAATCTTTTGCTATTTTTGGTATATCAGAAACTTGGACTAGAAATTTTGCAACCAACATCAGTCACTCTTCAATTGGCTGATAGACGAGTGAAGAAACCTCGAGGGGTGATAGAAGATGTCCTAGTTGGGGTAAACACATTTTTTCTTCCTTGTTGATTTCATTGTGCTAGATATGGAGCTTATAGCGAATATGTCTCGACAAATCCCAATTATTCTTGGGAGACCCTTTTTGGCCACGGCCAATGCATGCATTAATTGTAGAACTGGGGTCATAGATGTATCATTTGGGAATATGAAAGTGAGACTAAATGTGTTTAATGCTTCACAAGTGCCCTTAGGGGAGGCTGACTCAGAATGCTTTGCGCTTGACATTATTGATAAGTTAGTTGAAGCAGCAGCACCATTTGTCACATCCCAAGATCTTGTTGAGACAACTTTTTTCCATTATGGAGAAAAATGCTTGGCTACAGAGAAGAATATGAAAGAAGTTAATAGTGCGTTAGCATATGTCTCGCAATCGGAGTCGCCTAAATGGGCACCTCGATTTGAAACACTGCCAATGTCACAAGATCCACCTCTTAAACCGTAAATTGAATGACCACCACAACTTGAGTTGAAACAATTACCTAATTCTCTGAAGTATGTCTTCTTAGGTCAGGAAAACACTTTACCAATAATTATTTCGTCTACATTGGTGAATGAACAAGAAAGTAAATTTCGTTGAAGTTTTAACTCATTATAAGAAGGCAATTGGTTGGTTAGTTGCCAACCTCAAGGGTATTGATCATTCCATTTGTATGCATATGATACACTTAGAAGAGAACGCTAAACCGTCAAGAGAAGCACAAAGATGATTAAACCTGAATATGAGGGAGGTAGTAAAAAAAAAGAGGTGTTGAAGTTGTTAGATGTGGGTTTTACTGGCCAACGCTCTTTAAAGATGCACACAACTATTGTCGTGCATGTCTACGATGCCAACCGTTAGGAGCTATGTCTCGAAAGGATATGATGCCCCTTCAACCTATTTTAGTTGTAGAACTAATCGATATTTGGGGAATTGACTTCATGGGACCCTTTCCACAATCATATGGTAATCTATATATTTTGCTAACTGTCGATTATGTTTCCAAGTGGGTGGAAGCAATAACAACAAAAACAAATGACCATAAGGTTGTGCTTCAATTCCTAAAAGGAATATTTTGTTGTTTTAGGGTTCCACGAGCAATAATAAGTGATGAGGTGAGCCATTTCTATTACTGTTCATTCAAAGTGCTTATGCAAAAATATTATGTTACTCACAAAGTGGCCACCCCTTATCATCCCCAAACGAATGGGCAAGCTGAGGTATCCAATAGGGAGGTCAAAAATATATTAGAAAATATGGTTAGATAACGCATGAATAATTGAGAAATCATCTAATAGGGTTTGATAGATGGCAACGACTCTAGGATTGAGAAAGAAAGAGAGAGATGGAGGGATGGAAGAGGAGAGTGGCGATGATTGAAATTTGAAAATGGAATGATTTGAATTTGATTAGTATTAGTTTATATTATTAGGGTTAGGGGGATATTTGGTAAATACATACTATTAGGGTTTAGGGTTCGAGGTGGGTTCGGGTGCATCGAGTATGGGTAAATAAGTACCCAAGCCGAAGTGTTTTGGGGTTCAAACATTGGGATCGGGTAGAATGAAAAAAAAAAAAAAAACTACCTATAAACGGCTGACTCGCCATCGGGTCAGGAGGGTAGGGCGACTTTTCGGGTAACATTTATACCCCTAATTAGTAGACATGATAAATTTCATTTGCACTATATTTATGTATTTTTTTTTCTTATCATTATTTAATCTAGAGCATAATATTAGTACACAACTTAATTTTAATTTTTTAACTAACTATAAATTTGTCATTTCTTTACATAAAATGACTTCTGATAAGGGTTTTTTGGACACCTCTGAGTTAATATTTGGGACCCAACCACGTGTCCGTCCTCGTAGTGACAGAGACGCATTCCGAAATCCACAACGCCACGCTGGAGCATATGCCAACTACGGCTCCTCCCTGGAATCTTATTTGCACCCAGGGAGGAGCGAGGAGTCTCGTAAAGACGGGTCGCTCTGAGCTCTACGTCGTACCTTGTGCGATCAATTTCAGGGACTCAATCGTTCACCTCGACCGGTTCCCCCTTCTAACTCGTTTTTTCTCTAGGATTCCACGAATTTCTGTTCTCCTCCACTAGCTTACCGTCGCAGGCCTGACAAAGGCTTGCAGGCTTCGCCAAATGGGTCCAAAAATCCAAGCCCAATGATTATCCCCTAAACGCTTTGAATTATCGGCTAAACACAAGGTTTCAACTAATTAACCGTGTTTAGGTCCGACTAATCATCTCCAACTCCTATATATATTAGGGGCTGTGCAAATTCAAGGTACACTTGAATACGCTTACATTACGCGCGAGTTCATTTGTTTACTTGCTGCAGTACTGTACTTTTTCTCTCTGAGCACTGATTACCACGCTGAAGGGATTTCGCCGGGACAAATCTCGGTCTGAGCCTTTTGCAGGTACACTCTCTGAGGAGCAAGACCCTGGACACAACAGGTTAGTCCCCCTCGGACCCCAGCACATCTCACCCGAAGAATTTTCAACCAACGACTCTACCTTAGTAGGAGGACCCATCTGTCATCCGACTGAACCATACTCGAGGTGTGTACCAGCTTTATACACCAACAACTTCCATTAATTATTTTAAACAAGTTTCAACATTTAACATTATAAGAAATATAAAAAAAAATTATATACCATATTTTTTTATTAATTTTTAAAAAAATAAATTAATATACATATTTTCAGTGTAATCTTTAATGAACAAATAATATAAAATATTATAAATATATTAAATAAATAAAATAATAGGTATATTCCTTGCGCGTCCTCTTCACCTAGTACACTTAAAAACATAGAGCTCATAGATCAATAAAAAAAAAAAACCTTGGCCTTTGGCAAGCCAAATATGCTAAAACCAACGAATAAAAATCCTAACTCAAAACTGAGAGCGGGAATGGAAGCAGCTTTATGAAAATCAACAGTATTTAACTATCATCATGTTCTTAAAAATCTTGGATGACTCCAATTTGAAGTCCAAAAACCAGAAGTTCCATGAGCGCAAGTTTCCTTTCAAAATCTGGAAAAAGTCAAAGAAGGCAAATAAACCCCAAGCTTGCTGAATTTCTGACATTGAAGAACTGAACTAAACTGAAAGCTAAGCCCTACAAAAATAATTTTAACGAAGAAACAATCACCTTAAAGGAGAAAACAAATCCAAATATTAAATGCCACTTAAACTCGTTGGTTCAAAAACATCTTTTCTGCAACTGTTTTGTCCAAAATATGAATGGAAGTTTTTAAATCTATCCAAAAATACTAATGCAAAAATCTTGATTTTCCATTTGAATAAAACTGAAAAAATTGAAGGTGATGATTTTCTTATTAATCTTTTTTGCCTTCTGATTGTAGATCAAATTTGGATACTTTCGTTTAATAATATGAAAATTATTAAAGAATAGGTTAATACGAATGGAGATTGGCTTTTGCCCGTTTGGTAACCATTTCGTTCCCATCCCATGCAGTGGGATGAGAATCAGATGGGATGAGATAAGATGAGAATTTTATTTCATTTTTTAGAACAGAATCGCGTTTAGTAACGACATTTTTTTTTTTTATATGGGAACAGAATTGCGTTTAATAACGATTTTATCCAAAAAATTAAGAATGAATCAAACCACAATCAAGAAATTAAGAACGAATCCAACCACAATCAAGAAATCAAGAACGAACCCTACCACAACCAAGAAATCAAGAACAAACTCTACTACAATCAAGAAACCCTGCCACAATCAACAAATCAAGAATGAACCCTACCGCAATCAAAAAACCTTATCTAGAAATCAAAATTGAAATGAAAGAATTGAAATCGATCAGGACAATCGAAATCTGTTTCGATTTCGATTTCGAACCTTAGGGTTTCGATTCCGAAATCGAAATAGGAAATCTAAATCGAAATCGAAACCAACAAGAAGCAGACGCCGCCATTGATGCATACGAACGAACACAAATACGAAGCATACGAATGAACATGAAGCAGACGAACGAAGACGAAGTAGACGAAGAGGACGAAGAAGAGGACACCATTGATGTAGACGAAGAAAACGACGCCAGGCAATGGGGAGAACAAAGAAGAAGACGATGCCATTGTTAAAGAAGAAAAAAAAGAAGAAAACAAAAAAAGAGAAAGAAAAGTGAAGGCCACAAAGTTTGAAGGGGGGGTCTCACTAACAATTAAAAAAATACCCAGCGTGTCCTTTTTAAGAAATGGAAATGGGATGGAAAAAAATGGGATCAATTTTTTTTTGTTTCTCATTTATTAAGAAAAATGGGGATGAAATCTTGTTTTGGGAACGGAAATGAGATTTATCAAACGCTATTCCTAAACAGAAATTTCAAAAATTTGGGATGGAAATAGAATGGGATGAAAACGGTTACCAAATGTCACTGAAATGCATACATGGTTTCTTGAAGAACATCTTGGTACATACAGGCCGACGATACAATAGCCATGAAGGGCCCAAAATATTTTCATTTAAATTATTAGGATCCAGAAGAGTTGCTTGGCATTGGCTACCTTGGGCTTGTGTCTCAATGCACAAGAAAACACAGAAAGAATGGAATAGAAAACATGTGGGGAGAGCGATAATGATTATTTGCAATGGTCCTCGTATACACACATACATATGCATGGTAGAAATGAAATCCGAACCGCGGCAAGCACCAACCAGCCTTCGCCTGCTTCGTGGGTCCGACAAATCCCGTCCTTTTGACTCTTGGTCGCATCGCATGTGAAGGACATCGTCTGACATACGACGTCGTCTGACGCCGTGCCCGACCGACGCCCCTAGCGTACGTTAGCCAACACCGGTCCTCACTCCCTGCTACTTCACGTCCTTCCAATTCTGTCAGCTCAGATATTCCATAAATTCGACGAAAGACGAAAATTGGACAATCCGGTACCTGAATTTCTTCGTATAATCGTCCGAAGCTCGTAGTTGGATTCGATCCATCGAGATTGACTTTCGTTCGCTGTTCAATAGATCCAGCGCAACCTTTGAAAGGTTCGCTCGCCTTCTCTTTTCTATATCTGAGATTCTGAATCCACTTTCTTCGCGCAAACAGTCACTGCTACATTCTCTCAATCTCTCTCTATATATATGCGCGCGCGCATATACTATGTATACCAAAATGTGTATGTATTTTTGCCCCTTATTCTCTGTCATTGTATTTGAATTTTGATTTCTAGTTTGCATTTTCAATATTTATATGCTGAATTTTGTTTTTTCTTGGAAGTAGCTTAGCATTTTTCTACTTGTCCTGAATTATTAGTGTTCTTTTTAAATTTTTGGGGAGTTTAACTCATATTTGTTTTGCAAGTACTGGATATTTGTAATTGGGTTCTGAATTTGGGTTCAACGAGCTAGCTTTCCATCATGGGTTTCGTAAAGAATGATTTAGGGTTAGTAGGAATGGTCGAGATATGTTAATATCATCTTAAGGTTAGAAATTTAGCTGAAAATGGTTAGCATTCATGAAGCTTGAACTTTTTTGTCAACATTTTTAGGAGATTTAGACCTCATTTACAGCTAATTTATGAACAATTTTTTAGGATTTGTAGCTTTATAGGTTAAGATTTATTTTTCTTCCTTGCTGTTTTCATTGATTCCGCGTTTGAAGCAAGATTATACGTAGGAATAGTGTTGGAAAGATTGGTGCTTTGCCAATAGACAAAAGCTATTTTTACTAAAGCGCCTGCTCCAAATAAGCAAAAGGCTTCCATATTGAAGCCGGTAGTTGTAGGTGTGTGTATAGCTTTGCATTATTGGGGTTTTTATGCAAGTGCTAGACGTTAAATCATTCTAATGCATCACTCTTGTGGGATTCATTACTAAATGCTGGTGGCCATTCTTAACACATTCTCTTATGGCTATGCTATTCTGAATTTAAGTTATACTTGAATTCCAAAATCATTATCCATTTTGCACATTTTTAACTTCAAAAGTATTTTGGAATGGGGACCATGCTGCTTTATGTAATCCATGACATGATGCCGAGCACTTGATTTTGTCTATTTAAGTTTTTTTTGTTATATAACTTGGTAGAACTTCAAGTTTGACAATTGCTGTGACCTTAGCAACGAAACCCGGCATCCTTTTGGGTAGTTGACGCTCCATGAATTGGGCACAAAATCAGTTGAATTCGCAGACTAATAATGGTTTTAGAGTCACTGCCTCTTTCTCTCTATTTAAGAGACCTTTGTGAACCGAAATTGTGGGAACAAGATTTGAAGTCTGACCAAGAGTCTCAAGCAAGGTTGTCAAAATCATGATTCTATGTCGGATTGTTTTGAGGTAATCGGATCGAGGATCGTAAGATTCTACAACCTAATATTTTTTCCTTTTTTTTTTCTTATAGGGGCTAAGCATATCTAAGCAAAAAAAAACCCATTATTAAATACGTTACTATATTTCACTTTCCAAAATAATATTTATGGATAACTTAATTTAAGTTTACTATCAAATTCATCTCAAAAACAAAAGATCATATCTCTATGAGTCAATCCATAACCAAAAGAAAAACCAAACTGAAAAACACAAAGCTAGGAATTAAACAAGATCATGATTAACATCATCTCTAAAATCCTCATTTTACTCCAAATCAACATCTTCATTATTTTCTTCTTGGCTATTATAATCATTGTGGTCTTCATTGTAATTGACCATTGTTAGATGATCAAATCCATATGAGAATCTCTTGAAACATCATTAATCTCATCATCAATTATTCTCGGTTGTTTTCATCATCATGTAACTCAATGCTTCTTATCACCTATGTTTTGGTAAGTATGAAAATAAAATAAAATTATAAATTGATAGTGAAGCCTTAAGCACGGCGTTCACTCTGCTTTTCTATTTTCTGAATCTTGATCGTCTCCACTCTCCATGTTATTTGAAGCATTCATTTGCTTTTGGGGGTATTATTTAATAAGTTTATTGATTTGGGTTATTTATTTTTGCTTAAAATCCGAATGTAGAGGGTTAAGTATGATCCCTGGGCCAAAGCCCAATTTTAAAACTCTGAAATAGAGTATTCAATAAGAATTGCATCAGAATCGTTTTATGTTTTTATAGTCTAGCAATTTTGTTGTACAATTTTACAAGCATAACAATTCTAATGCGATCTAGATCGTTTTGATACATTTGGATCGTAGAATCGTGCGATTCTATGATTCAAGCTGCGATTTTGACAACCATGGTCTCAAGCAATGACCCTTATGCTTAGCCCATCTCAGTTGGTAAAAATTTCCTTCATCAGCGTTAAAAGAGAAATATATGATAATTTACTTTTAACTTTGATCACGTGTATCTTTTAGGGAGTGAAAGAAGATAGAACTCATGCTAGCAGGTTAGATATTCTTGCATAGGTAAAATTATTTATTTCTTGTTTTGATGTTGTTACCATTGCGTAAAAGTGTCAGATGAAATTATTTCAATAGATTTTAATGTAAGATATATTGTTTCATTTGTGGAAAATGATGATGAAAGTCACAATCATATTCTCTTTAATCATCAAACCCATCTAGAATCCAAGATAGAGCAAACCGTCACGGCAAAATGGATGTTATGAAGAAGAGCTTGATCGACCAAGATTTGGAATTAAGTTCTAATCGATGTAACGTAGTATTTGTGTAATGCCCCATGCGGCCGACTGCCTAGTAACTTTTGTACTGAGTCTACTTGGCGTAAAATGCTTAAGCCAAGTCATTAGTAGTAGCTTACATGGTACTTTATGTATTAGACAATATTTTGTAATACTTTTGATGTGGGTTCTCATAACATCCCACACTCATAGATGTGATGTCTTTGTCGTATTTGCCCATTTTGTCCCCTTGGTTGGTGGTATAGATAATAGCCCATAAGCGAACACGATACCAACCTTGGGGCCTCTATCTCTCCATCAACACAACCACGGTGCCATTTTTAGACTAGAGTGGGCTCTGATACCATTTGTAAAGCTCCATGCGGCCCACTAGCCTGGTAACTTTTGGACCAAGTCCACGTGGTCCAAAATGCTTAATTCAGGTTATTAATAGTAGCCTACATGATACTTTATGTATCAGACAATTTTTTCTAATACTTTTGATGTGATCTTATAACATCCCCCATTAAAAGACGCAACATCCTCGCTGTGTTGGCCTAGTTCGTTTTCTTGGTAGGTGGTGTAAATAGATGTCCATTAGCTGACATAGAGCAACCCATAAGCGAACACAGGATACCTAGGCCTCTAGCCATCACCGAAGCCTCTACTCCTCTATCAACACCGCCACGGTGCCGTTCCTGGACCAGGGTTGGCTTGATGCCATTTGTAGCACCCTATGCAACCCATTGGCCTAGTAACTTATGGACTGAGTCCACGTGGCCCAAAATACTTAGTAGTTTGCATAATATTTTATATATACTTGGTAGTCTACATGATATTTTAATCAACATTGTGGATTATACAGAAGAACACTTTTCGGAAGACAATGGAGTCCCCCTATTTTTTTGTTGTTCTCAAGTCCTGGAACTTACGAAGTCTCGTTTCTATAGTTGACTGGATGCAAGTGATGTCCGGAATGATTCGGCGCGAAAGCCATAAGGTGTTAGTGTGCATCACTACTTTACAACCTAAGCTACTGCACAACGTTTCGACCAGACCGTCCTCATCCTACTGTAACTGTGGTACAAACCCGATCTCTGAAAATTGGAGGAATCTTGAAAATCAGAGAAATCATGGAACTTGTTCCTAGAGTTAACTGACTGGTCGTAGGTTCGAATCTTACTTGGGGAGATTTGATTCATAAGGAATTCTTGCTTTAGCAAATTTGATTTGAAGGCGGAGATAAAATCCTTCTCTTTCCGCATTTATCAAATTCAAAGTGGATTCATCCTCGAAAATGCTCAGATGGGATAAATTTTTCATATACTTTGGTCTTGTTTCATATTCACCCCTCTACTTTAAAAGCATACACATCGCTCCCTTTTACTCTTGACTAAAGGGAGAAACTCACATTATATTAAAAAATTATATATAAAATAAATAAATTTTTCTTTTCTTTTTTTAAATCTAAATTTAATATTTTATGGTAATAAACGAGAAAAATTAACATTTTCTTTCCCTAACTCTCTTTCCCTCTCTACTTCTATTTTTCTTTTCTTTATATAGCAAAGGTAGAATAGAACAAAAAATATTAAAATAAAGGGAAATTTTGTCTATTTCATTTAAAATTTAGATGAAAATTTTAATTTTGTCCATATTTAGCATATTCAGTTAAGTCAAACAAAAAAAAAAATTGGTTTTCAATTTATTAAAAGTAGAAGGGGGTAAAATGTAGGTTTTTAAAGTAGAGGGGACAAAAGATCAAAGTACAATTGGTTAAAAGACAATTAACCCTGAAAATAATCATGTGCAAAAGCTCAAGGTTCTACAACTGGAAACTGGACTTAGTTTTTCAATTTATTATAAGTAGAGGGGGATAAAATATAGATCAATAACTTAAAAATAATCATGTGCAAAAGCTCAAGGTTCAACTACTGGAAACTAGCATTGTAATTAGAGAACTTTTGGTATTGAATTGATTACTCGGCATCTTGTTTTCGGATGTTCACTTTCGGAGGAAAACTGTGTGAAATGCTCTTTGTTTGCTTGTGGTGAAAATTTGCTTCTATTGTTGGGTTTGGCTTGCTTTCTTTCAGGACATGACTAGTTGATGCAGAAAGAAGTTGCCATCACATTACTTACGAGCTATTTTAGGCTCCATGTATTAGAATAATTCCCAACTTAAGTTGTTGCGATACCCTTATCAAATGAAGTTCGGATGGTTGGTGTTTTTCAATTGAGAACTGCTGATTGCTTTTTTGCTTTCTATAGGAACTGTCTCCTTACCACGGTAATCACCGCCTTCACCTTTATGTTTTCTTTCCTTCGGTCCTTCCCCTTCTGTGTCTGAATTCGTCATAGAGTAGGATTTTGCTTTGTTTTAGTTTCTTTTAATTTTCAGTTTCATGCTTCGTGACAGATTAGAATTCCAAATTCAGCTTGAGGGTTCTTATAGTTGGTTGGTTGTCTCCTGAATTTATCTTGGTGCCTGTGGGGGCATTAGCCTACCTGCATTTGTAAAAAAAGTATAAGATAGAAGTTAGTTTGATATCGTTGAAAAGATGATTTGAAGATATTTTCTTCTATTTTTAATAGTATGCATTAATTGCGCCCCCCCCCCCCCCCCCTCCCCCCGGGCCGAAAAACACACACCCCCACCCTTTGGCTGCATATTTAGTTCATATATGATAAGCACTGCTCCTTTACTGTATTTTAAAGGCTTCATTGTGACAGGTCTGAAGCTCGTAGAGGCTAGGTAAATGCCATCATGGGTGTCTCAAGCAAGTGGATTAAAGCATTGGTTGGTTTAAAGAAAGCAGAAAAGTCACCATCTTCTGCCAAAGATGAAAAAGTAAGTATCCTTCTGTATTTAATTTTTTATCTTTGTTTTCAGATTAAGATGCGATAAGTCGAAGTGTGTTTTCTCTTTTCTCCCTTTTCTTTTGGGGGTGCTCATGGCTAGTCTTGGATAATGAGAAGCATTTGGAAGGCTTGAGGAGTACCTCCAACTAAAACAACATAAAAGAGAGGGACATAAATATAGTGTACTAACTAGGCACCTTGGCGATAGTAAAGATGACACTGCCTTTTTTATGTCTAGATGGCTATACGTCCTCCTAGGTATATAATCTGAAACTTCCAATGCTGTTTCGACCGAATAAAAGTATCAAATAGAACCCTTAACAAAAGTATTCTCTGATAATCTATTCTTTCCTTCTTACAATAGCCAATAAAACTTGCCAAGCCCAATATTTTTTCATGGCACCATAAAGAGTTTTACCCTGCTTGTTCATGGCAGCGCTTGTCTTCTACTCAAGATGATTTCCATTCCAAATTCTGTTGCATTATTCTCTTCAGCAATCTCATCTTATTAGCAAACACTTGAATAAATCTCTCTCTCTCTCTCCCCCCCCCCCCCCCCCCCCCCCCTTCCTCTTTATTTCTCATGCACAAACGTAGATGGGGTAAACTTTCCTCATATTTGAACCTTCTGTTTTCTTGATGGCTTTGCTTATTGGCACGATAACTTTCTGTTGAAATATTCAATATTGGTAGTATTTATATATATGGAAAGTCAAATATATAGATTAGGAAAATAGTTAATTGTAATTAGTTATTTACCTTTTTTAGTTCTTAAGTTTTCCTATATGTAGTCTCATATTGTATGATTAATAAAATATACAATTGATTAATTCATTTCAATTTGGCATCAGAGCTAAAACCCAAAAAACCCTAGCCTCTGCAGCCGCCGCCGGCCCTTTACAAGCTTTCGAAGTTCGCCGCCGGCCATTGTAGTCGTCGACAACGTTTGCCGGCATCCAACAACAGCCGATGAAGGTTCGCCAGCGTCCCTTACAGCCAGGCGACAAACGAAAGCTCCCCTACAGTAGACGACGAGCCCTCATTACAACTGACGAAGCCTCGCCGGCCCTCTACAGCCGCCGACGAACACTCTTCGGCCTTCTACAACCGATAACGAAGCTTCGTCAGTCCTTTATTCGCCGCCGACAGCCTCGCCGGAGCCCTAACAGTCGACGAACGAGCCCTCGCGAGATCTGTACGAAACAGATCTTGCGATTACAACTTGATTGCACTTCATGAGGTTCAATTACAGCCACCGACGAACACTCGCGGCCCTAGCCACCGCCACCTCTGCCGGATTTGCTTGAAATCGACGAAACCGAGTCAACTCAGACGATTCTCAGTGAGTCAACTTAGACGAGTCTCAGTGAGTCAACTCAACATCCAACAGCTTGGTTTCGCGAGATTTACTCGTTGAAGGTCAACCCGACGATTCTTAATTTCTGACGATATTTCCCCTTGCCTTCACTATGTCCGACGTTACCTCGGAATCCATCCCAAGGTCCAGCCAACTTACCGAACCAAAACATCTCCCTTCCGAATCCCACTCCATCCAAATCTCCTCTGTTCGTCTGAATGGAACCAATTTCTTGCGTTGGTCTCAATCGGTGCGAATGTATATCCGTGGACGAGGACGGATGTGATATCTAACCGGTGATGCAAATGAGCCCTCCATCAAAGATCCGTCGCATACGACTTGAGATGCTGAAAACTCCATGGTGATGACGTGGCTCGTAAACTCTATGGATGAGGAAATCAACTCCAACTACATGTGCTACTCTACGGCGAAAGAACTTTGGGACAATGTAAATCAGATGCATTCTGATCTGGGAAACCAATCTCAAAAGTATGAGTTGACTCTAAAACTCCGTGATATCCGTCAAGGCGAAGACAGTATCACCAAGTATTTCAATTCATAGAAGAGATTATGACAAGATCAAGATATGTTCGACGATCATGAATGGCATTCGACCGAGGATTATAGCCACTATAAGAAGTTGGTGGATGATGATCGTGTTTTTAAGTTCCTAGCAGGTCTGAAATCGGAACTTGACGAAGTTAGGGGATGAATCATTGGTCGTCAGCCTCTTCCCTCAATTAATGAGGTTTTCTCGGAGGTCCGAAGGGAGGAGACCCGTCGGAACGTTATGCTTAACAAGCCACAAATTATCAGCCCTACAGTTGCTCCAATTGACCAGTCTGCTTTGGTTGCTGCTAATGCTCACTCCAGCAGGTTTCCACGCCGAGCAGAGGAACGTCCTCGTATATGGTGCGACTACTGCAACAAGCCCCGTCATACACGGGAAACATGCTGGAAAATCCATGGGAAACCAGTAAATTTGAAGAGCAACAAAATGGGAGAAAAATCTAACCGATCCTATTCTTTCGCGCATGAAGCTGCCACCACTCCATTCAACAAAGAACCGATTGATCAACTTCTGAAACTGCTGACTGTCAATCCATCATTTGGTACTCCTAATGCTTCCTTTGCTCAAACAGGTAGTAAATTTAGAGTCTTTTCTTGTTCCTTAAACTCAGCACCTTGGATTATTGATTCAGGTGCTTTTGATCATATGACAAGTTTTTATCACCTTTTCAATACCTATTCACCGTGTTCTGGTAATGAAAGAATTAGAATTGCAGATGGTAGTTTCTCACCCATTGCAGGAAAAGGCCAAATAACAATCTCAGATAGTGTTAATCTAAAAACGGTCCTCCACGTTCCTAAACTTACTTGTAACCTCTTATCTGTAAGTAAACTATTGCGATATTCGAATTGTCATGCCATTTTCTCTGAACCTCAATGTTTCTTTCAGGACCAGAGCTCGGGGAAGATGATTGGCAGTGCTAGATTGGTGGATGGCCTGTATTACTTCGATGATAACTCCTTGAGGAATAAAACAACTCACGGCACCAGTGGTATGAGTTCAACGTCTGTTCGTGATAAAATCATGCTTTGACACCTTAGATTAGGACATCCAAGTTTTCAATATCTTAAACATTTGTTTCCGACGTTATTTAAGAATGTGGATTGTTCTTCTTTTCATTGTGAAAGTTGTTTGTTTGCAAAAAGTCAGCGTACTTCTTATATTTCAAAATCATATCGTGCATCTAAACCATTTTATTTAATTCACAGCGATGTATGGGGTCCCTCAAAAATCATAACACTATCCGGAAAAAGATGGTTTGTGACATTTATTGATGATCACACACGTTTATGTTGGACATATTTGATGCGTGCAAAATCTGATGTAGCAGCTTTATTTAAAGATTTTTGCATTATGCTAGAAAACCAATTTCAAATAAAACCTAGTATTCTTCGCACAGATAATGGAACAGAATATTTCAATGAATGTTTAGGCAGTTTTTTAAAAACAAATGGTATTCTACATCAATCCACGTGTCGTGACATGCCCCAACAAAATGGCATCGCTGAACGAAAAAATAAACACTTACTCGAAATCGCACGTGCACTCATGTTTTCTATGCATATTTCAAAATATTTGTGGGGTGATGCTCTTTTAACAGCCGCATATTTAATAAATCGCATGCCTACACGTATTCTAAATTACACCACACCATTTGATAACTTCAAAACACACTTTCCAGCTTCTAGGATATCAGCTGACTTGCCTCTTAAAATATTTGGCTGCACCTCTTATGTTCATATTCCTAGCCAATTTCGGTCTAAACTTGATCCTAGAGCAGAAAAATGTGTTTTCATCGGTTATGCACCAAATCAAAAAAGGTATAAGTGTTACAATCTACAAACCAAGAAAATTCATGTTAGTATGGACGTCACGTTTTTGGAAAATGTTTCTTTCTTTGACAAAAATCCCTTTCAGGGGGAGAATGTAATGGAAGGGAATTTTTGGGTCACTGATGATCCTCTCCCTACCACAGTCTTAGAAATTTTTCCTCCAAATCAGTCAAAAACAAGTGATGACAATATTGAAAAACAAAAAGGGATCCCTACTAGTACACAAGTGCTGAGCATAATTCCTTCACAAACAGATGAAGAAATACCACAATCATGTACTGAGTTGCGGGTTTATACTCGGAGAGGTACAAAAAAGAATACAGATCCGTCTACTGTTCTAGCACAAGGTCAATCTGACTCCCCAAGCAATGATTCAGGTAATCCTATATTTTTACCACCTCCTAATGAATCTTCTCATTCCAGTATTCCTTCAGATCTTAATATCCCTATAGCCATCAGAAAAGGAGTTAGAACCTGCACCAATCACCCCATATCTAGATATGTATCCTACACAAAACTTTCCGAACCTTATAGAGTCTTTACTTCTAAAGTTATTAATCTGTTTATTCTAAGGAACATTGAGGAAGCACTAGGTGATACAGGTTGGAAGCTAGCAGTTTTGGAAGAGATGAATGCTCTTAAAAGGAGTGGTACGTGGGAAATAGTTGATTCGCCAAAGGATACAAAGATAGTCGGGTGCAAGTGGATATTCACAGTTAAGTGTAAGGCAGATGGAAGCATAGAACGGTATAAAGCAAGACTCGTGGCTAAAGGGTTCACGCAGACATATGGAATAGACTACCAAGAAACATTTGCTCCAGTTGCTAAGATAAACTTGATTCAGGTTCTATTGTCCTTAGCTGTGAATCTTGATTGGCCACTATACCAATTAGACGTGAAAAATGTCTTTCTAAATGGAGACTTGGAGGAAGAAGTGTTCATGAGTTTACCACCGGGCTTTGAAAGAAAGATAGGACAAGGAAATGTGTGCAAGTTAAAGAAGTCACTATATGGCCTAAAACAGTCTCCAAGAGCGTAGTTTGAACGCTTTGGAACCACTGTAAAAGGTCAGGGTTATCAACAAAGCCAAGCAGATCATACTATGTTTTATAGACACTCAATTGATGGTAAGATTGCCATTTTAATTGTCTATGTAGATGATATCATCTTAACAGGAAGTGATAGTGACGAGTTGAGAAGACTTAAAGGAAAACTTGCTGATAATTTTGAAATCAAAGACTTAGGTCCATTAAAATATTTTCTTGGAATGGAATTAGCTAGATCAAATGGAAACATATTTGTGAGTCAAAGAAAGTATGTACTTGACTTACTGAATGAAACAGGGTTACTCGGGTGCAAAGCTGTAGATACTCCAAGTGAACCGAATGAGAAACTACAACCGGCCAAACCTGAAGCTGTGATAAACCAAGAACAATATCAAAGACTAGTGGGGCGGTTAATCTACTTATCACATACCTGTCCTAATATAGCCTTTACCGTAAGCATCGTCAGCCAATTCATGCACTCACCAGGACAAGAACACTTCGATTCTGCCTATAGAATACTAAGGTACTTAAAGGATACTCCTGAAAAGGGAATTTTGTACAAGAAACATGGCCACCACCTTGTAGAGGTTTATACCGATGCAGACTGGGCTGGGAGTATCACGGACAGGAGATCGACCTCCGGTTACTGTACTTTTGTTGGTGGGAACCTCGTCACATGACGGAGTAAGAAACAGAATGTTGTAGCTAGAAGCAGCGCAGAAGCGGAGTACAGATCAGTGGCTCACGGCATCTGTGAAGTGTTATGGATTAACAGATTATTCGGAGAGTTGAAGATATCTAATTCAGTACCTATGAAGGTCTATTGTGATAACAAATCAGCCATTGCGATTGCTCACAATCCGGTGTTTGCACGATCGGACAAAACATGTGGAAGTGGACAAGCATTTCATCAAGGAAAAGATCGAGAGTGGACAAATATGTATGCCATATGTACCGACTACTGAACAGATCGCAGACATTCTAACAAAAGGATTACCAAAGAAGAGATTCGACTATCTAGTATGCATGCTGACAATGGAAGATATCTTCATACCAGCTTGAGGGGGAGTATTGGAATATTCAATATTGGTAGTATTTGTATATATGGAAAGTCAAATATACAGATTAGGAAAATAATTAATTGTAATTAGTTATTTACCTTTTTTAGTTCTTAAGTTTTCCTATATGTAGTCTCATATTGTATGATTAATAAAATATACAATTGATTAATTCATTTCAATTCTTTCATCAGGCTGTCATGTATAAATTTTGATTATTTTCCAAAACAGTTATGGTTTCTAGTAGCTTTTCTGCTTTTACCAGTCATATCTGCACCATCTGAGTCATTTCTTTGCCATTGTCGAAATCTGGTAGAAGGATCTTTGATGAAGAACACTGCATGCATCAATTTCTAGTTCTCAATTTTTCATGGCATGGATAAGAATTTGGATTTTGGTTCCTAACTCCGCTTGTAGTGAGAAATTTTGTTTTCAGTAGTATCCAGCTCGCTATTGTCTGGTAAGAACTTGGACAAGTTATAGGATCCGATGTTATTACACAATCATGTCATCACTAATGGAATCGTGGGTGATAAGTGTAGAAGTTGACAAAAAAGGGAAAAAGGAAAAATTCTACAGTTGTGACAAAACATCAACCGACAGTGAGGGGTCACTGCTGCCGTGCGAGTGGTCGGAGTACGGCAGCGGCACCACTGCCGCGACTGAAATCTAGCGCCACAACGCCGGAATCCGGTGTTGGTGCCGTGTCGGCTTGACTCAAATCCAACTATCAGATCATTACTAATTGTCTCATCGCAAGTTTTCTTTAATCAACCTCTCTACTTTGGAGCATTTTCCACTTAAATTATATCACATTTTTGCATTGGTGCATCCACAGGGTTTCTAGTTCACATGTCCAAACAATCATAAACAATTTTCTCTCCTCTTTTCTTCAATTGTTTGTATTCTTAACCTCGCCCTCATAATCTCATTCCTACTTTTCATTCTTGTGTCCCCACTCGTCATATTTAACTTCCTCATCTCCACTGTACCTAATTTCTTAACATGCTTCTTGTTTACCTTCCAACATTTTGAAACATAGAGAATCGCCAGTCTCATTACAGTTTTGTAGAATTATCCTTTCAATTTGGGTAGCACCCTACAATTACAAATCACTTTAACTGCACTTCCTCACTTTAACCATCACCTTTCGATTCTGTGCTTAATGTCCTCGATTTCTCCCTTCTCCTGAATTATTGAACCTACATATCAGAAATGATTAATCCAAGTGACCTATTGATCTCCATTTTTTACCATATTATTATTCTTTTTGGATATTACCAAACTTGCAATGAATGAATGTATTCTATCTTAGTTCACTAACTTTTGAACCCCTAGACTTTAAAGCTTCCCTTCAACGTTCTAACTTAATGTTATGGCCTCTTCTAGTTTCCTCAACTAGTACTATGTCATCCGTGGACAACATACTCCATCGTACTCCATCTTGAATATGTTTCATGAGTTAATATATTACTAAAACAAAGAGATAAAGACTTCACGATTCTTGATGCAAACCTATATTAATTGAAAACGCACACGTATCACCTCATACTATTTGAACACTAGTAACTGTACCTTCATACATGTCCTTAAACACCTCAATATAATCATTGGATACTTATTTCTTTTCCAAAAACTACCACAACTTCTCTTGGTACCTGATCATAAGCTTTTTCCAAGTCCACAAAAACCATATGTAATTTTTTTTTTCTCTATATTTCTTCATCAATCGCCTAAGTAAATATATAGCTTCAATGTTTGACCGACTAAGCATAAATCCAAATTGATTCTCTTCTATGCTCGTATCATGTCTTATAAATCCAAATGGGTTATCTTCTATGCTCGTATCATGTCTTACTCTATATTCTATATCGCAGTTTCATGGTATGACTCCTAAGCTTCATGCCCCAATAATTTGTACAACTTTGGACTACTCCTATTTTTGTAAATAGGCACTAAATTACTTCTTCAATCATCTAACACTTATTTTTCAATATGTTATTGAATAGCTTAGTTAACAAATTTATCACACGATCTTCGAAACTTTTCCAAAACTCTATAGGGATCTCATCCGTCCCCTCTACAGTTCCATTACTTATATTCTTTAATGTTATTCTAACATTTAAAGTCCTACTTCTCCTGTGAAAACTTGATGGTGGTAAACTGGAAAATTTTAAACTCGATTCCCTAACACTGGTGTCATTGAATAAACTATAAAAAAAAAACTTCTCCATCGTTTCATAATCTCTTTATCCTTCACTAAAACTTTTTGGTCCACGTCTTTGATGCATCTAACACTTCCAAGATTTCTATTCTTCCTTTTGCATCTCTTAGTAAAATTCGTAAATATGGCAACGGTTCAGTTTTGGTTCGGTTTCACTAGAAATCAAAACCAAAATCGTTAGGCATATACCAAACCCAAAACCAAAACCACGTTTTTTATAAACTGTTTTAAAAACAAACCGTTTAATTTTATACAAGGCCAAAACTGAAACCGCGAAACAATAAAATCGTTTAAGGTTTTTGAATTTTATAAAAAAGTCAAGTTGTTTTTATGTATAAACAAAAGCAAAATTAAAATATAAAATATAAATTTCAAAATACAAAACCAAACCACAAATTAATTATTACAATAAACATTCCAACCATAATTAAAATGCAATACATAAAATTCGTATGTACTAAAAAGTAAAACGATAGATAATCGTCACAATACAAATCAAAGAGGGATGACAATTAGGAAGTCAGCAATGAACAAATGATGAAAAACTAATCCTCTTGCATAAAGTAAGGTAAGACTGCGTATAATATACCTACGTGATCTGACCCTTCCCCGGACCCTCCGCACGGGGGGAGCTTTGCAGCACCGGGCTACCCTTGTTTTATATATATACTAGTGTATAACCCGTGCCTGAAGGCACGGGCATAAAACATACATCATCATTTGGAACAATTATATCAATTTGTTTTGCTATTCAAGCCAACAATCAAACTTAAATGGTACACCTTAGCAACCCCAAACGTTCGAGAAAAATTCTACACATGCCACCATTTCTTAGTAGCCTACTGATCACCTTGGCAACATATAAATACTTTGTCATAGCAAGCTCCAAGCAGCCAACATTGATACAACGTTTTGTAATTTGTATATCTTAAGCATCATTAGATGCCATGAAGACTAAGTGTCTAAAGTAGAAGCGAAGGCCATACCATGCCTGGATCTCCACCTCAACAAAAACAAATAGAAGAACCAGTAAATAAAAGCGGAAATGAGAATTTAAACTAATTCACAAACAAATCAAAAATAGGAAAATCTTAAGTCTCTGTCTTTACTACGATTATCTATAGAAAGTGAAAACAAACTTTTAGTGGATTAATTTCGCAAAAAAATTGAATGAAATCAGAAACCAAATGGGAATAGAAACACCAAACAAATGCCACTGCTTGAACAAATGAAAAAGAAAATTACCATATGGGAATTCACTATTAAGAGATATTCGTGCAGAGAATCAAAATTCAATTGAAATGAAATTAATTAACAAAGAAATTAGATGGAAAAAAATGAAACATACCTCGAAATTGAGATCTGCAACAAAACCTGGATATCATTACAAAGTTTTATTCATGCCATTACAAAGAGAACTAAGCTTAATTTCTAAACAACAATCAACACAAACCCTAGATTAACAAACAGAAATAGAAACGAAGAACAAAAACATTAGCACAAAAATATTTATGGCTTTATAGACAGATTTAACATGTAGTTTATGAAATCTTGAAACAAACAAATAAAATTATTTCCTAATACCCCCAACCTGTAGCACCTATCATCATATTTCTTTAGAATTGTGTTTAACACTAAGAAACTTGGAACATAAACAAAAATACGGAAACAAAGTAAAAAAAATATAGGAGCGAACACAACTACTTGCTTATATATATAGGAGCAAATCAGTTGTCAAAAAATCTTAGAATGATTCTACGGCTAAAAATGTAAAATGATTTTGTAGCTAAAAAAATATATAGGAGCAAATACAACAACTTAAACGTAGAAGTGTAGAGAACAACTAAAGTATCATACCTTGCACTACCTCGGGAAGTAAACTGTGAAGGAAAGTCTAGGTTGAGCTCTCAATCTCAATTTAAAATCCCCCAATCTCGACATTTATTCTTGGGATTGAGCAACGCACTGCATAGCTGCAGAATTGTAAGATCAAAGTCAAAATTGGCATTAAACCACAGTTTCATAGATGAGGAATCAAATGAAAACAAACAAAAATCTAAAATGTATTATAAATAAAACTATAATACAATCCCAATGCCCTAATTTAATGCCTACTCAATCCCTACTATACTAATGCGTTTCCAAAAATTCAAGCAAATACACACTATATATCTATTTATAAAAAGATAATCTGCAAACCAACAAATTATGTAACAAACCAAAAAAAAACTATGAAAATCATCGATTATGCATTGTTCAATCTTGCTAACTCGTGATTAAGGGACTTAATTTTTAACAACCATTAACTAAAAACGTTTAAATATGTTGAATGTAACAAACCAAAAAAAACATGAAAATCATCGAGTTTCGTTGTTCGAGCATGCTAAAACTCATGATTGAGGGACTAAATAATCTGATTTTAAGACATTATTATGGGATTGGGACAAAAGCGTTATGAAAAAAACTTACTGTCGATTCTCAATTGTTCCAAAATCAAGCTCTCTTTCTGTCTTAAGCTTCGATCTGCCTAAAGATCAAGCAAAACACCAATCAATGAATCTCAAATAAAGAGAAATAATAAACGATTAAGCATTCATAATAGAAAAAAAAAATTAATTAACCTTAAGCTTATACGATTTTCTCTCAACCAATACAACTATCTTAATCCCATAGCAATCAGCAAACATTTGTGTTAAGTAACCCCTTCCTACTCCAAATTCAACAACAGCAGGAGCATCATTCAAATTCTCTGTCATTTTCTACTATCATTGAGTTCTCAACATAGGTGCTCTGCACAAAAAAAATGGAAAAAAAATATGTAAAACACTCAAGAGTCTATGAAGAACACTAATTTCACAAAGTGATGTAAATTCGATAAATAACCCTCATGAGAAATTAATAACCTAACTATAATTTTAGACAATTACCAAAGAATAGAATTTAAGAAAAATAATCTTAATCCTAATTGAGAGGAAGCGGGAGTCAACGAAGTAAGAGTGAAAAAGGCTTATTTTGGTGGCTCACTTTAGATGCAAAATTGAATCAATCACTTACATGAATAAAATCGAAGACCAAGAGAGACGAAGATGCAACGGCAACAGCAGCAGCAAAAACATGACATGATTGACATCATGGCATGAATGATTTATTAAGAGGGAGTGACAAATTCACTTATCTGGAATCGAAACTCAATTGGCATGAATCGATTGACGAATCGAATAAGAATATTGTAAGCAAATGCAATCGAATTCATAGACCAAAAACACTAATTAAACTAAGTCGAAGGGAAAACCAAAATTTAATTGAATTCATAAACATAATCAACATTGTAACCTAAAATTTAAACTGTAGAAACACTGAACAGATTAGAGAAGAGAGAGAAAACGAACCTAAATTGAAGGCCACGGCTTGCCAAAGAGATCGGGCTAAGGGGTGAGGTCTTGAATGTGGAGGGTTGCATCACAAAATGCCAAATAAGATGAAAATCACAAATCACATACAATATATTTCACGCATTAGTTTTCTATGAAAATCATCGACTATTCATTGTTCAATCTTGCTAACTCGTGATTAAGGGACTTATTTTAAACAACCATTCTGAAAAACGTTTGAATGTGTTGAATGCAACAAACAAAAAAAATGAAAGGATCATTGAGTATTGTCGTTGTTCGAGCATGCTAACTCATGATTAAGAGACTAAATTTTAAACAAACATTAACCGAAAAAGCTTTGAATCTGTTGCACCCATCAGAACAGAACAGAAACACCCATCAGAACAGAAACACTAACCATAATTAGTTGCACAAAACCTTCAATTCGCAGATTGAAGTTCAGTTCTCATTTTCACAATTTAGCCTTCCTTAATTTAGTTTCCAATGCCATAGAACACTGTTCCTGCAAATCAATTAGAAACTCAAACCCCTTTTCAAAAAATAAAAAATAAAATCAGGCAGGTGGTGTTTGGTTGTATGGAATTTAGGCTTTGGAATTGAAATTTAGCACAATCAAACAAATGTATCAGGTGTATGCGTATAAAGGAACAATAATTACTCAATGAAAGGATCATTGAGTATTGTCGTTGTTCGAGCATGCTAACTCATGATTAAGAGACTAAATTTTAAACAAACATTAACCAAAAAAGCTTTGAATCTGTTGCACCCATCAGAACAGAACAGAAACACCCATCAGAACAGAACAGAAACACCCATCAGAACAGAATAGAACGGAACAGAAACACTAACCATAATTAGTTGCACAAAACCTTCAATTCGCAGATTGAAGTTCAGTTCTCATTTTCACAATTTAGCCTTCCTTAATTTAGTTTCCAATGCCATAGAACACTGTTCCTGCAAATCAATTAGAAACTCAAACCCCTTTTCAAAAAATAAAAAATAAAATCAGGCAGGTGGTGTTTGGTTGTATGGAATTTAGGCTTTGGAATTGAAATTTAGCACAACCAAACAAATGTATCAGGTGTATGCGTATAAAGGAACAATAATTACAAAACAAATATATCTGTTTGTCGGTGTTAGGGTTCGCGGCGGCTGTTCGGTATCGGGGTCTTCACGGCGTTAGGGTTCAGATCAGGCGTCTGGGAGTGAGCGAGTGAAGGGAGAGGAGGGTTCAGATCACAACGACATCGTTGATCGGAGATGACGATCTAGCCAGATCTGACCTCGACGGTGTTGCGGGGGTGGCCGGCTGCAAGAAGAGAGCAAAAGGGAGAGAATAGAGTGAGAAAGAGAGAGAGAGGGAAGACCTCTTACCTTCGGCCAGAGGTGAGCGGCGATGGAGCGGCGGCCTTCAAAGAGGAGGCTAGATCTGTGAGAATCGAGAGGCCAAAGAGAAAAGAGAGGTGCGGTGGTGGGTGGCGATGGCGATAGCGACAACGACTGCCTTCGACGGAGGGCTCCGAATGCAGATGGAGATGGCGTCGGATGGGGGATGGCGATAGCGATGGAGGAAGACGGGCGAGAGACTGAGACTGAGATGATAGAAAGAGATCGAGACAGACGCGGCGGGGGGAGGGGTGTGTAACCCTAATTTTTCTATTTTGTTTTATAAGTGGGTTATGATGATCTAACGGCTACGAATATCCAGAGACATCAGACGGCTGTGAATGTAAATGAGCTGATTTATTATATATATATATATATATACACATACATACATACATATACTACTAGTAGTTAAACTGTGAATAAATAAAAAAGTGAGGGTAATATATATAATAAAAATATATCTAAAATGTCGGTTACACGGTTTGGTTTCACAGTTACTATCCTAAAACAAAAACCCAAATCAAAACCGCTTTGGTTTCCAATTTTGGTTATCCATCGGTTCGAGTTGAATTGTCATCCCTAGTATATATCCCTGTCTCCACTTTTTGTTTCTAACTTTTGATACAAATCATCGTAATGACGTAATCCCTAGACTTAGATTTTTTAATATCTTTTCTTGTATTCTCTTTTGCCCTTTTTATACTTTTCCATACCTTCTCTACTTTGACACTTTTGCACTCCTTATACGATATTTTCTTGTCTTGAACTGCTTTTTGAACCCCCTCATTCCACCAAATTTCCTTATATTGTGATCCTTCTACTTATACTCCTAACACATCACTCGCTAAATCCCTAATACCACCTGCTATATCATCCCACATTTTGTTCACTTCGTCATGTCTCTTTCACAACTCCTACTTGCTAATTTTATCTTAAACAACTCTCTATTTTCTCCTTTTAAATCCCTCCATCGTATCCTTGGTTGCCTATGTACGTTAAGCTTCTACCCCTTAAACTTTAAATCGGTGACCATCAATCTACGTCGATTAGCAATACTCTCTCTGAATATGATTTTGCAATCCTTAAATGATCCTTTATTCTAGTAAGAACAAAGTCTTTTCGGTTACTCGTAGCTCCACTCTTGAATTTAATAAAATGTCTCTCTCTTCTGAAAACATGTATTCAAAGCTTTAAATCATAAGCTATTGCAAAGTCTAAAATCTATTACAAAGTCTAAAATCCGCTCTCCTACTATGTTCTTTTACCTAAATCCATAACCACCATGTATTTTCTCTGATTTCTCATATGTCCCACATTCTTTCCCTACATATGCCCATTTTAATCTCCTCCAATAAATATTTACTCTTGGACAAGTATACCTTGCATAACTCCGTCCATTGGCTCCCAAAATTCTTTCCTAACTTTTTCTCGCAACCCAACTTGGGTGCATACAAACTAACTACATTAATCGCCTTCCCCCTACTATAATTATCTTTAAACTGTCCTTCTATTTTCTTTTCTCCCAATATCAACCACACTATCCTTTGAATATATCACCATAGCCCCCACCTCATTCTTATGTTTTTTCTTCCTCGTATGCCACAACTTGTACCCCTCAATGTCTATTTCCCTAGACTTCTCTCCCTCCCACTTTATTTTTTGCAAACCCAATATGTTAATCCTCCGTTTATTCACCACATCCACCACTTATCTTGTCTTTCCCGTAGGTGTTCCTGTATTCCAAGTGCTAACCTAAGACTATTTTTATGGACTAACTTCTTTATCCACACCCGTCCACCATAATGTGGCAACCTTTGATTATTTGACACCGTATCCGTGTGAATGACACGGTTCGTTGCTTTTGAGCGAAGCCCTAACTCACCCTTTCCTATTTTTCAGTACATTTGGGGGATGCTACAACATGTAATCTAATATGATTCGTGTTATAAGAGAGTTTCGGCAAAGTTTTGTGCTTGCTGTCAGCTACCTAACAAAACCCTCCTCCTTTACCCTACTTTGGGACTGGTTGTATAATGAATAAAGCACGTGTAGGCGAGGTTATCTTTATCAGACAATCGATTTAAATATATGTCTTAGAGGTTTAAAATGGAAAACAACTACGAGTTGAAGACAGTAATGGAAGGATGTAGAGAGAGAAAAGTATCTTAATACTGTTTATAAAATTAAAGAGCCTTAGGATATAGTTCCAAGATATCGCATATGGTTGGTTTTAGAGAAAGAGTCACAAAAGGATTTATTAAATCGATAAAAAATGACAATTAGAACAACTACTGGAGAATAGTGAATTTTCCAGTGAATCTTACATTTTTCTATCGACATATACCCGTGAAAAATAGAAGGGAATGCCAGAAGACCAACCATGCTTCACAGGATAAAATTGTAAGTGGCTAAGACATATCATCTTCAAAAGTTAATGTGCTGGATGTGAATGTTGATGTGGATTATTGTTAAAGCTATTAAAGATAAATTAGAAATGAGAAATCTATGAAATTGTGGAGGTACAGCTAGTGCAAGATAAATTTTGAGAATACTGTCTAATGTTGTAAACTATTAGTATAATAAGCCTCCCACTCCACATGTTGAAAGAGTAATAGGGTTACGAATAGAGCTAGGTTTCGGGAAAGGGATAGACCTAAACTCATGTGGGTTGAGACCGTGAAAATTTTGGTTATAGTTTGTGGTTAAACCCAAAATGTTGATTCAAATAAAAAGAATCCGAAAAGCAGGATTTGTAAACGACACTAGTAGAGGAGAAACGGCTGATCTATTGCGGGCTCAACCTGGGATCTGTAAACAGGTGCTTATCAAGTTTAAATATTGTAAAAGTATAGCCTGCTTTCGTAGATCACAAGGCCCAACCTATGATCCATAAGATGGTTGTACTTAACTGAATGAGTAGATTGGAATGCTGAATGAATTGACTAGAAATGACTGATCTGTTGAGGGCTCACCTATGGTCCATAAACAGGTATCTATTGAGTTCCAATATGTAAAGTATGACCTGCTATCTTGGATCACAAGGCTCAACCTATGATCCATTAACAGTTTGTACTTGGTTCCAATATTGTAAAGTATGACTTGCTTTCTTGTACAATTTTTTGCTCAGTTTACTACTATATAAAATAAGTGAGCAAGCACATTTTATCTGACATTCTACACATGCAGAGAATGACAGCCGCCGGAAAGTTTTGGCACCGGCGAAAGCATTCCATTGAGATTGATACTGATACTCTTCAACAAGAGTTCAATAAAAATGCTGCCAAACCATTTGAAGATGACAATGTGCATCAAATCTCAGATGTTGCTGACTCTCCTTCCAGTTCACTTCATGTGCAGGATATAGTTCAACTTCAATGTCAGAAGAGAGAACAGTGGGCAGCCACACTGATCCAAACAGTTTTTCGGGCTTTTTTGGTAATAATTTTGTTTTCATTTCATCTTTAAACTGTGTGTCTGCATGTGGCTCCTAAAAGAATTTCCCAATGAGTTCTTGGTATCTTCCTAGTTGGAAATCCTATAATTGTAACACATTTTATTCCCATTTAAATCTTGATCCAATTTTAGTGATCGCTTATCTCTTGCTACTTTTTTTTATTTTTTTATTTTTTTATTTTTTGATTGATAAGAAAAGCTATATACAGAAAAATATTGTGATTATAGACGACAAGCACTAAGAGCTACATGGCACTAACAAAGCCCTAGCCAGCATGCTGACAAACAGCCCTTTAGAAGGCAAAGCTAAATCTAAATGCTAAGACAGTCCCAAAAGTAAGCATCAAAAGCGTAAACTGTATAAAATAAATCAGAACTAGAAGAGCAACAGCACTAGCCAAGACAATGGCATGAGACTCCATAATGGGGTTGCAGAGCCAAGATGATGCCACTAGCTATTTCCTTTTTGTTACCAATCTGCTTTTTTATCATTTTTTATCTTGTCATCAATCTCTTAAATTAGAAGCATTACCAGTCAGTTGACGAACAAGTTGAGTCACAGTGCCTTGATAATGGAAGTGATCATCGATCAAGTTTTCCACGTTGCTTCTTCTTAGATAAGGACCATTCTATTACATACATGATGATTTTTTTTTAATTTCATTTGGTTCTGTATAATCTAAGAAGCACAAACACGGATTCAACATGACATGAATACAATAATAAGCCTTTTCTATGAAAATGACATGGACATGTTGTATAAAATATTTATTTTTAATGGATATGTTTTGATGAGTTTTTATTTTTTTTAATAATTGCCACGTGGAATTTATGTATCATCATATTACACATAATAATTGTTTTTTTCGTTTAGCTTTACTTCTATTTTGAATGAATAATGCTAGTAGCTATTTTATAATTTATATATTAGTAAATCTTATTTTATTTAAAATGGCCTTAATGTGTGTTTTCTTGATTTTTTTATTCTTGAAAATGGCATGTCAACATGTTGCTGTCCCTTGAACCAGGTTCTGTTTCCTGCCTTGATTTTATCTCCATTTTATTTCAATCGATCGCTTTCCATCACGGGCGTGTCAATTTCATGTGGTTATTATGTTTTTGGGCTTGACGAATAGATTTAAATTAAAAATGGAAAGTTGCCACACCAATGTTTGGTGTTAAGTTAGAAGTTAGATAAGATTTCAGTTCTCTGTTTCTGCTTTTACTTGTTTGTCAGTGATATAAAAGAGAAGAGAATTAGAGTGAGCCACCATTTGCATTGGGTAAAGTTATGCTTCGGGTAAACCGGTAAAGTTAAAAAAATTCCTCAGGCAACCATCTGAATGACATCCTGAAAACAAGCTCCTAACCTAAAGGGGGAAATCACTATAGAGAGCAAAACATTGGGTTTCAGAATTACCCTCTCCGAATTTTGCCAATATGCAAACCACTTCGTTGTCTTCTCGGTGCACATGATCAATCGTATATCTGAGTTAGGCTAGCAAGAATAGTTATCCACGTCACTAAAAGTTCCATGAAGTAGAGAATTTTCCTTGAATCGTATGAACCAAACATTGGCATCCAATACAAATGTTGAAGGAGGAAACCCATCTCAACAACTAGAGTAAAGCAAAACATTCAGATTCCATGTTAATAGCCATGCCAGATTTACATGAAGTTGCTAAACCCTTAGTGAGTCGTGAATCCAATCGCGTGAACCCATTTAGAGACTGTTCGCGTACCAATAAGTGAAAGAGGGCATAGCTGTTTTAAGGTTGCGTAGAGAACAAAGAAGGCGGATTTGAAGATTATTGCGGAAGATTCTCTGAAGTTCTGAACAGATTTGAGAAGAAGTTGCCTGCAGATTTTTCAACTTGAAACGAGTCTTTTGGAACAAGAGGAGGCGACTGCTAGGGTTTTTTAATTTGTGGAAACTGGAAAAGGATGAGGTGGCTAGGGTTTCTATTTAAGAAGAGGTGCTCGGGTTTTGTGAGTTAGAGAAGATGGAGGCCAATTGTAGAAGAGGAGGCATCTGCTTGGAAATAAGCATGTCTTTGGAAAGAACCAAAGTTATCTTTGAAAATGACAGTTGGGTTTAAAATTGTAAATAAAATTAATTGGAAATAGGGGAATTAAGTGAATAAAAATTCAAAAACAACTCTCAAAATATCACCTACCGGCTAAAAACTTAACTTCTATATGAAGTTTATTATTTGGAATTTTGACCTTTAGAAATATATTTCATACAAATATTATTTAATTTGATATAAGAGTTTCGACTCGATTTAATGTATCGAAGTGAATTGAGTACTAGAAAAGCGTACCGAAGAAGTCTATCCTTAGAGTACCGCATATCTATAAACACAATGTATCGCGTGCTTGAACCCGTACTGCATACCACAACGTTCCGCATTTCGTGTAACATTGATCCATGCCTTGTGAAAAAAGGGGTGCCTAGATGATCCCAGTGACCACTTTCTGTTACCCTTTGCTAGCCATCACAATTAAGTTGTAGTTTACCTTAAAAGGAAAGACCCATTTAATGAACATTGGAGGATTTGGAGATGAAATGATACATGAATAATGAACAAAAATATAGAGAATCATCATCCGTGGAAAGAGGAGCAAGTATTTTAGTGTACGTGTTGGTAAGCGAATGCCAGTAACTTTTATGCAAGGAAGAAGGAAAAGAAGGCAACTTGTCAAATTTTGTTTTGAATCTAGCTAACCAAACTTCCCCAAGGTACAGAGTGGTTAAATTAAATATTCAGTGAGGAAAGGTGGAAAATCACTAGCACAATTCTTCGACCGAAGTCTAGCAAGCCTGACCATGGGGGATTCATCTAGCAGAACATAGCCTAATAATCTGGCGTAATCGTGCTAAAGAACTGATGCAAAAGTACAAGATGTCAAGAGATAAAAAGATGAAAAGATGGTTCCAGATTGAGTCAAGCCGCCATTCTATCATCTGTAGCTAAAGTTATGCCAATGTTTTCAAAATAAAAGCTTTTGACTTCGAAGAGAAATGAAGAGACCATACAGACTTGACATTAGGAATTGAAGTACCTGTCCTTTTGAAGACATGTAAAATTGAGGCATGGAAGAAAGAACCTTCAGAGTATGATTCCAGATAAGAACAGCTTCAGAAATGTAGCAAATTTTAAGAAGTCAATGTGGTTGATAAAAAGTAGCTTCTCAATGTGGTTGATAAAAGAAAACTCTTTCCCTAAACAGGCAAGATCCCAACCAGAATTGTCGATCAGTTCAACGACTTGAGGAGAGGTGGATATGAATGCTTCTAGAAACTGCAGCAAAGGATAATAATCACACCAATGATCTCTCCAACAATGCTTTTGAGTACCTTGATCAATAACCTAAGTAGAATTTCAGGTGCCGATATCAAAAGTTTGAACCAAGGAAGACCAGAGGGAGGAGCAACATCATATGAAAGCTGTGGAGATATGCGTCCCTTGAAGATATTCTGATCTGAATGAAAAACCAAAGAAGTATTGCCTTGTAAACTTCTCCTACCATTCGAAGTGCAAATAGAAGTTTTGATGATATTTTCCTTGCTAGTCAAACTTTTCACTATCATGTATTTTATTTGTTTAGTGGAAATAACTTAAGCTTCTTGTATGTCAGTTGTACTTTGATTGTTCCCTTTCTATACGAAGCTTGCATCAAAACCTCGAAATCTTGTTATGATTTATGTACATTTTACTTTTAAGAGACTTTAGTATATTATGAATGGAGCTCATTAATAGATTTATCTCCCCCCCTCCCCCCCCAAAAAAAAAATAAAAAAAATAAATAAAAAATTAATCGGTTCTTTTGTGTTCACAATTTGGATCAAACTGATTCATTTCTCTGATGTTTGTCAGGCTAGGCGTGCTTTGCGGGCTTTGAAAGGATTGGTTAGACTTCAAGCTGTTGTCAGGGGCCATGCCGTGAGAAAGCAAGCTGCAATTACTCTCCGCTGTATGCAAGCTTTGGTGAGAGTTCAGGCCCGTGTCCGAGCCAGACGAGTTCGTCTTGCATTGGAAAGTCAAACAGAACAACAGAAATTGCAACAGCTTGAGCATGAGGCTCGTGTTCGAGAAATAGAAGTAAGCATTTTCTCTATGGTATCAGTTAAATTCATGCTCTTTCCACAATTTGTGTATTCTTGTGGAGCCAAGCTGTTTAAGCACATGGAATCTTGATGAATCTTTACTTCTTTTTAAGTAAGACTGTAAGATGAGTTTTTTTAAAAGGATGCGAGGCAAATCAAGTCACGTGAATAATCAAGGGGTATCAAACTTCTTAAGGAAGTCATGGAGAGAGTCTCTCTAAGGGATAGTGTCCCCTAGACCAAAAGAAGAGTGACTAGGAAAAAAAAGGAAAGACGACTGTTTAATTGAAGATAACGACAAAGAAGTGTCTTAGAAATTACATGATTGGGCTTGCTCTGAATTCTCAAGAAAAAAGCTAGGAAAATTATCTTTGAAGTCCTTAGACATCGTCTGTCAAGAAAAAAGCTAGGGGAATCATCTTTTGAGACTTTAGACACTGTCCGTCAAGACAACTACTAGTCCAACATGATCATGCCCTTGCAGGAATCTGGCATGCACCTAGAGATCCCAAACGAGAAGATCATGGACTAAAGGTTGCTAGCTGCTGAAATAGAAGGAGATGGACAATTGTCTAGAGTAAGGATGGTGTTCCAGGGATAGTCTGTCTAAAGAAGGCAGTTCTAGCAGGAGATTTAGTTTTCCAGGTCACTTTCCAAGGCAAAACCTGGCTGGGGGGTAAAGGAATGAGTAGAAGGTTTCAACAGAGAATTGGCCCTTCTTGTTGCCCAACCAAATTAAACTATCATCCATAATGAGAGTAGGGAACCTGTCCGTCAGGATAACTACTTGTCCAACATGATCATGCCCTTGCAGGAATCTGGGATGCACCTAGAGATCCCACATGCACCTTGCACCGGTCTTGGTAAATTGCTAGTAACTCAAAAACTCAGGGATTTCTAGGCACAATTCTCTATGGAAGAGTGAGGTCCAAATCGTGGTACCCCCAGGTGGAGAAGTCAAAGAAGGATGCGGACTTGCTATGGCATACATCAAGGAGGATGTGGAAACATGCTGGCAGGTGTTGGTCCCACACTAAACACCGAACAGAAGCTGACTCTCCTACCATCACCCTCGTCAAAACAAACGAAGTCCCAGAATAAGTGGCCAATCCTCTCAATGCTTTTCCAGACACCAAAACCATTGGAGCGAGTAACAGTCTAGCGGACCTGTTACTCCACTCCATCCCAAATCTAGCAACCGCCATGCTTTTCTAAAAGCTTTCTTCCTCGCTAGCAAACCGCCACAACCACTTCCTAATAAGAGTTTGCTTAAAGATGCGAAGCTTCTTGATGTGAACTGCGATGGCCAACCTCGCCTAGGGGTTGACAAATGCGATCCCATCCAAGATGTGAAGTAGGTCAGAAGGTTAGACAAGGCATTCTTTTTTTTTTTTTTTTTTTTTGTTTTGTAGTGGAATCTCGACGATGCGACAAGAGCTTTATTACTTAAACCAAAGAATACAAAACTTAGAGGGGGGCGAAGCCCGATCTCTGAAAATAATTGAAACAATAAGTAAGCTTCCAAATTGACCAAGATAAAAATTTTACCCCATGCTGACGTTCGAGATGTGTACAAGGGAGAGAACCTATAGGACACCCCCAAAGGCATCGGCTAAGCTTCCACGTTTATGACCTTACCAACATGAAAGATCGCAGGTTTGTTGAAATGTACCTTTAAGCCATAAACAACGTCAAAACAAATTAGGATACATCAGAAATTTTTTAGTTGCATCCTATGAAGCACGGACACCGACACGCGACACGGACACGGTGACACCATAATTTCTCAAAAATCCTGATACGTACACGTCAATAAATAAATATATATTTTTATGTATCTTAACCTAATTAACGAAAGACATTAAGAGAATTCATTTAACAAAAACGATTAAGCTAATAATCATAAATCTTCAAAGTTCAAACCAACATTCACATTTAAGAAATTCCCATAAACAAAAGCAAGAAAGACACAAAAAAATTCGCTCGAGGTTGATTGATTGATTATCATCTTCACACTCTTCATTTGTGAATAAGACGGTTGACTTTTTGCCTTTCTTATTTCTTGTATCTAATATCAAATTAAAAGATGCACCTCTTAAATAATAATGTAATTACAGTAAACTAATAAAAAATTTACAAAATTAACCCCCCCCCCCAAAATAAAATAAAATCAGGCATGGGCTTCCGAAGTGTTCGACACGTTCATTTCGTGTGTCGGTGCCATGTCGAAATCTAAACTAAAAAAAAAAAAACAGAGAACACACCCCGACACGTGTCAGAGGCGTGTCGGCCGCGTGTCGATGCTTCCTAGGTTGCATCTCTCTAGGTTGACAAAAAAGTAGGGTATTATCTGCAAAAAGGAGATGGAGAGACAAGAACACTCATACCACGACGATTGCCCACCTTAAACCCTCAGAACATGAACACTCATACCACAAGGATTGCCCACCTCAAATCCTCAGAACATGCCAAGATCCACCGCTCTAGAAAGCAAACAGCTACGCCGTTCCATGCCGAGGAGGAATAAGAAAGGGATGGAGGTTCTCTTTGTCTTAAACCCCGAGATCTATAAAACAAGCTGCATGAGAGCTATTAACCATGACTGAGAATTAACAGTAGAGATACACCGCTCTAAAAGCAAACTGCTTTGACCTTTCATGACGAAGAGGAATAAGCACAGAGGTAGAGGTTCTCTTTGTCTTAAACCCCGAGAGCTAGAAAAGAAGTCACATGACAGCCATTAACCACGACTGAGAAATTAACTATGGCGATACACCACACCAGAAAGCAAGCCACATGATCTGTAAAACAAGCTACATGAGAGCTATTTACCGTGACTGAGAATTAACTGTAGAGATACACTGCTCTAAAAGCAAACTGCGTTGACCTTTAATGACGAGGAGGAATAAGCACAGAGGTAGAGGTTCTCTTTGTCTTAAACCCCGAGAGCTAGAAAAGAAGTCACATGACAACCATTAACCACGACTGAGAGTTTAACCATGGAGATACACCACTCTAGAAAGCAAACCTCTAATATCTTCCATGGCAAGGAGGACTAAGGAAACAGATAGAGGTTCCTTTTGTCTTAAACTTCAAGGACTAGAAAATAAGTCACATTAAAGCCTTTAAACACGACTATAAATTTAATTGTTGAGATACACCATTTGAACCAGTTGCGCCATTTAGCCCCAAAGCCCAACTTGGAGTACAAAGAGAAGGAATTCCTAGTTAAGATGGTAAAAAGCCTTACGCAATGTCCAGTTTGCGAAGGACCCTAGATATCCTCTTCTTAAATGGTCGTCAACTCATTCATTGGCCACTATAATCTAATCCAGAATCTGACGGCCACTAACAAAGGCATTCCGCATCTCCAGAATTAAGCAGTCCATAACTTGAACCTTATAGGAAGGACCTTGACAAGGATTGTATAGGTAAACAGGTTATACACTTGCATCACAAGCTAAATCTGTTCATATGTTGTAATTCAAAGCTAGGAGACCCGAACATGAAAATCAATATTGTGGTCTTGCTTTTGGGTTGGCCAGGCTTTCTTCTTATAGTCAGTGTTATGCTTCCAAGCATACACTATTCGGGGTATTTGCTATTAAGACAGCAACACAGTAGTTTTTGTATTTTATTGGACATGCCATTACTTTTGTCTATGCTATGCAATTGTTTCCCTAACTCTTTTCCTGTTTGAACAGAAAATACATCTTTTGCACTATGAACCTTTTGTTTTTGGATTTTTGGGCTGCATCTTTTCTGCGTCAGGCTGCCATATTTATGCTGAATGGCCTGGGTTTCATGATATTAGCAACTCTTATTGGATTTCTCCACTTCAAGATAGTGAGATGTTCTCTCAAGAAGGTTGTTTAAATGGGATTCTTAGACCTCAGAAATGCAGAATGTTTGAGGTGGTTTAAGATAACCATGGAAGAGTTTAAAAGAAGTTTTGGGCAAAAATATGTAGTTGAGATTGGAAGATAAAGCAAGTTTGATATTGTTAAGCTGAAGCTTTCGAAAGGCATGATTAATTTTAAAGGGTAAATTTTTAAAGAAGTAGATATTGATACCCAGGAATCTCCATAAGAGGGGTGAATTGAGTAGTTGCAAACTTTCCTAAATAATATATGAAGAATAAATTCAATAAAAATAAATAAATTGCTGAATTTTAAAGGGTAAATTTTTAAAGAAGTAGATATTGATACCCAAGAATCTCCATGAGAGGGGTGAATTGAGTAGTTGCAAACTTTCCTAAATAATAAATGAAGAATAAATTCAATAAAAATAAATAAATTGTTTGAATTAAAGGCTTTTAAGTAAATTACAACAAAAATAAATACAATGAGTATGACGATAAATGTGCCCTTGCATTCGTCCACACCTCAGAGCTCCAACTCCAATTGATGTTTCTCTTTTGGTGGAAACTGAGTCCTTTGCAAAGGGTACCCCTCTCAATCCAAATTTGTCCGGGTAGAGATTACACCAATGAATCAAGAGAATACCTTTCTAAAGATTCCACTCCACTCAAATATAATAATTTAATACATGAATTTTCTCACAAAGTTAATAGATATTACAAATGGAGTTTCTATGATATTCAAAGGTAGATATAGCAATGAAATGACTCAAGAACATCAAATCTCAATAGAATATCGTACATCTATTCTATAAATCAGGACATATTGTATATTTTGGATATTTCCGATCGTTGGATCAATTTTAAATTCAACGGTTGAGTTCAAACACATTTTATTTTTAATAATTTAGTATCAAATAATATCTCTAACAAACTACAACATATGCCAAAATATCTTAAACAATAAATTTCACACCACCACTTTTAAATCATTTAAATAAAATTATATTTTATAACCTTTAAGATTTATATTTGTATTTGATTGCTTATTTTTAATTATTTTCTATCTTTTTAAATTTATTAATTATAAAATTAATATAGTGCCTTTAGGCACGGAGAATCCCTAGTATATAAAAATGTAGCACAAATACTCTAGAATAATATAAATCAAAATATAGACTATAGATCTCAAGTGTAGTGTAACGAATGATACGTATTGGAGTCTTCTCTGATGACCAAAACTTTGATATTGATCTTTGAAAAACTAACCATTTTCGGAATAAAATTTTCCATTAGGACTTCATTAAGAATACTAGCCATTGGAATATATTAGGAATTTGGTATATTTGTTCCACATATTTTTCTTGGAGTTAAAATCAAGAGAACGGTCAAAATAAAATCCAGAATTGAAATCTCAACCTGTGAGTCGACTACAGGGTGGGTCTAGTTGACTTGACTATGTTAATTTAAAAAAACATTCTGGATTCTGGTCTGGTCTAGCTGACTACCCAGATTTTGGTCTAGTCGATTAAGCATCACTAGTTTATCAATATTCAAATTCATGAGTTTCCAACACTTGGCATGCTTGGTTAATTAATATGTAATGATCAAAACACCCTTAGGGCAACAGTTAGACACTAAAAATATTTGATTGAGCAAGACTGAGCAAGACAAATGAAAAGCGTGCCACACAGTCAACTCAATTTTGAAAGTACTTATCAAAACAATTTTAGATAACAAAAAAATAGGCAAAAATAGTTAAAATGGAGAATAAATAATTTTGATCCAATTAATGCAGAATCTGAAATGAATGTCTTGCAAGGAAATCTTATTGTTCTTCAATCTTGGAATCGTCAATATACTGGCATGATTCAAGAGTGGATCTTCACAACGTATTGCTTCACGTATCTTCTAGGTATCTTCTTGTTTGCATCTCGATACTTGTGGATCTCTGTGCATCTCTACGAAATACCTTGGATCCTATAATTTGGTCAGTCTACCAAATTAAATTTTCGAGATGTATCTTCTAGGTATCTTCTTGTGTGCATCTCGATACTTGTGGATCTCAACAAATTACCTTGGATCCTATAATTTGGTCAGTCTACCAAATTAAATTTCGAGATGTATCAAACTGAAGATACACAATAAAAAATCAAGGTCATTACTACAACACTGCAATTGCTGTCATTAGTACAATACCTCAGTGTGATTTTTATTATCAACTTATGGGATTATCTTGGGTGTAGGAAGCACCGACGCTTCTAATAGACCAACGTATCCATGTTTGATTATATCCTTTATATCATGCATGTCCTTTATCATGTTAATGTAAGGAATAAGGAATAATTGCCGTTTCGTAGCGTGCAGTGAGAAGTTTTTCTTTTAAAAATAACATTTCCATCATTATTTACTGATATTAAAAGTAGAATCCTCTTCCGTTTTCTATTAAAAGCACAGCTAGGATTTCTAATTACAACCTTTATATCCATGAAATATTTCTTCGGACATCTTAAACTTTTTTTTTCTGTTATTGAATGGTCTTTGTTTGTTTTAACTGAATGCAGGAAGGTTGGTGCGACAGTGTTGGATCTGTTGAAGAAATTCAAGCCAAGTTGTTTAAGAGGCAGGAGGCAGCCGCTAAGCGTGAGAGGGCCAGGGCATATGCTCTGTCTCACCAGGTTAAACTTCATCCTCCTTGTAAAAACAGATTTTACTACTTAAATAGGTTGTGATTGGACCACTATATGTAAAACATGGTTTGAAAGTGACAAGATCAAGAAGGATATAAGTTTGACCAATGACCACCCATATATGTGACAGCTGGATATCTCTTGTGACTTTTTCTGTTTTGAATTGAATATTCTAGTCCTTTGGTTCCAAAATAATTATTATGTTTGACTTGGCACATAGTTCTAGGTGCTGTTTTGACGTTGCTTAGCCCTTTTTGGGAGTCCTTTGAAAAGTTTTAAATTCTTTGGGTTTTGAATGATTTGTTGAAAAGAGGGTTAGTTCGGAAAAGTGATGAATTTGTTTCTTGAAAGAGAAAGTGGACCATGGTATTGGGACATCCTTAAAAGAGCAGTAATTCTTTTGGGATGGAGGAAGCATAGGCCTCTTGAATATTTAATTGTCTCTAATTCATCAGTAACATGACATTACTCATAAACCAAATCACTTACACTGGCATGTAAGTGTTGGCTAGATTTGTTGCGATCTGAGTATTGATGAAATAACACCTTCAGTGGTGAGATCTTATGCAATTGAGTATTTTGTGCAACAATGATGAAAAGCGGTGCATGTATGGAAGCGCAGTAAAGCACTTTAAAATGTTGTGCATGTATGAGAATTGCATGGAATTATTCTTCTGCAGACTATGACATAGAACATTATATGCCACAGCGGTACAGAGAATTACTGGAAAAAGTGCATCTTAGTGAATGGCTCAGCAACAATTGCATCAAGTTACTGATGTATGACTAGTCTCAAAGGCTCAAGCCTTCAGGATTTCCTCAAGAAAGCTTGGTTGCATCAAATGCAATATCAAATGTCAGCCTTACGTCTTTTGCAGATAGCTTTGAATGATGTGGTTGAGGGGACTGGATACGAAATACGATGAATGAATTATCATATGGAGAGAAACATTTGGTCAACACCCATAGTCAAATCTGTAAGCCTTTTGACATTTTGTTCTTTCGCATTCTTCCAAACTTCTCTCTGAGATTCATGACAGCATGTATGCCAGATTCACTCCTTCCTTTGAGTCTCTCCTCTCTTCTTATCCTTCTTTGCTCATCTTTTTCTGGTTTCTGTTCTCTCTCACGTTTGTAGTTCTTCCTTATTTTCTTTCTTTTCTGCCATCCCCTTTGCCGTACCACCACCTGCCCATTGCTGGAACCCCGGCGCCTGAGCAGATCCAGCGCCGCTGCCCATATCCGCGTGCTTTGCAGCGTCATACCATCATCCTCCCAGAAAGTGCCCAGAACCCTCAAGTGCCTCTGCACTTGACTAGATCTAGCGTCGTTGCCCAGATCTGTCTGCGCCCACAGCCTACTCCAGCCTACTCTGCCGCGCCGTACCACCATCTACACGTAGAGTGCCCAGAACAGTGCCCCCGCGTCTAACTGGATCCAGCTCTACTGCCTAGATTTGGCCTAGGAACTGCCGCCTGCGAATGCCCAAGAGTTGTCCTACCTCGCGGCTACTCGGCTGTCCTGGCGGTTGCTCCGCTCTTCAGTTGATTTGCGTCCTCCTTAATTGACAAATGATCCCTCATATTCATTGTACAGGTAACTGAGTGTTTGGTTCCTTTGTTATGCCCATGTTGTTTCTATTTTTCGAGCAACAACCATTCTTCTAGTTCTCTTTTTCTGTAGTACCATTTGTTTTCATTGCTAAAGGAAAGGAATAAATCCAGCCCATCTCTAGTTTCTTGCCTGGATCTCTCTTGAGAATCATGCACCAGCTCAGCGTGTCACGATTGTATTATTCAATAGGTAGAACTTCCATGCATAGTCACGTTGTTTTGCCTTTATCTTGGTGGAAAACGCCAGACCGGTTGAATTTTCGGAACTAAGCAGTCGCTGACACAACTTATCCCAATTTTGCTTAATGGGATGCCGATAATTGTGTTTCGCCTTATCTTGGTGGAAAACACAAGACCAGTTGGATTTTGATAACTGAGCAGCCGGCACAACTGATCCCAGTTTTGCTAAGTAGGATGCCTATGATTTTGTCATCTTGGGTTGGATGTTCAACTCAATGGACGACCGATTCTATGACACGTTTATGTATCACGAGACAGTCAATTGGCTATGGTCTGCCATAACAAAAATGTACACCCATGCACCTTACGATTCCCTCATATTTGAGCTTCATCGTTAGATTTCTCATGCCTCCAGGCCTCCTTGGAGATTTCTATCGCTGACTACTTTGGTTATGTCCTTACTAGATTGGAAGAAGTTGCTCAATATGAACAACTAACTAATTTTCCAAATGATGCTGAGGTTGAGACCAAACGCCTTAATTTCCGCTGGACTTACCAATTCTTGATGGGTTTAAAACTTGAATTTGAGAATATTTGAACTCAAATTTAAAATACATCACCGACGTCCTTTCTATGTAAGGCGGAGGCCTTTTCAACCGTGGATGGTGATGAACGGCGACATGAACCTTCTCCACCGGTCCTAGAACAGATGGCCTTCATTGTTCCGCCTTGTTGACCGTTGCTTTAAACTCTACCCTGAATTGAAGCACCAGTAGTCTCAGAATAGTGGAAGCTGGCGAAAAAAATGGTGCCCACCATACTGGCGTTGTGGCTGCTATTCCTGTTCCACCAGAGACAACCTCAACCTTACTTGAATACGGTCAACTTTAAGCTCTGATAATTCAACTGCAAAGACACTTGAGTTTGATGTCATCTTCTAGTCCTACGGTTGTTCTTGTTACAGGTACTCCTACCTCCTTTCATAGTAAGTCAAAACAACCAACTTGGATTCTGGATTCCGGTGGCAATAACCACATGACGAGTAAGCTATCAATATTTATATCTCCTATCTATTCGTTGGCCTGTTGGTTTGAAACACTATGGTATTTCCATTCTTATTCAATATCATGGAGATGCCTGCTTATCCTCTGTTATTATTCTTCGATCTGTTAACTATGTCCCTAACTTTGCTTGTAATCCTTTATCTGTTAGTAGTCTTGTTGTCTAGTGGTTTTTACTTGACCGTTATTTTTTGCAGGACCTAACTTTGAGGAAGATTTTTTGCAGAGAATATGAGCACAAGTACTTCGTAAATCAATCTTTTTCATTGGTTCCTTCCTCAGCATAAAAGCTTCAATTTTACCAGTTTTTTTATTCATTTGTTTGTTCTTTTAAAGATCTAGATTTGTGGCATACCTATTTAGGACATGCAAATTTTCAACACTTATGTGGGTTATTTCATCTGTAAATAAAGCATGCAAGAATTTCAGATTTAAGTGGTGTGTGTGTGAATTGTCAAAACATACTCGCCCTTCATATATTCTTCGCATGCACCATGCCCCTAATGCCTTTGATCTTGTCCTTTATGATATATGGGCCCCTCTCCCATCACGGTCATATCACATCGCTATTACTATGTTCCTAAACATTTTCGACACATGGGTGTCTTTACTGCTGCCTACCTAAGAAAACAAACCCTTAGCTGTGTTCTACAAGTCAAAGCACCCCTCCACATTCTCCAACCAAATTCTCCTCTCTTCCCCTTCAAACCACGATTTTTTGGATGCACTTGTTTCATTCAAAACCGTAGTCCTACCTGTACCAAACTAGATGACATCATCATTAATGGAGATGACGCGTTAGGTATTATTTGGGTAAAGAGTGATCTCGGGAAAAGTCTTCGACATTGGGGTTTTTGGTCCTCTTTGATACTTTCTCGAGATTGAGCTTGTGCGGTCTCACCAGGGTAGATCTCTATCTTAGTGAAAGTATGCTCTCGATTTACTTCAAGGTACATGTATACTTGGATGTAGTCCTGCCTCGACTGCAATGGACCCGAATCTTAAGTTGACAGTTGGATCAGGAGAACAATTACCAGAGCCTTCGATATATCAAAGGCTTGTGGGTTGTCTCATCTACTTGACTAAGATGTGGTTGGATCTTACTTATGCTGTGAGTCTTGTAAGCCACTTTATGCACTCACCTCGCACTTCTCTTCTAGATGAGTCTAGCACTTCTTCCGGTATCTCAAAACTTGTCTCAACCTTGGTCTCTTCTATGTGGCAGGCCACAGTAAAGACTCCTACTTTATAGACTTTGATTACATAGAGTCAAATAGTGATAGGTTCCACCTTAGGACAATGCACCTTTTGGGGTAGTCATTTCATCTCGTTGAAAAACTAGAAACAAGTAGTCGCCTCCCAGTTCTCCGTTGAAACTGAGTATCGCGCTATGGACCAAGGACGTGCAAACTCCTTTGGCTTTGCTCCTTTCTGACTGTGTTGGGATTTCCCATGATGGACTATCTACGCTCTTTTGCGAGAATAAATTTGCCATCATGCTATCCTCTAACTAAGTCCTTCATGAGAGAACGAAGCACTTCGAAGTCAATATTCACTTCATCCGAGAGAGAGTTTGCTCGTGAGTTAACACACCTCACTTTGTTTCATCTTTTGAGCAGGCTAAATCTGTCAGCCGATCTCTTCTCTATTCTTTTCTTCTGCTTGCACTCTTCCTTTGTGATGAAATTGTTTCAATTCCTTATTCAATCTGATCTATTGGTTTTTCATTGTGATATGATAAGGCATGAAGAACCATGACAAGGTGCAGAAATTATTACTGCACTGGTATCTGTACGATTATTGCTAAAAGTTGGTGCTATTTGTTGCTGTTGATGCTGAAGTTTTCTGGAAATTGTTGATGTTTGGTTCTACTATAGCTGAAAATGATGAAGACTTGTTATGTGGAGCTATTATTGCTGGAATTGCTCATATTTATTTCCATTTGGTACTGAAATGTATGAGCTGTTAACTTTTTGTTGTTGGTGTTGCTGAAAACCGTTGCATCTTGGTCTATTATTGCTGATTTAATACTTCGACTTCTCACATCCAACTTGCTGAACCATTTTGGATTAAGCTACTATATTGTATTCTTACTATAGTTACTGTCGTTCAACTAGAAATATATAGTGTTTCAGTGGCGTGCCTTACTTCGATGAGCTGTGCGCCTTTCCTTGTTCCTAGACTTCATAAGATCTTGCACCTTCGACTTTTAATATAACTTCTAAAGTAAATTTGTTCACTTTGTCAAGAAAGCTAGTGATCTTTGGTAATCCTTCGCTTCGGATTAGTGCCTATGAAAGTACCGTGATTTTCATATTTTTTGTGCTACTGGTGAAAATATTTTTAGTCAAAAACTTGAAATATTCAAACTAAAATGTTTCTTTAGATGAGTAAAGTGGAGGATGGACTTCCAAACAACAGTATACGTGTATCATTATGGTATCATAAGGTTTTGGTGTTGTTTTCTTATTAATAATAATAAAGATTGTAGTAATCAGCGTTAAGAGTTAAACAAGAGATACATTTTATGTACATGTCAACTACAAATATTTTTGCCTTCGTATGATAGTTGTATGGTTAGGAATTCCTGTTTCCATTCTTGCATAAAGAGCAATTCATTTGCTGCAGTGGCAGGCAGGATCAAGGCAACAAACATTTCCCTCTGGGTTTGAACCAGATAAAGCCAACTGGGGCTGGAACTGGTTAGAGAGATGGATGGCTGTTCGTCCATGGGAAAACCGCTTTGTTGACATTAATCTTAGGGATGGAGTGATGATTCGTGGGAATGGATCAGCTGATGGAAAGAACATGAGCCATCTATATTCTACTAGCAAGATATCCGTTACTCCAAACCTTCAACCTAACCTTTTAAATGAGAAAATAAGTGCTTCTCAGTTCAATGGTTGTGGATCTTCACCCAATAGATCCACAAACATGCCAGAGTCTGCCCTGCTATTTTCCAAGCCTAAGTCCAAGCTAGTACTTGAAGATTTGGCCGAAGAAGCTACCTCAAGACCTGATATAAGTTCAAGTGCCCCCAACAATTTTAAACACCGATCAATGGTGCAGGATAAACAAGGAAAGAAGCGATTGTCTCTGCCAAATAGTGGTGAGTTTCTCTCTCTCTCTTTCTCAGGTTCGGGATACCACGTTATTTACTTTTGACTGTATTGACGTGAGACAAAAGAGCAGTGATAGTAAGTTTAATGTGTAAAAAGCTCATGTCTATTGGGAATTCATCTTGTCTATGTTATGGATGGGTTTTGGTTTTTGGTGATTTGTGGAGAAGGCGGATTGAGTGGTGAATTTCAACTGTTCGCTTCTCTATTTTGTTTGTGACACACCTTTAGAATATTTTCAGTAGTTGGGAGGATAAGACTGAGAGATCCTGTCTTTTCATGTTTGTTTTGATGGAGGGGTTCAGCAGGCTGGTGTATAGAGCAGTGAAGCTTGGGATAGTCTCCTTTCATGGTGAAGCATGTACCCGTGTATTGATGATTCCATTAAAATTCTATTTTTGTTTTGTTCTAAACTTTCGGGATGGGAACGAAAACAATTTTTTTTGGTAAAATTTTCTGGAAGCAAAAATACTGAAATCTAATAGCACTAATCAGACACTAATTAAATGGAACCTAAAGTTGCTTTTACTTGGTGCCCGTTCGATAAAGCTGAAAATGAAGTGTTGAAAACATGAGTGTTAAATTTTAAGTGTTGAATTTGTTAATTAAATGTTTTTTTATTTTTTTAATGTTTCTAAGAAATTTATACCTGGACAATTGTGCTTCTAAGATAATTTTTACAAACTTCTCTTTCTAAACCGTTCTCTCTATATTTTTGTCAATATAGTATTTTCTCTCTCTACAGTTATTTGTATCAATCTTTTCTTTATAAGATAGTAATAAGTTGAATGGTGGTGTTTAACAGTTTTAGTGATATGTTATATAAAATAAAATAAGTGAACCCTTTTAACTATTTTTAATTGCTTTTTTCATTTTGTTATCAAATTTATTACGTAATGCATTCATTATTAGTGTTGTTCAAACGTGCCTATTAAGAACACTGAACAACAGCAACAAAATTAAGTCTGAATGTAACTTGACCTTGTGTGTAATGTGTTCCTTTTGCTAATATAATTCTTGGTTTTCACTTTACGATGGCAAGGTCTTGGGATTCAAACACCCATTCAGTCTGGCAAAAATGCTTTGGAAAGAACCCCTGGAGTCCGGAAAGTTGTGAAGCATCAATCAAAGCTCAATGGTAATGGCCTAAGGCCTACCAAATATGTTCCATAGGCTGATGATTTGACCATATTACCTCGAGACTGTCGAATATCCCCTCCCTTGATCAACTGTTGGCTTCTCAGATTGTATATACGGGGCCCTCCTTTTCTCACAAGGTCAGCCCATGTTGTTACCTAAATAAGAATATGGAATTCAAATAGAGCTGTTGTAATCATTAATTTTTGTCATTATTGAGGGTTTGTATCTTTTGATTTTATAATTTTCGGAGTGAAGTCTTCCCGTTTGTATTTGTCGTCTTTCTTTAATAATTGACGTTTGTCCATTGTAAAAAAGTCCGAATTATTATTTTCTTCAATTGGCTCATTGCCAACAATGAGATATCTATTTGTAAGTGGACATGTACTGGGTTGTGGTATTCAGAAATAATATTCGTTTTTACCCATTTGATCGATTTAATTTTGTATATAAAACTGCCATTGGCTGATTCATTAAAGTGTTTGCACGTTTATTTTGAACATATTTCAAACTGTAATATGTTTTTAGTTCTTTGATTATGTCAAAATTGTTTTCAGATAACAGTTTTTATATGGCGAACCAACATACGTCACCATGTTTTGCTAATATTTTGTCAAAACAATTGCAAAGGTAGCCAGGGTTGGATTGAGTGCTATAAGAATATTTCCTTTGGATTTCTTCCTCCAAACCAGCTGTAGTCTTGTCAGTTAACAATACATACCCTTGCTTTACAATGAATGAATATTCTTTCAACCAATCACAGGAATTGAACAAGGATCTTAGAGTTTCAAAGCCCGAAGAAGATACGCTTTGGATTTTATACCTTATTCCCATGAATCAGTAGAGATAAATGAATAGAAATAAACCTTATTCTATCTGCAGCATTGATGAATTTTCATTTCATTTTAAAAAATAACCATTTCTCGCAGGTAAAAACCCAAACCGCAACCACCTCGATCTTTACAACCAGTTAGCAAGATGGGGCCGATAGGGATTGGCATATATCAAGAAGAAAGATTGCTGAATCCAAAGTAGAGAGTTCTTTGTTGAAATGCATTGATAGCATAATCGACCTGAAAATGTCCCAGTGGGGATTTGTACCGAAGACCATATCCAACCCCAATTCCAGTTCCGGGCTTGCCATGCCTTAGAGCAGGATTTCCTGAAATGGACAATCTGACCATTATTCATGCTACTTTTCAAACCTAATATAATTCTTAAAAATGTTTACCATAGGACTCATAAATGAAGTTGGCACATGACCATGCACATCAATTTCTTATTGTGGTTGGTCCATTTCATTTTCACAATATGGCTGAAACTCTAGCAACATTCTGGAACACCGGAAACTTCACCGTAAAAGATCATCGAGTAATGGAAATAACTAACTTGCCAAGAGCCAACATCTATAGCCAACATCTATTCCATTTTGAATTTAATCTTAAGCTAATACCTTGATTGACATTATTTGTGGGAGTAGTGAATACTTAGGAATGGAAATGAAAACCAATCATGTGCACCAAAAATAGGAATGGAATAGTAGAAGAAACTAACATTTCATTTCTTAGTTTAACTCCTTGTAAGTTGTACCTAACATGTTGGAAAGGTACTTGGTGAAGCTGTTTTACCCTTTAACTATTATTATAGATGCAAAACATTTCTGGACACATACCGAAAGAGCACCCTCGATTGACTGCCACGAAAATGTTATGAGAAGAGAGCACTCCCTCAAATTCATAAATCATATGAAGCAAACCTCCCCAAACAAATATTTTCAATCCTCACTCCGACAAGCAAATTCATTGTGAGATTATGAAGTATAGTCCAGTTAATGATCTCTCACGTTGTCCAGTATAATTTTCTAAAGCGATTTACATTAGGGATGCCAATATGACAGTTACCTTAATTCTACTCTGGGTCGGGGAAATGTGGAAAAAATTGCTGCATGTGCTCAAAAATCAGTACAGAAGCCTAAACAGGGTGGAGAGGAAAAAGAAGCCTAAACAGGGCGGAGAGGAAAAAGTGTCAAGTTCGACAGTTCTTTTGAAGCCTAAGTAGTCTATCATGGCATTTATTAGATTCACATATATATATCAAAGGATAACTGCATTGAAATAAAATACCCTCTTAAGTCAGCAGCTCAATTGAATATCACATTTCTATAATTCCAATTATTCATCCAAAAGGAATATCTAGATAAATGCATGATACTGAGAAAAATCAGAATAGAGCCCTAACCAGGCACATGACGACCAGAGCCGAAATCAGTTCCACAGTCCAAGAAAACAGCACCTTCAAACATCTGGTTCTGAGTGCAAACAACCAACAATATTATCGGATGAAATAGTAAGTAAAGTTCATAACAGTCCAGCAAAAAGAATCCCAGAGCGCATATGCTAACATATGGAATTGATTAAGAGAAGAAGCCCCCATGCGAACGAAAGGGAGAATGGGGTAATATCAACTTATCAGGACAAAAAAAGGAACAATGTTTATGCTTATAAGTTTAAAAGTTCCAGCAGCATATTTAAAGATTTCACCAGAAACTTCAGCTGAAAACTTTTCCTTTAGGCACAGTAAAAAGAAAAACTTAATTGTAAAATGTTTCTCCAACTTAGCAAAAAAAATAAGGATGCTGTCTTTCCTATTTTACCTTGTATCTACTTTTCCTAAAAATTTATTTTATTGTATAAATGAGAAACTTCATTTTATTGCCCATGACCAAACAAATACAAACAATTTCCCATTTTTATGCAACAAGAGTATAGTTCTAACAATATTTTCAGTGGATTTAAACCTTACAATAGCAACATCCCCAGCAATATTTGACTAAAACCAACAAGAATCCTTCGCTTTTTGAACTAACACGTAAAAAATTAACCCTTACTTCTTACAACATGATTTGCATAGACTAATTTTCCCCTTGACTTAAACATGCAAAGACAAGTTTGCCCACATGTCAAATTTGCAATAATATTTTGCTGTCCTTCTTTCTAGTATTTCTTGAGTATTGAAGTTGCTCGATCAAGTCAAAGCATTTATCTTTTTCAGAGAAAATGTGTCCTTAATCTATTGAGCAAAATAGGAACACTAGGAGCTGAACAGATTCACTCGCCTATGGATCCAAACACAAAACTGTTGACAGATCAGGAAGTACTGACAAATTCAGCGCAATATAGAAGGTTAGGTCGGAAGTTAAACTACTTCACCGTTACCAAACCAATATCTCATTTGTTGTTAGTATTATCATCCAATTCATGGATCATCCCCAATGTTTTAAATCGCGGTATCGGGTTACGTAACGGTAACGGTCGCAGTGTAATGGTATCGGGAGTATCGGCCTGTCCGTAACGGAAATCGGCCGTAACGGTCGTGAATTTTTTAAAATCACTAGAACATCCCCAAAAACTCAATAAGAATAATTGTTTCACTCATTTAACCTTTAATAAACACATTATAATAGATATTATGACATTTTAAGATTATATACAAAACAATAAAGACATAAAAAATACGAAAAACCGTCGTACTTAACAATCTTAAAAGAATAAGATGATACACACAATACTTAATAAAAATATATTACACAAATATAATAAAAGAGTAAATTGTACTTGTACATCATATTACAAAAACAATACACTCATATAAAATTATCAATACCAAAACGAATTGCGCGCAGGCTCTTCATAGTCAGCATCGGCATAATCACCACTCTGATTTTGTTGTGCAGCACCATAACCACCAAAGTAGTTAAAGGTGCAATGATCATAAATGGTGTTGCTAGGGCCACTACCACCGGTACCGCTAGATCCTGCTCTTTCTTCGCCGTAACCAAAAGTAGAACTCGAACTCTCTTGATGTGGATGAGGGACACCGTATTGGTAAGAAGGTGATGGTGGTTATGAATATCCAGTAGTAGGAGGTTATAGGCATCCTAAAGGACCCTTGCCCACATAATGTGGCGCCGAAACATATTCCGAGGAGGGATAATAAGGGTAAGGATATGGTTGTGGTTGACGCCACTGATGATAATTATCCCCTTGATATTCATATCCGTATCCTCCAACTCCAAGCATACCAAAGCGGTTTGCCATGTCATCATATTCTTCGGAATTTGAGGATTGTGGGTTTAGTCTTCTTCTTGATGATCCAATTGCATTAGAAACAGAATGCCTTCGTGGCTCACTAATATCCCCACGTTCGACATTGTCTGCAAATCCAGCCATTCCTAACTCTCCATGATACGGCGATTGTCTAGTGTCTCCTCCACCTCCACCTCCACTATCATCACCACTAGACTCTCCACTAGGTGGGCTCAAACCACGACCACTATCAGTATCACTTCCATCTCCAGATGGACTATCACTTTGCCAACGTCGAGGTGCTTGGCTACTGGCAGTAGCGACCTCATTATCGCTTACGTCTAACCATCCGGAGTTGTCCTGATCATCTAACAATGGTTCTTCTCTCTCTTGAAGCCATGGAGATAGTGGATCATCTTCCTCAAAGATATAATCCAAGTTTATAGGGTTGAAGTTGTCTTTAATTTCACTTTGGCTTAATCTCGTAGCATGTCTAATTTTCAACCTCATATTATAAGCCACGTAAACAAGTTTATTTAGTTTTTGATACTTTAGACGATTTCTCGTCTTTGTATGTATCAAGCTGAATGTGCTCCAATTACGCTCGCAATTAGAAGACGATGTTGTTTGGCTCAACACTTTAACTGCAATCTCTTGAAGTTCAGGGGCAGATGCACCAAAGTGGATCCACCATTCAGCTGTAGAAACAATATGAATTAAAACGATACGAAGATTGAGATTCTTATATTAATAGTTAATTGTTCATTATATTACCTGAATTCGTACGTGTTACTGCTTTTTGAGCCAATACTGTCCCGAAAGAATGTTCTTTGTCACGAAACGTCATAATCTATATTTAGAACGTAACAAATCAAAAACTCACAAATAAAACATAGAAAACTTAGTAACTTGTTAGTCGCTAGTTGTTACTTAAAAAAAAAAAAAAGAACTAACTTGATTAATAGCTTGAATTTGTTTATCAATATTCGGCTCCAATCTTTGAATCACATTTTGAACTCCCTCCATTACCTCTCTATGGTCAGAAAGTTTACCACCATATTGAAATTGAAGATTTAAAAAATAACGTACATGAATTCAAAACAAAAAGCACATTTTGTTAAAGGAAGTTTAATTCTAACAAGTAACAAAAATTTTTAAAATTGATTTTACAATTAGTCAATTACTTACCAACCGCATGCAAATCATGGTGTAATTGGAATTGCCATCTTTTGTCGATTATTTTCCAATATTTTTTGTAGTAACGACAATTTTTTTCAATGGCCATCTTCGTTTTGTCCATAGCTTCATAGACAAATCCCATTGTAGGCTTCTCATCTCCATCAACAAGCCTAAGCACCCTCACCAATGGTTCTTGAACTTTTAAAATTTTTGAAGCTTTTATCCAAAAACCATTGTCGTGCACAATTTTTCTAACTTTTTTTCCACACTTCTCCTTCGCCCATCTTTTGCTTTTCCATTCATCACAATTAAACATATCTTGTAAGGCATTCTTATACCTTACAATGCTTTCCAGCATAATGAAATTGGTGGCAAAGCGTGTGATCCCGGGGCGTAATAATTCTTTTCCTTCAGTGAATCTCTTCATAAAATCAAGAACCCAACTAGAGTTATAAATGAAGCTTGATATTCTTCTTGCATCATCCAAGACTTTCAGCACATTTGTTCTCTCCAATATCTTTCAATATCAAATCAAGGCAATGTGCAGCACAACCTGTCCAATATAAATTTGGTCTTTTTAACATAAGTTTTTTTTCCGCCGCTTTTATTGCAGGCTCATTATCAGTGACAATTTGGACAATATATTTTTCACCAATTTCATCTACCACCTTGTCTATAAGCCCAAAGTAATAATCGGCAGTTCTGCTACCAACATCGGTGGCATCCACTGATTTATGAAAAACAGTCCCCTGATTACTATAAATCAAAAAATTGATAATGTGCTTCCGGGTAGGTCCGCTCCATCCATCACACATGATCGTAACGCCCCTCTCCTCCTAACTTGGTTTATGAGATTCGATCCACTTTCTCAATTCTTCATATTCTCTAGGTAAGAAAACTTCAGTCACCTCGTAAGGAGTAGGGACTTTCACTCCTTTTTCAACCTCCCTTGCAACATCCAGCATTGGCTCAAGCCATGGCGAATTAACAACGTTTGTTGGCAAACGTGTGTATAACACAAATTGACTAACTGCGACCCCTAATTTTTTCCTCAACCCTTTTATTGCCCTTGTTGAGATCTTTTGTTGTTTGGGGGCTTTGCTACGGTGTAGATCAACATCAATCTCGGCCAACCATGCTTCAGGTAAAGACGAATCAATCCAACTTTTTTTCGAACTCGTTTCACGGACAGTAGAAGATCGTCGAAACATATTAGCAATGCGAGTAGTAGTGCTTCCCCGTCTGGTGCTTTCACCAACCCCGCTATTACTCCCGGTCTCATATCGGTTGCCTGCATTCCTCCTATATCTCTCTCTATCTTCTTCTTCTCTATGCAACCTCATACTTTCTTTTCGTGCATAAGCCATATCCGGATCATCCGAGTTATCATCATCACTCAAATCGTAAGGATCATCTTGATCACGTTGAGAAGCTCGAATTTGTTCAATCACTTCTTCTCTTTGTGTTCTTTTATCCATTTTTTTCTTCAAGTTACCTTCAAGATGTTTCATCATAAGCGTTCTAACATCGGCACTAACACTTTGGCATGGAGCTACTTGACCCTTTTTGGCCGCCAAGTGTTGCTTCAATCTAGTTATTCCACCATTTATCTCTCTACCACAAAATTTATATTTTAATTTGTGTCTAGAACCACCAATAGGAATCCCGAATTTCCATCCAATATCATCACTAGGAGGATGTGATCCTTTTTCACCCGACATTGTTAAATTTTAATTTTCTGTAATTTATATACACAAATTTAATTCATACTATTTACTAAAATTATAATTGAAGCTAATTAACACTACATTAACCATTATATTTATATATATATATAATGTGATAAATAATAATGACAAAAAAAAAAAATTGCTACGAAAATATAAGTTAAAAAAATTTAGGACTAAATTGTAATTGTAAAAAAACTAATTAACAATTTTAGAACTAAATTGTAATTGTAAACAAGTTAATTAATAATTTTATGACTAAATTGTAAACAAAAATTATTTTTAAATCCTCTAATTATTTCTAAATTGTAATTTGTAAATAATTTTAGGACTAAATTGTTTACAATTATTTCTAAATTGTAAACAATTTCAGCCAAACCCACACGCCCAAATCAAATGCTACACCCGAATGGAGAGAGAGAGAAAGAGAGAGAGAGAGAGAGAGACAAACGGAGCGGAGGCGAGTAGGCGACGGCGACGGCGACGAGCTGCAACGCGAAGGAGAGGAGACGTCGCCGGCGACGCGAGAGCTACGTTCAGCGGCGGCGAGCTGTTTCTGTTACGGTTTGGCGACACCGCGACGAAAATCTCAACGTTTGACGAGCTCTTTGGATGGATACGGTCTAATCGGTAAGTGTTTGGTTATCTTCTACTAGTTTTTTCTCCTCCTTGCTCAATTATATGCTTAATTCTATGAAGAATCTCTGAAGAAAGATGAAAAGTGTGAGCAAACTGTCGGTCGGTCGGTGAAGAATCTTTGAAGAAAGTATTCTTTACAGACCATAACGGCCGTTACGGTCTCAGTAATGGCCGTTAACGGCCAGTATCGGCCCGATATGGTGCGATTCAGCCCTAGATGCGGGAATCGACCGTGTATCGGTATCGGCCTACCCATTTTCCGGTACGAATCGGCCATTACGGTACGTAACGGCCGATATTTAAAACCTTGATCATCCCATAACTTGTCACTGGGATGCAGTAATTTGTATCCTCATCAATGTTTTAAATCGCGGTATCCGGTTACGTAACGGTGACGGTCGCGGTGTAATGGTATTGGGAGTATCGGCCTATCTATAAAAGTCGTGAATTTTTTTTAAATCACTAGAACATATTTAAAAACTCAATAATAATAATTGTTTTGCATTTGACTACATATACAACACAATAAAGATATGAAAAAAGATGAATTCTTCATTAAGGCTGAAATCTGAAGAAATAATGAATTTTCAGCCATCACATGGCCTCTACACGAGGCTAAAATTACAACCTGCTGATTGGAGGTGTGTTTTTGATGGGAGAAGGCCTGCACAAGACTGAATACAACCTGTATTTAATGGGAAGGGACCTGCACAAGGCTGAATGTAGCTTGTATTGGCCATAACGGCCTATAACAGATGTTACGCCTTATTGTAACGGGAAAAGACCTCGTTACGGGCCTGTATCAGCCCGTGACGGCCCGCAACAAGCCGATTTGGTGTGAATCTATCCAAGCACAAAATATCAGTCTGTAACCGTAATAGCGAGCCGATTCGATGTGAATCGGTCCAAGCACGAAATTTCGTTTCGTAACCGTAACGGTGGGCCAATTTTCCGTTATGTATCGGCTATTACAGTATGAACGACCGATATTTAGAACCCTGATCCTTACATATATGAGAGGTACTCTTGGTTGTGGTTTGCTATAATAGAATTTCGGTCACACTCAAATAAAGAGATATATAAATGCAGACTGGGCCAGATCACCCTCGGATAGGAAGCCTACTATAGGGTATTGTGTGTTTGTAAGTGATAATCTCACCTCTTCAAAGAGTAAAATGCAGACGATGGTGACCCGATCAAGTGCAAAATTGGAATACAAGATGATGACCCATACCACTTGTGAGCTAACTTGGTTGAAACATTTGTTGGAAGAATTTGGATTTGAACACTTTTTACCAATAGAACTAGTATGTAATAATCAAACAACACTTCACATTGCATCAAAGCCAGTCTTTTATGAGAGGATAAAACACAGTGAAGTTGATTGTCACTTGACATGTGAACAATTGTTGCAGAAGTTGATTAAGACTAGACATGTGAATTCATTTGATCAATTAGCTGATTTATTTAGTGAATAGTTAGAAATATTGAGGATAAAGTACAATTGTAACAAGGTAGAAATATACAATATATATGCTAGGATATTTCTTTCATTCCTGTATTATTTAGGGTTTTTATATTGTTTATTTTTTTCTATTATAAAAAGAGGGAGAGCCTGACACAATAGTCAAGTCGTGTCATTCTTCTCATATTCTCTTTTTATTTTAACAACTATTATTTCTATGTTTTTGTAGAAAAATGATGCTAAAACAAATATTGCAGTAACTGCTACTGCACGTGATACGAACCTTATATTTTTGTAATTTCAGTATGCCACATCATACACAAGCAGGGATTACTGCGCATCCACGCCAAGCCTTCTTGGGGGGCTCATTAGGTAGCAATTTCTCTAATTTGACCCCTAGATCTAAAATAATATTCATCATAGCTTCAATTGATCATCAACCCAGGAAGCAGTTGGGGAAACAAAGAGCATTAGTAGGGATCCAAATATGAAGTTAAATGTTCATCCGTAATTGCCCGTTTCTAAAATTTTGCATGTCTTATCCAGGAAACAACTACTATAATTCGGCATCATAAATAAATTGAGACTAAGGAATGGAGATTAGAACATGAAAAATACCAGAAAACTCGATAAATAATGGACCATAATCTATTGTCACAATAAATAATTGTTCAAATCAATCTCAACTAAAATCAAAATCAAGTAATACTTGTTGAGCAGCGTACCCACAAAAACGGGTAAAAGTATCACCTCTTAGAAATAGATAACACCACACACACACACACACACACACACACACACATATATATATATTAAAAAAAGAAAAGAAACTAAACTTTGTCCCGATTTAACTAGGGTAGGTGTCATAGGGTTACCTTTCAAGCCTAAATTTTTTTGCACTTGTGATGGCTTGATTGCGCACCAATCAGCTACTGCTCCAAGACAACACCGCTGTCAAGGCAACCAGACGCACTCAAATGCACCAAAAAACAATATGAAACACATAGAATTACAGTCGAACCTAATCCCATTTCATTACTCAGCCAAAACAAGGAAAACACGCACTATTTGATTAAGGGCTGCAGGAACAATACTCCATGCTAAACCTTGGTTCACAAATCTGAAATATATAGAAAAAGAAGGCAATTGACACCCCAACTGTTAGGAACATGATTTGAAACTGCTGGACAAGTGTTTGGCTAATAGTGCAGGGCAGTTACTTAAGACAAATCTGTGGTCACAATCAGTAATTGCCCCCACATGCCAGGCACGTGTCCCAACTACCCATAGCCAATTTTCTCACACACTAGATAAGCACCAGCAACACCAATTGTCCAACTAACTCTGCCTGTCCGTTGCATCTTTGTTGAGTCGTTGCGCCCCAACGACTTTCCAGCTTGTTTCTAACCATAACGCACCAAGCACCAATGTGCACCAACGGTCTGTAACACCACCTGCATGACTCTGATAAGAACGTGGTGTTGTGCCCACATTTTGCCCGCCTTGCCTTGATCTGCACCAAGGTCTTTCCTCAGTTTCATGTCATGCCCATGAAATTCAATCCTAGCATCACGCCTAGGATTACCTTACACCACATGCCAACGCCGCCTATGTTCACCAACATTGCCCAACGACGTCCCATTTTGCCAACGTTGTCCACTACCTCATTCCAATGTTCTTCAATGCTCACTAGCATTGCTCAACAACGCCCTATTTTGCCAACGCATGTTAATGTTTGTTGCCTTAACCTCGTGCCAGTGTTTTAAATATTGGCCGTTACGTACCGTAACGGCCGATTCGTATCGGAAAATGGGTAGGCCGATACCGATACACGGCCGATTCCGGCATCTAGGGCTGAATCGCCCCGTATCGGGCCGATACGGGCAGTTAACGGCCGTTACAGTCTGTAAAGACCGACCGACCGACCGACCGGCTCCTGATTTCGCGCACACTTTTCAGATTTCTTCCAAGATTCTTCATATAATTGAGGAAGGAAGAGAAAAAAGTAGTAGAAGATAACCAAACACTTACCGAACGTTAAGGATTTCGTCGAACGTTGAGGATTTCGTCTGGTTCGTCTAACAGAAACAGCTCATCGCCACCGAACGTAGCTCTCGTGTCGCCGGCGACGTCTCCTCTCCTTCGCGTTGCAGCTCGTCGCCGTCTCGCCTCCGCTCTGATCTCGCCTCCGCTCGGTTTCTCTCTCTCTCTCTCTCTCTCTATTCGGGTGTTACCGTGTTAGGGATTTCACGGCAATTGGGGGTGTTTGATTTGGGTGGGGGCTGAAATTAGTATTTTAGGCATTAAAATTATTTAGAAATTGTAATTTAGAAATAATTAAGGGGTTTAAAAATATTTTTTTGTTTACAATTTAGTCCTAAAATTGTTAATTAACTTGTTTACAATTACAATTTAGTCCTAAAATTGTTAATTAACTTTTTTACAATTACAATTTAGTCCTAAAATTTTTTAACTTATATTTTTGTAGCAATTTTTTTTTTGTCATTATTATTTATCACATTATATATATATATATATATATATATATATATATATATATATATATATATATATAATGGTTAATGTAGTGTTAATTAGCTTCAATTATAATTTTAATAAATAGTATAAATTAAATTTGTGTATGTAAATTGCAGAAAATTAAAATTTAACAATGTCGGGTGAAGAAGGATCACATCCTCCTAGTGATGATATTGGATGGAAATTCGGGATTCCTATTGGTGGTTCTAGACGCAAATTAAAATGTAAATTTTGTGGTAGAGAGATAAATGGTGGAATAACTAGATTGAAGCAACACTTGGCGGCCAAAAAGGGTCAAGTAGCTCCATGCCAAAGTGTTAGTGCCGATGTTAGAACGCTTATGATGAAACATCTTGAAGGTAACTTGGAGAAAAAAATGGATAAAAGAAAACAAAGAGAAGAAGTGATTGAACAAATTCGAGCTTCTCAACGTGATCAAGATAATCCTTACGATTTGAGTGATGATGATAACTCGGATGATCCGGATATGGCTTATGCACGAAAAGAAAGTATGAGGTTGCATAGAGAAGAAGAAGATAGGGAGAGATATAGGAGGGATGCAGGCAACCGATATGAGACCGGGAGTAATAGCGGGGTTGGTGAAAGCACCAGACGGGGAAGCACTACTACTCGCATTGCTAATATGTTTCGACGATCTTCTACTGTCCGTGAAACGAGTTCGAAAAAAAGTTGGATTGATTCGTCTTTACCTGAAGCACGGTTGGCCAAGATTGATGTTGATCTACACCGTAGCAAAGCCCCCAAACAACAAAAGATCTCAACAAGGGTAATAAAAGGGTTGAGGAAAAAATTAGGGGTCGCAGTTAGTCAATTTGTGTTATACACACATTTGCCAACAAATGTTGTTAATTCGCCATGGCTTGAGCCAATGTTGGATGTTGCAAGGGAGGTTGGAAAAGGAGTGAAAGTCCCTACTCCTTACGAGGTGACTGAAGTTTTCTTACCTAGAGAATATGAAGAATTGAGAAAGTGGATCGAATCTCATAAACCAAATTGGGAGGAGAGGGGCGTTACGATCATGTGTGATGGATGGAGCGGACCTACCCGGAAGCACATTATCAATTTTTTGATTTATAGCAATCGGGGGACTGTTTTTCATAAATCAGTGGATGCCACCGATGTTGTTAGCAGAACTGCCGATTATTACTTCGGGCTTATGGACAAGGTGGTAGATGAAATTGGTGAAAAATATATTGTCCAAATCGTCACTGATAATGAGCTTGCAATAAAAGCAGCGAGGAAAAAACTTATGTTAAAAAGACCAAATTTATATTGGACAGGTTGTGCTGCACATTGCCTTGATTTGATATTGAAAGATATTGGAGAGAAAACAAATGTGCTGACAGTCTTGGATGATGCAAGAAGAATATCACGCTTCATTTATAACTCTAGTTGGGTTATTGATTTTATAAAGAGATTTACTGAAGGAAAAGAGTTATTACGCTCCGGGATCACACGTTTTGCCACTAATTTCATTATGCTGGAAAGCATTGTAAGGTATAAGAATGCCTTACAAAATATGTTTAATTGTGATGAGTGGAAAAGCAAAAGATGGGCGAAGGAGGACTGTGGAAAAAAAGTTAGAAAAATTGTGAACGACAATGGTTTTTGGATAAAAGCTTCAGAAATTTTAAAAGTTCAAGAACCATTGGTGAGGGTGCTTAGGCTTGTTGATGGAGATGAGAAGCCTACAATGGGATTTGTCTATGAAGCTATGGACAAAGCGAAGATGGCCATTGAAAAAAATTGTCGTTACTACAAAAAATATTGGAAAATGATCGACAAAAGATGGCAATTCCAATTACACCATGATTTGCATGCAGCTGGTAAGTAATTGACTAATTGTAAATTCAATTTTAAAAACTCTTGTTACTTATTAGAATTAAACTTTATTTAACAAAATGTGCTTTTTGTTTTGAATTCATGTAGGTTATTTTTTAAATCCTCAATTTCAATATGGTGGTAAACTTTCTGACCATAGAGAGGTAATGGAGGGAGTTCAAAAAGTGATTCAAAGATTGGAGCCGAATATTGATAAACAAATTCAAGCTATTAATCAAGTTAGTTCTTTTTTTTTTTTTTTTTTTAAGTAACAACTAGCGACTAACAAGTTACTAAATTTTATATGTTTTATTTGTGGGTTTTTGATTTGTTACGTTCTAAATATAGATTATGATGTTTCGTGATAAAGAACATTCTTTCGGGACAGTATTGGCACAAAAAGCAGTAACACGCACAAATCCAGGTAATACAATGAACAATTAACTATTAATATAAGAATCTCAATCTTCGTATCGTTTTAATTCATATTGTTTCTACAGCTGAATGGTGGATCCACTTTGGTGCATCTGCCCCTGAACTTCAAGAGATTGCAGTTAAAGTGTTGAGCCAAACAACATCGTCTTCTAATTGCGAGCGTAATTGGAGCACATTCAGCTTGATACATACAAAGACGAGAAATCGTCTAAAGTATCAAAAACTGAATAAACTTGTTTACGTGGCTTATAATATGAGGTTGAAAATTAGACATGCTACGAGATTAAGCCAAAGTGAAATTGAAGACAGCTTCAACCCTATAAACTTGGATTATATCTTTGAAGAAGATGATCCACTATCTCCATGGCTTCAAGAGAGAGAAGAACCATTGTTAGATGATCAGGACAACTCCAGATGGTTAGACGTAAGCGATGATGAGGTCGCTACTTCCAGTAGCCAAGCACCTCGACGTTGGCAAAGTGATAGTCCATCTGGAGATGGAAGTGATACTGATAGTGGTCGTGGTTTGAGCCCACCTAGTGGAGAGTCTAGTGGTGATGATGGTGGAGGTGGAGGTGGAGGAGACACTAGACAATCGCCGTATCATGGAGAGTTAGGAATGGCTGGATTTGCAAACAATGTCGAACGTGAGGATATTAGTGAGCCACGAAGGCATTCTGTTTCTAGTGCAATTGGATCATCAAGAAGAAGACCAAACCCACAATCCTCAAATTCCGAAGAATATGATGACATGGAAAACCGCTTTGGTATGCTTGGAGTTGGAGGATACGGATATGGATATCAAGGGGATAATTATCATCAGTGGCGTCAACCACAACCATATCCTTACCCTTATTATCCCTCTTCGGAATATGTTTCGGCGCCACATTATGTGGGTATGGGTCCTTTAGGATGCCCACAACCTCCTATTACCGGATACTCATATCCACCACCACCTTCTTACCAATACGGTGTCCCTCCTCCACATCAAGAGAGTTCGAGTTCTACTTTCGGTCACTGCGAAGAAAGAGCAGAATCTAGCGGTACCGGTGGTAGTGGCCCTAGCAACACCATTTATGATCATTGCACTTTTAACTACTTTGGTGGTTATGGTGCTGCACAACAAAATCAGAGTGGTGATCATGCCGATGCCGACTATGAAGAGCCTGCGCGCAATTCGTTTTGGTATTGATAATTTTATACGAGTGTATTGTTTTTGTAATATGATGTACAAGTACAATTTACTCTTTTATTATATTTGTGTAATATATTTTTATTAAGTATTGTGTGCATTATCTTATTCTTTCAAGATTGTTAAGTACGATGATTTTTCGTATTTTTTATGTCTTTATTGTATTGTATATAACCTTAAAATGTCATAAGATCTATTATAATGTGTTTATTAAAGGTTAAATGAGTGAAACAATTATTCTTATTGAGTTTTTAGGGATGTTCTAGTGATTTTAAAAAATTCACGGCCGTTACGGCCGATTCCCGTTACGGACAGGCCGATACTCCCGATACCGTTACACCGCGACCGTTACTGTTACGTAACCCGATACCGCGATTTAAAACCTTGCCTCGTGCCAAGGTCTGCCTGGTGTCATACTACACCTATGGCACCGATCTTAGCATTGTGCCTAGGATCACGGATCACCTTAGTCTTAGCTTAACAATGCCCAACACCCATTGGGGTTGCCCCTCGCACCCTTGTCTGCCGACATGTCGTGCCTTGATTTTTGCCCTAAATCGATATTATTGGATGAACCTTACCCCAAACTTCTTAACATGCGTAAATCGTGCCTTACACCTTACCTTGGTGTGTCGACACCCCTTAGCATGCATAAGTACCTTGTTATGCCAAGGGTCCGGAGGGAGGGGTACCCCCTTATACTTTAAGTAAAAAAAAAAACTTAAGAGGAGAAAACAGACATAAGAATGTTCGAGGACTCATAATGGAGTCAACAATGGACCTCTGCCCACAGTTGAGCCCTTAACTTAGCTGAATGCCTACGTTTTGTACCAAGTTATCTCAACTTGGCACGCCCGCGCTGACATTTTGCTAACCAACACTTGTCCTCGACAAACATTCGTCTCTATGGTTAACCTCAGTGGTTTTTTTTTTTTTTTTCATACCAATGCCTTTGTATGGTGCCGCTCACACCACGTCTAGTTAAAAGGCACACGAAATCCGTGCCAAATATTTTGCCATCATTGTTATGGGCCAACTTCCATGTTATCAAATCATTCCTAACTCTCTCATCTCAAATTTTCTTAAGTCTATCTTTCCCTTTTTCATCACTTTCCACTTGAATTACATCACGCTTTCTAACTAGTCATTTGCAGGTCTTCTATGCGTACATCAAAACTACTCATCTTCAGTGAATGTTAATCTTAGGGTGTATTGGGGTAAGGGATTAAATAAATCCCTGGATTTTGTAAATGATGAAATTTTAAAATTCTGGATTTTGAAACCCAACATTTACAAATTTCGTTTTTGGATAATTATTTTAGATGAATAATTTAATTGTTTTCTTGCTTGGATAGGTATTACGCAGAATTTAGAAATCAATTGAATTTTAAGTTTTTATAAATATTAACAACATGCTACTAACATAATTCAAAACAATAAACTCAACGAAAGAGATAGAAATAAATGAAAATTCTCCAAATAAAATTGAACACAATTTCCCATAAACACTCAATGATTTTCCACAAAAACAAAATTAAATATGGTTGTCCATAAAAGTAAAATAAAACATGGTTGGGCATAAAAAAACAAAAATAAACACTTAAAAACAAGTTAAGAAAATAAAATTGAACAATCCATAATTGGTGGATCTATTCTTTCGGCAAACTGTCTAAAGATTTAATTCCAGAAGCTTTTTAAGAAAATGAAACTTTGTAAGGAGCAACAACGAGTAGCAGAGGTGATACGGCGAGGAGCAGAGTTGATTACTAGGGAGGCGACCAACGTCGATTGCGGTCAACATGACAATTACTAGTGTCGATTGCGACCAACACGACGGCAACCAAAGAGCACCGGCGATGCAGCGGCGAGGACCGGCAAAATGGATGAGCAGCAACGATGGGTAAGAATGGCAAAATGAATGAGCAATTGGATAACCCTAGCAAATTCCTTCTTGGATAGATTTCACAAATGTGTATTGAGGAAGTATTTGGAAATGACACTTACCCACCTTTAAAATTCCATTTTAAAAATCCCATGAATTTTACAAATCCCTTTTAGTAGTACCCAAAGAAGGAATTTTAGAAATCCCTTTCTAAAATGAAATCCCTCATTGAATTACCTTACCTATATGCACCCTTAAACTCTTTCTAATAACCGCATTCCTAATTTTATCAATTCTTGTTTTATCATTCATCTACCTTAAAATCCTCATCTTAGCTCTAGTAACTCTCTAGAAATTTTTATGATTTGCTGCACGACATTTAAATTTTTTTGGTCTTATAGCACTTTCAGAGGGCATTTCAATACAGTTTTAGGAGGTTCCAACCTAACACACTATTGTGATAGGTGGAGTAACTCCTTTGATTAATATGTGAGCTTGAAAGTCTTAAGGAAGCGAGAAGCAATGCATCATTTTGATATTTTTTATTTTTTATTTTTATTCTGTGGAATATAACAACTTATACAAGTACATCAATGGTTCTGGCTCATTAACATATAGAATCCAGATAAGAGCAACCACTGTCAAATATTTTTACTTCAATTTCTATGTTATTCGTCTAGGAACACCTGCCAAATTGTGTGGCCCCAATCATAAGCGGTATGCCGTCCAACGAATATAACAATGGCAGGATTTGTAATATGCACAAATCATAAGAGGTACAGTAAATTTAAAACAAACTAGAATAGAAGTAGGAATTTTGAACACAATCTTGTTTAATGAGTAATGACGTGATAAAATCTCTACATACCAAAGGATGTGTCAATTCACTGTTAGCCACCAAACAAGATCTACCCGTTCCAACTGCACCCTCACCGTACCCGCGAACACTACCAATTCCACCAATTGAAAAAGCTTGATAAGGAGCAATGTCCCCTACAATAGAACCACCTGTGAGGCTGTCAGAGGAAAAGGTGAGCAATGCAACCAAGTGTATCAGAGGTGGAAAAGAGCAAAAAAAATAAAAATAAAAATAAAATAAAACCATGAATTCATCTTACGATCAGCTTTTATCATCTCCCAAACTCCTATAGCCTTATTTACTTACTAACATGGGAGTTCATGTTTCCAGGTTCTTAATACTCGCAGGAAAATTCCTCACCTTGTCAGAAGAAATGCTGGCCCAAGTTTCACTCCTTTAGATGCAACAAATTTGAAGCGGTTGAAGGTAAGCCACATAGATAGAAGAGGAATCCCTTGTTCTATTTGCAGATTGAACTGATATCCAACAAATTGAGAAGTTCAAAGACATAAAAACATAACCTAACTCAACATTTTAACAATTTTCCTTGAAAATATTTCACTTTTGTTTGGAGGTAAAGAATATTACTCGAGTAAAACTAGAATCATCTGCCTTTGCAAATCGAGATTCCTGCTTCACTATTACCATACTGTCGTGATAACCCCCACTGCATAACAAACATATTTGATAAAAATAAAATAAAAAATCACACCAAACTGCCAACTTGGAGGAAAATCAGATAATTAACAGGCTCAACTACCTGCAAGTCACTGGAAAACCATCAAGATCTCTACTTATAGGGCGTCCATCATCATTAATTGGGCGAACATGCTGCAGAACAAAGAGTAATTAATTAATTTCTCTCCCCAATAAATTGCTCACAATTGGACAAACACATATTGTCAGTAGAGTTGGTTGGACAGGATAAACTAAGCAAGGACCCACCTCAAACTTCAAGCTGGTTTTGCTGCTCCAGTTAGAACTTGCAGGTTCACTGAGATCTAATCCTGCAGAGAAGCGGCACAGATTTACGCCTCCACTCCCCGAGCGGGAGAAGTTGTCAACGGGCTGGCCGTGAACCCCAATCTCAGGATTAATGGAGTGCTGGGCAAAAAAAATTATTAAGCTAGAAATGATGCATTGCAACAATTTCATCTTTCAAAAGCTTTTATCTTAAATTTCATTTATAAATCTGGGTCATCTCTTCACTAAATCAATCCGAATATCACCCCCAAGCATAGTACAAATGATCTTCATTAAGTCCTCCAAATAATCTTGTGCAATTAAAGTTTAAGCTAAAATCTCAAAACAAACTTGTAACATTTATCATCACATTTCCTCTCACAGAAAAGCTGTGCGCTTTCAGATTCATAGAGAACTGATAAAAATTCTCAAAAACCCAAAATTACTATTGAAATCGCAATTCTTTTTGCTTTTTGGAAATTCGTGATGAAGATATTTTTGCAGAAGTGGAATAGCAAGCTCAATGTTCCACCATTTGAACTCATCCTGTACCAAATAAATATATAAACAGTTTAGAGTACAAGGAAGCAACCTGAATTACAAATGACTGTTGTGCGAGCCATTCAGGCCTTGGCTTCCTATAAGCTATCAAAACATTTGAATCATAGAGTCCCTTATCCCACAATACATCCAGCTTCTCACTCTTGCCGAATAGATTAGGGTGCTTGATACAAAGGCTGGAAGAAAGACACAAACAGACCAGTTATTCCTTAAAACCGAATAAGAAGAGGGGCCTTGAGAGAATTAAGAATTCAAAATAATGATGAAAGGAATCCATTGAAATAAAATCAAATGTCATTTCAACCTTCCAATAACTAGCGAGAGTGGACTGCCAGAACTCCTGTTTCACAACAGAAAATGTGAGCTTCCTGAGACACCACATGCAGCAAACGGTTATAAAGAGTAAAGGACAAACCTGAACGGATGTAGCATCAAAGCAGCACAAAGCTTGTGGGTGAAATCAACATTGAAATCAATCTTGGCTGCAGAAGCCGTTCGTAATCACAATCGTAATAAGAATTCACGTATCTGATAAAATATACAAATACATTGCAGTACAAGGAGCATATATTTGTGAACGAGTATATGATTATGGATTCTGTTGATTAAGGGTATGACTGGAAAGGAAAAACTGACCTTTGCCGGCATGGACGCTCTTCTGAGCTCCCATTCTCTTTCGTTTTCCACCATTCAAACACCGTAATTATCGTCTGACCTGCTTAGTGAAGCATCCGATTGTTCCTCAGTTGGAGAACAAATGGGTGCACGGAGAATTTAATAGAGAATGTTTAGAGAGGGAGAGAGATTTGTGCTTGTTTTGGCAGTTATATTGTTGACAGTGGGGAAGAGAATCGTATCGTAACTTCGCAAGTTATCTCTTTCTTGATTGATTGGTCTTATGCTGCTTGTTTAACCCTGGTTCGCCATGAAAATTAGTATTTTATTATTTATTTAGGGTGGGGTTGGATCAGAAAATAAAATGGATAATGGGGTAAATAATGAAATGGTAGTATGTTTAGTTGGAGGTAAAAATGAAAAAATAAAATATGAAAAACAAATGAAGGTGAAATCATGTGTTTCTGCCCTTTTTTTTTCCCTTCCAATTTGGGATAAAAATGAAAAGTTAGTGAGAAAAATATTTCAAAATTACCATTTTGCCCTTTTATTCACATATCAATTTAATTTGTAATAAGGGTAAAATAGTAAATTAAGATAGTACATATTATTTTTATTTTTTTAATACACAAAATATTATTTACCCTCCTTCTATATTCCTCCAACCAACCATACTAAGGAAAATGATTTTCCCTCTACAAAGGATAATTTTTTTTTTTTTTTTTTCATTTTTCTTTTCTTTTTTCCTTTCTCACCCTTCCAACTAAACATACCCTTAATGAAAAATGAGTTACTCATGAAACAATCATAACTCGGAGGTGGTAACCTCGGATATTGAAATTCAGAGTTACAAATCCCGGGTATACCTCAAAAAATATTCTCTATACCCGGGGTTGACAATCCCGAATATACGGTCCGTTAATTTTTTATTTTTTTATTTTTATTGTTAAACCCAAGGTTGTGAATCCAGAATTTGTTTTGAAATTTCCACCGAACCTAGGGTTCACACCCCTGGGTCTTCAATTCATTGAATTGTTTGAGGTTTGAGGGAGATGGGTCCACCTCTCTCTCTCTCTCTCTCTCTCTCTTTCTTTATTAGGGTTGGTCATGGGCAGGACTCTAGGTAGGGTATTACAAAAATATATCAGGCCCTAGCCCTGTCCGGCTTTAAGATCGGACCTTATTTTTATTCCTAAGCCTGACCCTATCAAAATAATTAGGGCCCAAGCCCAGCCCTATAATATATTTTTTTTTTTTAATTTAAAAATTAAACATAAACAAAAATACCAGGCTATTCATTTCTTAAAAAAAAAAAGTATATCTATTCATTGAAATTAAGATATTTGAACAAATCAAATGTATTTGAGATAAAATTTGGTTTCTTATGGAGACAACCGCAGCAGAGAGATAGAGACGGACCTGTCGGTTACGGTGGTTGGCGATGATGGTTCGACAGCGAGATCTGGTCATTTCGAACCATATCTGGTCCTCTGTAGGTAGACCGGCAACGAGATCGGCAGTGAAAGCAGCAGCGTGGAGCGAGATGAGTTGGGGATGGTGACAGCCTGAAGAAGCTGTCAGCGACGTTAAATCGGAAAGAGAAAGATCGTTGGCGTTTGATCATAGAGAGATAGAGAGAGAGCGAGAGCGAGGGGATGGTGACAGCTCGAAGAAGTCGGCGGCGGCGTTAGATCAGATTGAAAGATCGTCGGCATTACATCGAAATGAGACAGTGAGAGCGAGACTTGAGAGTGAGATGGTAGAGAGAGAATAAGACATCATGGACCATACCGCCAGTAGCTTTCATCCATTTCAATTGCTAATATAGTATTATGATAATAATAAAATGATTCCCTATTGCCGAACAAGTGTAAATATCAGTGGAAGAGATTTAAATTACAAACGAGGACCTAAATGGAGGTGGTTAAATGACGTATGAGTTCACATGTTAGGGGAAACTACGAAATTGCCATCAAACTTAGCTTTTATAATCTCAAGATAAGATATATATATATATAAAATGCCACTATAAATTTTGGCCTAGTCCAAGTCCGACCCTAAATTTAGTCGGGCCTCAAAACTTGAGCTCAAGCTCTGTCCATGGGCTCAAAGCTTGAGCCCAAGCCCTAAATATATAGGTTCGGGCTTAGCGGGCCCCCAAGCCCATGACCATCTCTACTCTTTATTATTCTTTCTCTTCCTCTCTCTCTCACATACATACATTTTATCGGAAGCTACAAACATGTTTGGGGGTTTGAGGGAGATAGGCCCACACCTTTCTATCTCTCTCTTACTCTTTCTTTCTCTCTCTCACTCTCTCTAAAATCTCTTTAGACTCTCTCTTTCCTCTCTGTCTAAGTAATTAGTAAACATGCATGTAATGTCTAATCTCAAAACTCTAGTTCTAGTATACTTTTTCTCTAGTCTCTCTCTACATTCTCTCTCTAAGTAATTAGCAAACATGTATACAATGTTCTAATCTCAAAATGCTCTAGTTCTGGTATGCTCTTACTCTACTAAACCCTTTTTCTCTCTAAGTAATTAGTGACTAACCTTAAACAAATCGAATTAGAAAACAGGCATGCAGTGCCTAAACGTAGAGCTCATGCAGTGTCTAAACAACTCATACATCTATTTTATTTTTTTATCTAGTTGGATCAAGTTACACTTTGCACCTTATTGGTTCAATTTCGTCGTATTATATACATGAACTTTCTCATTTGTCTTTATTTACCTACCTCCAATTAGAATTTATTAGCAACTAGAATTTTATGTGCCTAACTACATTATATTGATTTTTTAGTTCATAAGTGTAAAAAGATAATAAATAAATAAAAAATAGCAAATTCAATACAAATGTGAAACTTAAAGAGAATAAAATATAATTTAATTTAACAGTTATATATACAAAAGTGCTAATATGAGAGTTTTTGCACTTTGTACCTTTAAAGTTTTAGAGAAAATTGAAAAAGTGGGGAAAAAAAGAGAAAATAATTAATTAATTAAATAAATAAATAATGGAAATTAATTACCATAGAGGTTGGAGGAAACATTAGCAGTTAGAAAAGGAAGTAGAAGAGTAGTGGAGAGCGCAATTAACTTACAGCTGCTAAGTCTGGCCATGCATGTTTACTAGAGAGAGAGTATACTAGAACTAGAGTTTTGAGATTAGACACTACATGCGTGTTTACTAATTACTTAGAGAGAGAGAGAGAGTTCAAAGAAATTTTAGAGAGAGAGAGGTGTGAGCCCATCTCCCTCAAACCCCAAACATGTTTGCATATTCCGATAAAGTGTGTGTGTGTGTGAGAAAGAGAGAGAGAGAGGTATGAGCCATTCCCCCTCAAACCCCAAACAATTCAATGAATTGAAGACCTGGGGTTGTGAAGCCCGAGTTTAGTGAAAATAAACTCGGGGTTCACAACCCCGGGTTTAACAATAAAACAATAAAAAAAATTAACAAACCGTATACTCGGGATTGTCAACCTCGGGTATAGAGAATATTTTTTGAGTTATACCCGGGGTTCGTAACCCGCAGTTTCTGTACTCGGGGTTACCAATCCCAAGTTATGATTGTTTCATAAAAAAGATGGAGTAACTTATTTTTCAGTAAATAAGTAATAAAATGTTAATTTTCATGTAAACAACTCTTGGTTCGGCTCAAAACGCGCCCATTTTTATTTGCAACTAGTTTTAGTTTTAGACATGCGGATCTAGAAAATAATTATATTAATATATATTTTTGGAAAAAGTACAATTTAGATCTCTAACTATTGATGCATTTCTAAGTAGGCCCTCTAAGTTTAGGCGTTTCATTTCAAACCCTCTACGTATCGAAATGGCTTTAATTGATCCATTCGTTAGAGATTCTGTTAAAACTAACAAAATCTCAAGGGAAAAATATTATTTTCACATTTTTTTAATTTTTTAATATAATATATATATATATATATATATATATATATATTGATTTCTCTTTCTTCCTCCCCTTCCTCACTCTCTCCCACCACTTCCCTCTCCCTCCTTCCCTCTCCCCGCCACTTCCTTCTCCCTCTCCCTTCCTCCGCGTCACTCTCGTAATAGGGGGTGGTTTCACCTCCTGAAATAAGGGTGTTTTTCCACCCCCCTTGAACAGGGGGTGGACGGGGGTGATTCCACCCCCTACAACAGGAGGTGGGGTGGGAGGGAGAGAGGGAAAGGGGAAGAAAAGAGAGAGGGAGAGGGAGGTGGTGGGAGAGAAAGGAAGGGGAGGAAGAGAGAGAGAGAGAGAGATTAAAAAAAATATTAAAAATGATTAAACAATTAAAAAAACGTGAAATGACGCATTTACTCCTAAATTTCGTTAGTTTTAATTGATTTTCTAATGGAATGACCATTTAGAAACGTTATGATACGTAGAGGGTTTGAAATGAAACGTTTAAACTTAGAGGGACCACTTAGAAATGTGTCAATAGTTAGAGGGTCTAAATTGTACTTTTCCTATATTTTTTTATTTAAATATTACACATGATGTACAACTAATATTTTAATTTTACATTTATTACATATCATAAAAGTGTAAAAAATAAATTTTAATTATGAGAAATAAAATAAAATTGGAGCCCAAAAAACTATCAATGCCAACTTCTAATATTATTAGGTTGTGTTTGGGTAGAGGATTTCTAGGAGGAATTTCTTTTGGTTAGAGGATTTTGAAATCTTCTTTTGGCAAATCTTTTATTTGGATTTGTTTGGATTTTAGGAAGGAGAAATTTCTCAAATCCTTTACTGAGTGAAAATAAAGGATTTTGACATGATTTTGGGAGAGACTGAATTTGACAAATTCTTCCCTTTTTTTTTTCTTTCTTGTTTTTTCTTCTTATTCAATGCTTCTTTATTGTCGTCGTCTGCTTCCTAAACGTCGTCGTCGTCGTCTACTTTTTCATCGTCGCCATCATCTGCTTCTTTATTGTCACCGTCGTCTGCTTCTTCTCCGTCCTCCATCGCCGTCATCATCGCGTTCGAGTTCGAGTTCAAAATCAAAATAGGGTTTCGATTGATTTCAAAAATGAAATCGAAATCAATTGAAACCAAATAGAGTTTCAATTGATTTCAATTTCATTTTCGAAATCCAAATCGAACAACAGGTTCGATTGAACGTCGTTTGTGTTTAGCGATGGCAATAGGGTTCGATTTCGTAACTGTAAGACCTTGATTTTCCTTATACGTACAAATTAAGCCGCATTGGAGCACATTAGGAAATAACGGGGTGGATAGCGCTATTAATTATGTGATTTAAAAGTTTAGGGGTCAAATTGTAATTTATATAACCTTAAAATCAGGAATTGATTCAATTTATAGCTTAACCTAAATTAAAGGAGAGGATTGTTCAAGTTATATATATACATATAATTTATAGAGAGAGAGACAGTGGTGGAAGGGCTACTTGGTCGGCCCCCATTTGTAAACACGCACGCACACACATACACACACACACACACATATATATATATATACATACATACATTCATACATATCCACATGCACATCAGAGAGAAGGGAGAAGAAATGGAGAAGGATCGAGAGGAATTGAGAGAAACCGAGAGAGAGAAAGTCATTGGCGGTATGGGGCTTGGGCCTTTTTTTTTTTTTTTTTTTTTCCAGCACATATATATAGATATATATACATACGTACATAGATACAGAGGGAGAGATGGAGCAGAAATAGAGAACGAAAAGAGAGAAAGAGAGAGAGGAGGCAGTCCGAAGTGGTTCGTCGTTATGGTTCGCTGGCGGTGAGTGTGTGTGTTTTGTCTGTATGTATGTGTTACTGTTTATCGATGATTTTGTGCGTGTATTCCTCCATTGTTTTGGCGATTTCATATGTGTGTATTGTATGTGCTGCGTGTGTGTAGGTGTTCCGGCGGTGGAGGTGGTGCGTGTTTTGATCGTCACGTTGTCGTCAAAGTGTGTGTGTGTGTCTCCGTTGTTGTCGTATGGCCGTCTGATGGTGTGGAAATTGGAGGGTGGTTTGGTTGTGTGTGTGTTGCCATCAGTTAATTGGGTCGACGGTAAGTGAGAAATAGAGAGAGAAAGACGTGGGTCTATGTGTGTTGTCTGTTCTTCGGTAGGGGTGGCTGCTCCGGTGGTGGCTCATTGAAGGTGGGTGTATGGTTGTATGTTTTGTGTGTGTGTGACCGTTTGGTTTGGTTGTGTGGGTGTCGTTGGAGTTCACCGGTGGTAAGTTAGAGAGAGAGAGCAGTGGATGTGTGCGTGTGTGTCTGTTGTGTGTATGTGTATATGTGTGTTATGCTGTCGTTTAGTTGGTCCGACGGTGGTAGTTTGGTGTAGGGCTGTTGGTGGTTGGTGTTAAGGTTGTCGGAGTTAGCAAGGAGGAAGATAGAGAGAGTGGTGGGTCAAAAGCACAAAACGGAAAACAGAAAATGGAAGAGGGGAAGAAGAAAAGAAAAATGGAGAAAATTGCACGAAACACCCCAATAAACCCTAAAACTCATCTTGCGGACCAGTGGAAAATTCGGGGAAGGTAAAAATTCTAAACTCTCTTAAAATATGTATTTAATTGTCTCGTGATTAATCATGAAACTAATTACTAGCATAAAAATGTCGAAATGGCTATAACAAATATTAAAACCATTTATATGAACAAAGTTTATATAGTAAACCGTAACGTAGCGATGTTAATTAAATGATAATATTCCAAAAGAAAACGCAGGGATTAGGAAATTATGGAAATTAGGATTTCATGGCATGGCTAGGTTATTTTTACATAAAATATTAATTTAGACCTTGTCACTATTAGGTTCGCAGGCACCAAAGTACCGGTAGAGAATAAGCGATCAAAGTCTTCAAAAACGGATAATCAGGTGAGTGTACAGTCTTCTTGCCAAAAATCTATTTTCATATATATATATATATATATATATATATATATATGATGGATCAAAAATGTGTTTACACAAAATTGGATGAATTTATAACTTATATGGATCAAGCGGATTTGGGTGTTTTGGAAATGGGGTTTTTCTTTGGTTTTTAAAGAAAATGGAAAGAAAGGATTTGTTAAATCTAGTTGGTTTTAAAAGAGGGTGGAAAAAATGATATTTGCATTAAATTGGTTTTGGAGATAGATGTTGATATTACTGATTTGTAGTTTGACAATGTTGTTATTGATTTGTCGATGCTATTGATTTTATCTGCTTCGGTATAGCATTATTTTTTTGAGTTGTTGTTGTTGAGGTGGAGATGAGTTGTTATTGTTGTTGTGTTGTTGAGGTGGAGATGAGTTGTTGTTGAGGTGAGGTAGAGATTGGTGGTGGATATTCACCCGCTTGGTATAGTCCAGTAGAGTAGTGTTTCACGCGTCTGGCATACTCTAGCGGAGCGTTGTTCACCCGTTTGGCATAGTCCAGTGGAGCATTGTTTCACCTGTCTGGCATAGTCCAGCGGAGTATTGTTATATCCCGTTAGGAAAGCATATCCTATGGGGTACGATACCGTTGCAACTTCCGATCATGAGGTTAAAATGATCACATGGCTAGCCGAGGTGTGGTGTGGTGTGGAGTGATGTGGTATGGTGAGGAGTGGTGTGGTGTTTGAGATGTGGTGTTTTATCGTATATGGTGATGTGGTGTTTTATTCTATCGTCTTTGGTGTTTTATCATATTATCTTATGCTGATGGTTTGGATGGATTTTATATATTTGATATATATATATATAGATAATGATTCTGAATGGTAGGAAGAATGAGTTTTCGCGTGATATATGATTTTTATACTACTGGTAAGAATGTGTTTGTTTATACGCGTTATACTTGATTCATTTAAATGTTGTATTATTTAGAATGTATTATTATTTTAAAATATTTTTATTAAGAAGGCCGTACACTCGCAGGTGAACCAGTTAGGAGTCGGTCCCCTACTGGCATTAGGTAGAGTCCGGTGATGCTGTAGTGATGGAGTAGTTTGGAGCAGCTGTTGGAAGCGAACCTATGAGAGGTTCTTAGTCGTTTTTATCTTTATTGTTATTATAAGTTTGTAGGGACGAGTGTGTCGCCAAATGAGAGTGTGTAGGTATATATACATGTCGACTTTAGTAGTTGCGTATCTAAAATATATTTATTCTCGTATTCTAGTTTGGTTTGGCATTCAGGTGATATTGTGTCAACATCACTCCGACCCCAGGATGATGGGTGTCCGGGGTGAGGTGTGACAGTAGCGATGGGTAAGGAGGGTTGAACACCTTCTTCGTCGTCGTCTTGCTTCTTCGCCCCTGAACACCTTCTTTGTTGTTGTCTTGCTTCTTCGCCCCTAAACACCTTCTTCGTCATCATCTTGCTTCTTCACCCCTAAACACTTTCTTCGTCGCTATTCGTCTGTGATTCTCAAAGTCAAAAACGAAATCGCTTTCGAAATCGAAATAGGGTTCGAAATAGGGTTCGAAATTGATTTTGAAATTTGGATTTCATTTTCGAAATCAAAATTGAACGACGACAAACAACAAATATGTTCTTGGATTTGTTCGAATTTGTTATTGGCAAATTTCTGTGAATTTGTTCTTGAGTTGTTCATCGTCTTCATCGTGTTTTTTTTTTTTTTTTTTTTTTTTCTTTCAGAAGTGGGATAAAAAAAATAGAACAAAAAAAAAAAAAAATCCAAATATTTCAGTTCAAACATGAGGATCTAGAAAATAATTATATTAATATATACACCCACAAGTTTGCTCTTGGCTCGGAACGAATAAGAGATCCATCAGTATGCCATGGGCTCAACGATGGATGCATAATAGGCAGTAGTAACAATTTTTTTTTTTATTTAAATATTACACATGATGTACAACTAACATTTTAATTTTATATTTATTACATATCATAAAAGTGTAAAAAATAAGTTTTAATTCTGAGAAATAAAATAAAATTGGAGCCTAAAAAACTATCAATGCCAATTTCTAATATTATTAATGTTTATCCCTCATATTTATTTTCATAAAATAGTAAATAATAAGTAAATAATTTCTTAGAGAATTTTTTAATTTTTTAAATAATAATTTTAAAATAATCTGATAGGTTATTTTTATGTTGTTTAATAGTTTTTATTATTTGGTCGAGAATTGTTAGAATACTATTTAGAGCATTTGAAATTAAATAAATTATATATGTCACTAGTAAATAGAGAGAGAGAATTTTATAATGGTTGGAGAGAGAAAAAGAGATGAAGAGATGAGGTCACATAAAATTAACCATAATGAAAACAACCATCAATCAAAATATGGGTAAATTTCAGTGAAACACACAATCATTTGGAAAACTTACAACGATATCTCTTGTCATTTGGGAAAAAATCTTTGAAATCCTCTTCATTTGATGTTAAATATAAAATTATTTATTTGCCCCTTTTGCTATTCTATTAAAAAAATAATTAACAGTATATAATGAAATAATTACTCTTAAAACCCTCTTAAAAAGATGCAATCAGTTTTTGGTCAAGATTACAATAACAACTAAACCTTTGTTCCACTTAGTAGGTCGGCTACATGAATATGTTTACGTCATAATGAACGATCAAGGGTCATCCTCTAAGTCATGTTCAATGTCATCAAATCAATTATAATAGTCTCGTCCCAAATCTTCTTAGGTCTACCTCTCACTTTATTAGCCCCCCGCACTTGAACTAAATTGCATTTTTTCACTGGTGCTTCTATGGGTCTTCTATGCATATGTCCAAACCACCATAAACGATTTTCTCTCATCTTCTCTTCGATGAGTGCTATTTCTAAGTTCTCTCTAATAGTTTCATTCTTAATTCTATCAATTCTCGTCTTCTCACTCATCCACCGTAGCATCCTCATTTCTGTTACACTAATTTACTGGACATGTTTTTTTTTACTGCCTAATATTCTGAACTATACAAAAGCGCCAGTCTTATTACAGTTTTGTAGAATTTTTCTTTATGTAATACATTTTCAATTTTTTTTTATTACTTTTGGGATCAAATGATAAAACAAATTTACAGTTTTTTTAGTATTTAAATAGAACTTGTTAATTTTTTGAAATTTAAAATTATTTTAAAAAATAAATATTTTTTTATTTATAAAACTATCTATATATAAATTGTTTCATTTAGTTTCATTATTTTAACTGTTTGGTGAAGTTTCTGTTTGAGATTTTATTTACTAATAGTTTTATTTAGGTTAAAAAATAGTTAACTTGTGGATTTTCTAATTGTTATTTTCAACTCTTTATTGAGTTTGTCATTTTTAAACTCTTTTGTATATGAATCCGACCGTGTTTCTTGTCAATTAACCCAGATTTCACTAGCCACACGAATTGGAGATTTCTTGTTGTGAGGAGAAATTAATGCGCAGTCCATAATTTATTTTTCAATTCTGAACTCTTTGGAAAAATCAAACAAAAAGAAACCTAATTCTGAAATTGAAAGGCATTAATCATGATATGGAAGAATTTGATCTACTGTGAAATTCATGAGAGTTTTGCTGTGAATGAAATTCTTTTAATTTGCTGATTTTAGGGACGACTGATATTGAACCTAATGTTTTGATAAACAGCTAATTGTTGATATTTTATGAAACTAATATTTTTATTGAGAGATTTCAGAATAAATGTTCTATAGGTCGAAATAAAAAAAAGAATGGGAAAAAAAAATCAATCATTAAAAATTCATGGAGTGATTATTGAAGAATCAAATAAATTCAAGACGGGTGTAAGATGAAAATATTGAATATGTTCAGAGCATTGAAGACATTGAAGACATTTAGGTGCAAACAACTCATTACTCTTATGCTTTTAATGTAATTCTAATTAGGATCACGCACGACACTTAAAATAAATAAAATTTATTTGTGTCTTAGTAAGAAGTGATAGGTTTAAGATCCTAAAATGGTTTTTTATAATGTGGTTAATCATAAAAATATTTTTGGTTAATGACCTAATTGAAAATATAGTTTTAACACTTAAAATAATGGATTTTCGGGTCAATTTGGTCAACTGACGAAAGGGGTCGGTCAACTAACCAAAATAATAGCTTTAGGAGGTGAAATAGGTGAGCAACTGACTAATTCGGGCGATTTACAATTATGGTCGGTCGACTAACATAGGGATCGGTCGACTAACATAGGGATCGGTTAACTGACAAGGCCAACACTTAAATTTGACTGTTTTGATTTTTGGGTCAATTCTTCTTATTTTTGACGATTTCAAGTTAGATTTTCAAGGGAATTAAATATATTTCTTATATATAGAATATGTTTTCTATTTATTTGGTTCATATATTTAATTATTCTTTTAATTAAATTGACAAACTACTTCCTATTTTTATGGATTCCTATTTGAAAAAGTTTTAAGAACTAAATTGATCTTTTTCAAGTGTATTTTTTTTTAAAGAAACATACTTATTTTGAATATATGATATATGGGGACTTGGGATGTCATTTAGAGTTATGATATTTGAAAAGTAGTCGTTATAAGATATCTTTGGAATTACTATAATTAAACCTGCGAATTTTGAGTTTAAATATTACTATTTTGGTGGAGAATATTTGGGGTCAAAGATATGAGAGAAATATTTCTATTTTTGTGGAGAATATTTGAGATCAAAGATATGAGAGAGATTATGTGATTTTATTTGACCTTACTGTTGATCTCAAGATTTTAATGGACAATTAAGTGTTTATATTTTTGGTGGAACTAACAAGTTTATTGAGTGTTTCAGTGTAAAAGTTTAATTGATGATGTTATCATGAAGTAATTGCTAAGGATGCAAAGAAACAGACAAAGAGACGAACATTAAGTGAATGAAGATTCTGAAGAATTTAGGTGAAAATAACTCAAGTTATTTTTTAATTTTAATGTATCCCGATTAGGATCACACATGACACAAAAATGATTTATATTTTATGTGTGTTTTTATTAGGATCCTAATTAGTTCACATATTTGCTCCAATGTGAAATTAAAAAAGAAAAAATGACTTAAGAAATATTAGTGTTTAAAATTGATTAAAAGTGTCAATTAAGTTAACCAAGAAAATAAATTGGTTAAAGGTCGAAAACGTTGAAGATTGGAGTTGAAATATAATTGAGAAGGAGACCGATCCAGCACTGATCGGTCAACCGATCACAAGAGGATCGGTCAATCGATTGGCAATGGCTGAGAATTGGAAAAGTCTCTGAATTGATCGATTAACTGACCAAGAGAGATCGACCAACTGATGGCTAAGAAGTGAACTCTCTGAATTGATCGATCAACCGACCAGGGTCGAAAAATGGCCTAGAGAGCATCCTGAATCGATCGGTCAACCGACCCATGGGGGATCGGTCAACCGACTAGCACATGAAAATGGCTTGGGCTACAACTTGAAATGATCGGTCGATCGATGGTTCATTGATCGGTCAACCGACTGGGCAAGTTTAGTGTTCGAGGGTTTTCGGGATCTAATCCAAAACTAGCCGTTACTAGCCTTTTTTGGGCTGATATGTTGCAGATATTTTGGGGATTTGAACATATTATAGATATATCATTCATACTTACATATCCCTATAGATATGTTACACTTATTTTAAGTGTTTCTTAATTTAATCTATTTAATACTTCTTATCCTTTTGATGAGAATGTGAAATAATTTGAGAACTAAATTGAATGATTTAAAGTCATATTTAAGTGAATTGAACCAGAATTGGATAATATTGATATATGGAGTCTATATGAGCATTTAAATGTTATATCTTATGGGAACTAGCCGTTAGAGGGCATCAAATCTGTTTAAATAGACCTACGTTTTTCACATACCAATACATCACTTCTATCAAGAACGCTCAGTTCTTGAGCTTTCTAAGAGTTATTATTATGATATTATACTGAGATATTATCATGAGATTATTCTAGTGTTGAAGTTCTTGAGTTAAAGCGCTAATTGATTTGGTGTCACCGATGTAAGCTGTCTAGCGATACAATTTGCATTCTTTCGGTATTTTCCTAGTGAGATTGTTCCAAGCTTTCCTTCTTTATTGTGATTATATATTGTTCTTCTTGCTTGGATTTTAGATCTTGTGAAATTGTTTTTAAATCTTAAATTGCATAAAAATTATTTTAAAACGATTTTTGTGATAATCTGATTACATGGTTGATTCCGTGCTACCCGCTTATTTTATAATCAGGTTTTAAATTCCTCACTTAATTCTATCACTGGTATTTATCGGGAATTTAATTGAGTTTAAATTGATTTGAGGTGGTAGAAGCTCTGAGTAGGAAAAAACTTATCGATTTTTGTAATTGGTGAGTTTTGTGCGGATTAAATACTATTGGGAGTATCTTGTTAGGGGTAGTTAGGTTTTAATCTCTTCATGTAAAGAGATTGAGATTTAATCTTTACCTAGAGTATAAAAATGTTAGGTTACTCTTTTCCGTGAAAAGAGATAGGCGTGATTCTTCCTGATTAGAATTAATTGAGTGTGATTTGTAATAGTTACATCTTTACCGGTGAAAAAGATATTTGGAGTGATTTTGGTGATGTTTGATTCTTAGCCTAAGGTATAAAAGAATTAAGTTTGATCTTTAGCCTGTGAAAGGATTAGGTCAATCTTGAGCCTGGAAAAAAAAAATAGGGTTATTCCTAAGCCTAGGAAAAGGAAATTGTAAAGGTTGATTCTGAACCTGTAAAAGAATTATTGTGTAAATGTTTGGTTCCTACCTATTAAAGGAATTTTAGTGGTTTAGTGGGTGCGAACCAGGATATATCGAGGTCTTCTGCATTGTTACTTTATTTATTTATTGTTGTTTGGGTGTGCACCTAGAGCTAATTACACTTATCCGTTGCTATATAAAGATAATAATTAATTTAGAATTAAATTAATTATTTGAAAATTTAAGTGATGAAAGATAATTATTTGTTTTAATTTTTATAACTACCCAATTCACCTCCTCTTGGATAGATCACTGGGCCAACACTTACGATTTAGTTCATATACTTTCCAATTTTTAATAAAATTATTTCTATACTTTCATAGACTGAGATCAAATTATTTTTGGGTTATATTGTTGGTAAAAAAGTCGTTATAAATCTATATGATATATGGGGTCCACATGTGCTATTTCTTGACATAACGTTTAAAAAATAGTTGTTATAAGTCTAGTTCTAAGTCTATAAATATAGAAATGTGGGATTAAGACATATCAATCAAGAACAATCAGATTTGTACTTTCTAAGAGAGATTTTGTCACTAAAAATTATAAGTGATATTATTCATTGAGTTCTTGATTTAAGATGCTCACAGGTCTGGGTTTTGCTATCGAGTTGTTCTAATCATTTTCAACGAATCTCGGTGAGATTGTTTTAATTTATTGGTTTTATTTTCTTATATTATTTTGATTAATTAATTGGATAAATTATTTGAGAAAAATCGTTTTCGAACTTAATTCTTGAAAATCTTTTAAACAATTTTTAATTAAGAAATCTGATTATGTGCTACTTGTGTGCTACTCGTTTTTTAAAATCATATTTGATTACCTCACATTGTATCTATTGCATAGTATTATTTAGGACATTAAATTGAGTTGGTAGAATCTTTTTGTGGGAAGAAACTTGTTATTTTTGGTATTTACGAGCTTGAGCGAATTAAACACGTTTGGGTCGGTATCTAATCATGGTAGTTAGGTTTTGATCTTTAGTCTGAGAAAAAGATTAGGGTTCGATCTTTGACTTGTAAAAAGATTTAGTTTTTTCCCTTGAAAATATTAGGTTGTGATTTTCTCTGTAATAGAATTAGAGAGAAAATGTTCTTCCTAAGCTTGCGAAAAAAGATAAGTGTAATAGAGTAAGAGAGTAATAGATTGATTCTAAGCCTGCAAAAAAAAATTAGGTTAGTCTTCAGTCTGTGAAAAAGATTGTAAGGGTTTGGTTCCTACCTGTAAAAAAAATCAGGGTTTAGTGGGTTGCGAATCTTTGTGGAGTTTGGGAGATTGGATGTAAGTAAGAATAGTTTACCGAACCAAGATATATCATTGTGTACTGCATTTTTATTTTTCTATTTATTTGGGTATGCACTTAGTTAAATACATTTTTGCTTTTTAACAAGATAATAATCAATTAGAGAAATTGATAATTTGCGTTTGATGTTATTGGTTAAATTTGTCTTTACCCAATTCACCTTCTTGGGTAGATCTTTGGGCTAACAACGGACCTTAGCATGTAAAGCCTATCATTGAGTTTTTTTCGGCAGCGGCGTTCAACCATAAGATTCGTTACCGAAAGTCCCTTTTTCTTCCCTTTCTGGTCTCCTCCGACGGTGATTGTACTATTTGCAATTGAGGAGTTGCCACCGTTTTTTGTACTTTCTTCAACCTTTGTGCTCTCCATCAGCTCGTCGGAATCGTTTCCCGTCATTCTCCATTTGTCTCCTCCAAAGTTGTTCTTCCTCTTTCTCTTGTTTTCGTCTCACTTGTCGTCGCACCTTTTGGTGTCAATGGAAACCGTGCCGCCTTGGTAACCCAAAACCCCCAAATTGCCGCCATTATCTACCAAGTTCTTTTGTAGCACTGCTCATTTCTAAAATAGAGTGGGATGTGCTCCGATTGAAGTGAAATTATCAAGTGGTTTAACATCTTAGACCTATTCAAAAACAAAGGGCATTTGGTTTGGAAGTGAAGGGTTAAAAAAACATTTTGACTCAGTAAGTTTAGTGAAATGTTCAAATAGGTCACCTTGAATTAATTAGAACAAAATGAAGAAATTATCCTTAATTTCAAAATAAAATGATACAATTACTCTTCATTCTGTTAAATTTTAATAGTTGCACTTTAATCCATAAGCACAGGGAGTAAGTGGTGAAGAAAATACTACAAGGGGTAAAGTGCAAAACGGTCTAACCATAGGAGGTAAAGTATAATTAACCCTATTTATTAATAGTATAGTAATATTTTGAAAGGTAAAAGTGATGTTGACAAGGGAAAATCATGTGAAACCCAAACATTCTCCACATGTCCACAGGCATGTGCTAGGCATGATAAGTTACACTGTCTTTCTTTAAAGTTCTACCAACATACCATTAAATTTCAAAATTACTAGTGAAACCCATGCATAAACAAATTAACCAATTTACCCTTACTTTAAATTGAATAAAAACTATAATGGTGCAATGACTTTTGTACTCTCAATTACCAACTTTAATCCTTTTTTTCTTAACATTTTCTAATCCGAACGTTAGGGGCCAAAGTGTATTTTTTTTCTTTCTTCACATCATCTTCTTCCTAAGAAACTCCCTGCCGGCCACCATCCACCCACCAGCCATCCCAAAAAATAAAATAAAAAATACGGAGTTCCCGACTCTCGTAGCTAAACGAACCATTATCTTTCTTGGCCAAGTCATCCGGGACTATCGCAACGTCCACTACTTCGATATTTACTTTTGAAACCTCCAAAGCACTGGATCTATCTTTCGAGCTTGAATCCCGCTTCCCCTATCCCAAAATACTGATCCATAGCCTTGATTTTTAATTTTTCACTTGCCTCTGGATTTCAATTCCGATTCATCATGAACTTGAGCGGTGTCCTTTGCACCCAATACCAAATTCAATGAATCTTTGGAATCATTCAAAACCCTAGAAACAACTTTACATTTTTTAGTCATTTTATCAATTGAAATAAAAAAAATACCACTCTTTTGCTGTTTTTTCTCACATTTTGAGAGCTTTTCTACCCCTTTTCGCCAAAACCCTAGTAATCCTATTGGCCGTCCTCAAATCAGACAAAACACTACTGGGTTGAGAAGGGCTAGAGTTCCTACCTCTAGGCACAGACGATGTTGACTACTTGGCTCATGATTTCATAATATTATTTGCCTTCTCGATCAGTGGCACTGCCCAAATTGCGGGTTTCTACGAAGTAGTCGTTGCTGATGTCGCCGTTCTTATTTGTAAAATATTAGGGTTAATTTTAAAAAATAAAATATATGCTTGATTGTCAAAGGGTATAATTGACAATTCATCTATGATTTTAATAATAAAAGGGTATATTAATGTTCTTTCATATAATATTATAAGGACAGTCTCATGTGATTTTTATACTACATAGGATGTCGGTGGAACTTAAAAAACAAAAGATAGAGGATGTCTAAGGTATATATTACCTCGATCAACATGCTTACCCTGAAATGAGCACCATCCCAGGTAGCACTTTGCCTCGAACGAGTCGACTCCAATATCACCCCAACCAAGGTTACAATCCAGGGACATGGTGTCACCGTTAACCCTACCCAAAAGCGATTGTAACGTCCTTCACTTATTTAGGAAAGAATCTTTACACTCCCTAAGTAACAGATCCTTAATTCTGGGCTTCATGATTATTGCCACATTAATAGTCACAAGCTGAGATTCTAAGAAGACTTGTTGAACAATTCTTTCCATGTTTATCAATACCAAGATGGAAGGTCTGACTAGGTACGCTATTTTTTTTCTATCCTATACTCAATTCTCATAAGAGCTCTCAATTTATTCTCATACTAGAGGTACAACGCTGATAGGCCCACCCGTAATACATTGTCTTGGAGGAACCTATGTTGTGGGAGTGATCAGAACTAAGAGATATTAAATATTCAAGATCCCAAAGTGACGTGTCTGGTGAACCATTTGTTGCCTTCATCAGATTGGCGCCGTTTGTGGGAAACGAAAAGTCATCTTTCTCACCATTTTAACAAACATTTATGGTTACTCTAAGATCTGGGATGATGAAAAATGATCAATGAGGTGAAAGGTAGCCAATTTGCACAATTGATCATGAAGCTGGTCCATCTGGGGAGTCGCCTTTGCTCCTAATGGATCTGATGATATAGATAAGTGATCTTTCCTAGAATGTTCAACATCTAGCAGGACAAGCTAGCCAAAGCTAGTTGCCCCCCCCCCCCCCCTAACTGACCACACGAGTACTTGCCTCCATATAGAAAAACACAAGCCATTGTAGATAAAGGATGAAAAGTACAAAGGGATTAATGCCAGGAAGAGGAAGGTCGTTAGGAGCACCACGATCTTCGTTGAGAGTTAGATTGAATACGGAAAAAAATGGACGAACTCTGAGGAAGGAGCTATAATAACTGGTGTGCCATAAGGCTCCACCATTAGAAAGACCCCTTGACATACAATACCTAGTGGGGGGGCCTGGCGACTTCAGCGTGAAAAGAGGATGGAAGAAACGGGGCACCTATTTTGAGAAATAAAACACACCCCACCCGAGTGTTAGGAAGAATACCGGATGTATCCCAAAATGTTCCCCCGTCATTTGTAGAATCTTTCTTGACTTCTCGGTAGAAAACTCAACAAGCTGGTACGAACTGGAAAACCGATAAATACTTACAGGAGGTGGTTAACACTATTAATGAAAGCTCGAGTAAATCGGGAAAAAATCCCAACATTTACGAGATCATGAAAATGAATGCCTTATCATTCACTTACTAGGTGTTTAGGGAGATAATCTCGATACTTCAAGCTTCCATCCCAAATCGGGATGTATCAAGGAGATTATGACCTGGTGGAGCATCTTGATATGTACCATGCTCACACAGACCTGCATGGGGCATCAGATTTGACAAAATTCCAAGCTTTCCAACTGAATTTAGCTAGGACAGCTAGGTAGTAGCACAAGTTGCTAAAACTAGGCATTTTCGATTCGTTTGAATCTTTTAGCCTTGCCTTTGCACATAGGTTAATAAGAAGCAAGCGACGGGTTAAGAACCTGTTATATCTCATATCAATATGGCAGAGGAAAGATGAGAGATTGGAAGCCTTCATCGAGAGATTCTTCCATGAATTCGAAAAAGTGGAAGAACTAAATGACGGAATAATAGTGGTGGCTCTAGTGGTCGGTATACAAAAATGACCGTTTTTGCTCAAAATGGCCTACACGCCGTCGAAGACTTTGGACACCACCTTTGCCCTCTCCATTGAATTCATTGCAGGGAAAGATATACATCAGGCCCAGACCGAAGAGGAAAGAGACTTCAAAGGAAAAAGAAAGACTAAGGAGCCAAACTACAACAAACCCGGTTGAGATGACTCCCAGTCAAAGAAAAGAAAGAACGTGGAGCAAAAGGGTGAAGTCGACAAGAATGGGGGATAAATCTCCTCTAAGATTAACAAATGTTACACCCCTTAACACCCCGTTACTATCTTGATGCAAATACGGGACAAGAAATTTGTAAAGTGGGCCCAACCATAGAAGAACCGAGGAAAAGCCTCCAACTTGGACAAGTGGTGTGATTTCCACAAAGATCATGACCACACCACTACTGATAGCTGCTATGACCTAAAAAATGCGATTAAATAGTCGATTCGAAGAGGTCACCTCAAAAGGTTCATAACTGAAAGAGAGCAGGATAATCGATGTTCTGATGAAGAGAGGAAAATGCTTGAAGTCCAAGTGGACATCCACAGGATCCATGGTGGATTCACCTTGAGAGGATAGACCAAGTTCGAGCACAAAGCACATGTTTGTAGGGGAAAAACACCAGGCTGAAGACTACGTGTTCTAGGTGTCCAAGTGACCTATCGTAGAAAGAAAAACCTTCACCGACAAGGAGCTGTGCGGGGTTCACCTACCCCACAATGATGCCTTAGTAGTTAGCCTACAAATTTCAAACTACAACATGGAGCTAGTATTGGTTGACAGTGGCAGCTTGATACAGATAATTTACTTGGATACATTCAACAAAATGAAAATTTACCGCAACTAATTGAAACCAATGATGACTTTCCTGGTCGACTTCAGGAGAGAAACTGTGAAGCCACTCAATTAGATTAGGCTCCAACTCATTGCGGGAGTGGAGCCAAAGCACTTGATAGTTGATACGCAGTTCATGGTAGTGGACTGTCTGTCTGTGCACAATGCCATCATCGTAAGACTATGCTTGAACATGCTGAGAGCTATCACGTCGGCATGCCATCCGATACTAAAATTCCCGACCAAAAATAGGGTCAGAGAAGTGTGGGGTATCTAGAAGGTAGCCTGAGAATGCTTGATCATCAAGGTGGAGATCCCTAAATAGCAATCAAAGGATGAGGAAGTTGAGGAAGACTTCCTGCCTGGGAACATAACCAAATGTCCTGAGAAAAAAGGCATCATAGACCCTCTGGTTGAACAAACGTGTCAACCGTTTCCTCACCCTAATGAAGATTTGGAAGATATCAAAGTACACCCGACCAATCTTGATCATACTGTGCATATCCGGTCAACAATATCAGAGGATTGGAAGGAAAAGTTGGTCGAGATCCTTAGAGCCAATCACGACATGTTTGTATAGTCACATACAAATCTAATCAGGATAGACCCGAGTCTCTCAATGCACCTACTGTATATTTATCTTGTTTATCAGCCAGTTTAATAGAAGCGAAGAAAGTTCGGGCCAAAAAGGCAAGTCGTGATTGAGAAAGAAACTACTTGAGGTATATACCACCGAGGAAATCAACTTTTCTCTCTAGTTGGACAATATAGTCTTGGTAAAAAAAAAGACGGAGAAGTGTCACATGAGCGTGGACTTCACCAATCTCAACAAAGCATGTTTGAAAGACTGCTTTCCACTCCCAAAAATAGACATCATTGTGGATGCAATTGCCGGCTACGAATCACTTGGCTTCCTCGATGCCTTTTCAGGGTACAACCAAATCAGTTTGTATCTTCCTGACAAAGGAAAGACACCCTTTTATCATCAACAAAGGCTTATAGTCCTATAAGGTAATTCTCCCAGGATTGAAGATTACTAGAGCAACATACCAACGGTTGGTGAGTAAGATGTTTGTCGACTTACTCGGGAAGACAGTCTACATTGACAACATGCTGGTCAAGAGAAAAGTAACTAACGATCACCTAACTGATCTATAAGAACATTTCATCATGCTCAAAAAGCACAAGATGAAGCTGAACCCGAGTAAATGTGTGGTCGGGGTCGGGGTCGGGGTCGGGGTCGGTGCCAGGAAATTCCTCGGTCAGTTGGTAACAAGGATGGGAATCAAAGCCAGCCTAGATCAGGTCAAGGTGATCTTAAACATGACATCTTCAAGGATAATCAAGAAGGTAAAAAGCCAGATAGGATGAGTAGGGGATCTGAATTACTTTATTTCCTGGGCATCAGATAAGTACTTGCCCTTCTTTAAAACTCTACGTGGAAACAAGAGTTTAGAGTGGATGAGCGAATGCAAATAATCTTTCCAGGCAATTAAGAAATATATTTCAGCACTGCCAATACTTACTACTGTAAATCCCAAGTAAGAAATGATTGTATATTTGGCATCGTCGTCTACAGCTGTGACCTCGACATTCGTGGTAGAGGAGTAAGGCGTCCAAAGGCCTGTCTACCATGTCAGCCACGAATTGAATGGTACAGAATCATGCTACCCCGATACGAGTTGTTAGATTATACCTTGATAATCTCGACAAGGAATCTCCGACATTACTTTTAAGATCATTCCATAACGATACTGACCAACCATTCATTGAGGGTTATATTGTACCAACCAGAGACTTCGGGGCGATTACTAAAATAGTCTATCGAACTCGAAAAGTTCCATATCGAATATCTCTCAAGGAATACTATCAAGGGAAAGTTGACTACAACTCGAAATTTACTCTCCTCAATGAAAGGGCCCCGATAGAGATGGAAATAGCCTTGGGTCCCGACCAACAAATGACTGATGCTTGAACTTCTCATGTTGGTGGATCGTCAAACCAGAGAGGTTTAAGGTTCGAGTTGGTAATCTGTATCATCGAGGGTGACAACCTGGGTTATGCCTTGAGATTAGGTTTTAAAACTACACATAATGAGGCTGAGTATGAGGTATTGATCTATTCTTTGAGGATCTTGAAGGTTCTTGGGGCGATCAAGGTAAGCTCTACTGTGACTCTTTCCTTATAGAAAACCAAGTGAATGATTGTGTAACTTAACAAAGCCAAGCTATTCATGAAAGACATCTCAAAGGTCAGCATCAAACAAATGCCAAGAGAGGAAAATAAGCTTTCAAATTCAATATCCAACATAGCTTCTACTTTCAAAACTTAAGGCCAAAGGACTATTATGGTCGGGAATATATTGCGACTGAGTTGTGATAAAGTCGAAGGGAAATTTAAAGTGATGGAGCATCATCCTAGTTAGATGGACCCCATCTTCATCTATCTCCATAGCGTACCAACCTATTTGGAAGATCGTGCTTGAACGCGTTGAGAGCTATCATGTCGATATACCTTTCGATACTAAAATTCCTAACCAAGAATACGGTAGGAGAAGTATGAGATAGCTCAAAAATAGCCTGAGAACACTTCATCGTTGATATGGAGATCCCCAAATAGTAATCAAAGGACAAGGATAATGAAGACTTCCTACCCGGGGACATAACTGAATGTCCCAGGAAAAGAGACATCATAGACCATCAGGTCGAACAAACATGCCAATCTCGTCCTTTCCCAAATGAAGAGTTGGAAGATATCTAAGTACACTCGACCGAGCTGGATTCTACTGTGCATATTGGGTTAGCACTATCGGAGGATTTGAAAGAAATGTTGGTCGAGATCCTTAGAGCCAATCATAATGTATTTGCACAGTCATACGAAGATCTAGTCGGGATAGACTGAGTATCTCCATGCACCAGTTGTATATTGATCCTTGTTATCTTCTAGTTCAACAGAAGCAAAGAAAGTTTGGGCCAAAAAGGCAAGTCATAATCGAGAAAGAAATCAAAAAACTACTTAAGGCATATACCATCGAAGAAATCAACTTTCCCCTCTAGTTGGATAATGTAATCTTGGTAAAAAAAAAATACGGGGAAGTGACATATGCACGTGGACTTTACTGATCCTAATAAATCTTGTCTGAAAGACTACATTCCACTCCCAAAGATCAACGTCATTATGGATGCATCTAACGGCTACGAGTACTTAGATTCTTCGATGCCTGTTCAGGGTACAACCAAATTAGTATGTATTCTCTTTACAAAGGAAAGATAGCCTTCATCAGCGATAAAGTCTTATATTCGAATTAAGGAATACTAGAACAACATATCAGCGGTTGGTGGACAAGATGTTCGTCGACCTACTTGGGAAGATAATAGAGGTCTACATTGATGATATGTTAGTCAAGATAAAAGTATCCAACGATCACGTGACTGACTTACAAGAATGTTTTATTGTGCTCAAAAAGCACAAGATAAAGCTGAACCCGAGCAAGTGTGTATTCGAGGTTGGCACCAAAAAATTCCTCGGTTACTTGGTAACAAGGAAGGGAATTGAAGCAAGCCCGGAGAAAGTTAAGGCAATCCTAAACATGGAATCTTCGAGGATAATCAAGGAGGTAAAAATCCTGACAGGACGAGTGGCGGCTCTGAATCACTTCATTTCCCGAGTATCAGATAAGTGCTTACCCTTCTTTAAAACTCCACATGGGAACAAAAGTTTAGAGTGAACGAGTGAAAGTGAAGAAGATTTTCAGGCACTTAAGAAATATATCTTAGCACCATCAATACTTACTACCCTAAAGTTTGAGTAGTAAATAATTTTATATTTGGCATCGTCGTCTACGGCCGTGAGCTCGACACTCGTGGTAGAGGAGCAAAGATTCCAAAGGCTTGTCTATTGTGTCAACCACGTGCTTAATGGTACAGACTTACTCTACCTCTGACTCGAGCTGATAGATTATGCCTTATTATTATTTGTAAGAAGCTTCGATATTACTTTCAGTTTCATCCCATGGCGATACTAACTAACCAGCCATTGAGGGTCATATTGCACCGACTAGAGACATCTGGGCGATCACTCAAATGGTATATCAAACTCGAACAGTTCCATATTGAATATCTCCTAAGGAAAACTATCAAAGGGCAAGTGTTGACTAACTTCACCTTGAAATTTACTCTTCCCGAGGAAAGGGCCCCGACAAAGGTGCAAATAGCCCCGAGTCCCGAGTAGCAGCGACCGATGCTTAGACTTCTCATGCTAATAGATCATCAAACCAGAGAGGTTTGGGGTTCAGGTTGGTAATATGTACCACCGAGGGTGATATCATGGAGTATGCCTTGAGATTGGGTTTTAAAGCTACACACAATGAGCCTAAGTATGAGGCATTAATCTATTCTTTGAGGATCTTAAAGGAGATTGGGCGATTGAGGTGGAACTCTACTATGACTCTCTCTTCATAGCAAACCAAGTGAATAGAGAATATAAAGCCAACGAGGCAAAATGATAGTGTACCTTAACAAGGCCAAGGTACTCAAAAAACACATCTCGAAGGTCACCATCAAACAAATCCCAACAGAGGAGAACAAACATTCAGATTCATTAGCCAACCTAGCTTATGCATTCGAAACTAAAAGGTAAAGGAATGTTCTGGTCAAGTATATACTATGACCGAGGTGTGATGAGATTGAAGGAGAATTTAAAGTGATGGCACACCAACCTAGTTGGATGGACCCCATATTCAACTATCTCTAACAGATTTAAAATTCGTTGGTGCTTCCCCAGTCGAACCTTGCTGGGGAAAGGAAGTCTCATGGTCCTCGATGCCGAGATAGTTGGTGATTTGTTGGAGGGTTATAAGGCTATTTGGATGAGAATTGGAGGCTCCAAGAGACCATACTCAACTTACTCTACTTCATCATCGAAGGAGGAGGGGGGGGGGGGGGGGGGGGGGGGAGGGGACCCCCAAGAGGTAGACTCCTAAGAAGTCAACCTTGAGATACCTCTTGAGTACCCTAAACTTGGTGTCCTCGAATCCAACTTCCATGAATTCTGCCTTGATTTATCCCCTCAGTTGCTATTAGTCGATGGTCAACTTCTAGTCCTGGATAGCCCTGACCACAACATCCTCTGCTCAGGCTCTCTTCTCGGCTATGTCAGTCTCAATCTTCTCCTTGGCCGTCTGCTCCTCATAAAGGTGGTTTTGAAGCCCCACCTTTGCTTTAGAAGACCAACAGAGTTACTGCTCTAGCTCCGTGACCTTCTTCTCAACCTCTGACACCTTATGTGCAGGCTTAACTACTTTTTGTTCTGCCTATGCCACTATCTTTTCTGTCTCCGACGCCTGGTATATGACTTCGGGAGTCTTTTCCACTTGGTGCCTCTTCTTGACAACCACTATTTTGGCCTTAGTGGGTTGGCATTCCCTCTTCCCGAGTAGCAACTTGGTTTCATCATTCTCTCATTCGAGGTTCTCGAGTTAGGTGATTATACTCTGCAACCCTTCTAGTAGGGCAAGGGAGTCAACTGTCATCTATCAAGAAACAAAGAATAATGCTTAGTGTTGGCCTACAGATCTACCCAAAAGGGGGGTAAATTGGATAGTGATAAAAATTTAACTAATTTTAAAACTTTAAACAAACAAGTTATCAAATTTCCTAATTAATTATTATCTTGTTTTATAACGGAAATATATATAACTAAGTGCACACCCAAACAACATAAAATAATAAAGCAGCACACAACGATTTATCCTGGTTCGGTAAGTGATAGGTGTAAAATACTTATCTACTTCTAAATCGAATTTGGTAGTTTTCGAGTAAATTAGTAATATTTAATTGTGTTTTTGTACTTTTTATGTAATTTAGGTGTAAGGACATAAACAAGCAACAAATGAGCGAAAACAGTGGGCAAATTGTGAAGAAATGATGAAGAAACAAGGTTTCAAGATCACAAGATCTACTGCCGCAGTGAGAAAGCCACCGCCACGGTGGTGAGATTGCAGAAAGTGCTGAATTTGAACAAGTCCTACCGCCGCAGCGCAAGGCCACCGCCGCGGTGATGAAAGATCAGAGAGTTTGGATGTTGTTCCACCGCTACAGCGCAAGGCCATCGCCATGGTGGTAAAATATCTACGAGCTAACCAACTTACCTACTGTTGCGACGGTGGGCTCTACACAGCAAAATAGGTATTTTCAGGTATTTTGAAATCTTGCACCTATAAATACCCATTCTCCCATTTTCATTAAAAAGGCTGAAATGCTGGACACTCTTGGACGTCCCTAACCTTAGGAGCTTAATCCTTGGCCATTATTGAAGAGCTCAAAGAGGATATTCATCATCCAGAGAAGAGGAAACGTTGGCGGATCGATCTTTGGCAACAGTGGATTACTCCACTTTAAGATTTGATATTTCTCTCTTTGTTTATCTCTTTGTAATTTAATGTTTTATTGTGAATGATGATGAATCCCTCTTGGTTTAATGTTCTAATGGCCATGATCATGATAGATTAGATAAATATTAGCTAGGGATCGATGTAGTTGTGTAAATACTTGTTTGGTTTAATATATGTTTCTTTAACAGTTGTTTTGCTTTTAATTCTGATTGTGTTTATCATTTTATGAAAATCTTAGTATGCTTGTTAAGGTATTAGGGATGGATTTGAGAATACAGGGTTTGATACTCAGAAGAGGTAATCCTAGATTCGACTAGGTTAAAAACATCGTTACGATCTAACGGCCCGAGAGGGCGTTAGTGAGTGTGCAATCGATGACGTTGGGAAAAGACTCACGTGACCTAGCGTCGTTAATACATTTAGGAGGACTTCTTCATTGACGCAAAGTCACGTATTTACTCGTCTTACACTCGGGAGAGGTGACGAGTGAGTTTACGAACTGAGATTGTCGAATACCTAAACTCTGTTATTGTTAACTAAATGAAATCAAACATATATTAAATGAACGAAATCAATCCCTAGGTAATCAACTTAGTTAGGATTGACTCACTAATTGTAGTTTAGTTTAGTTTTAATTAGTTTAATTCTAAACATTTCTTGAACCGTCTGGATAATAAAAGACTATGCAAATTGCGGTATTCAATTATTCAAACCGTCCATGTGGGAACGATATCTGATCTTAAAGATCCACTATATTAAAACTGGACCTCGTGTACTTGTGAGTAGTCAGTACGCGAGCGTGTAACAAATGCTCTGCGTACAGTAAGCTACTCTTACCTACGTCCATCCCTAAGCTCCATAGGACTTTCGCAATTCACTAATCCCCTTATTTCTTTCCTAGGTAGGAAACAAACTCTAACAATCCTCTTCACAGGTTCATGATTAATCTAATTCTTTTCACAGGCTCAACATCAAACCTTTACACTCTCACACTATTACACTTATCTTTTTCACAAGCTTAAGAATAATCTTATTTTTTTAGGCTAAAAACTAATCTAATTCTATTTTAGGAAGAATCAAAATTTAATCCTTTTAAAAGGCTAAAGATTAAACCTAATTTTTTTCATAGGCTAAAGGTCAAACCTTAATTTTTTTCTCAGGCTAAAGATTAACCCTAACTACTCCGTCCCAAATCCACTCAAACTCACAAATACAAAAAATTCACAAGTTTTTTTTTCCACATGAGCTTCTACTACCTCAAAATAATTATACTCAATTAATGTTCCAAAAACAATGTGATAGAACTATGTGAGGAATAAATCTAAATTAATCAATATAAAGTATAGATAATAGATAATCATATTTCACCAAAAAAAATAAAAATAAATCGTTTTACAAGATTTTTCAATATATTAGATTTGAAAATGATTTTTCTAAAACAATTATTCCAAGTAATCAAATAATAATCTATGAAATCACTTTAATTAACTTGGAAAGATAAATTAATCAATATAAAACATAGATAATAGATAATAAGATTTCACCAAAAAAATAAATAAATCGTTTTATAAGATTTTTCAATATATTAGATTTGAAAATGATTTTTCTAAAAAAATTATTCCAAGTAATCAAATAAATAATCTAAGAAATCACTTTAATTAACTTGGAAAGATCTCACCGGGATTTCATAAAAACAATTACGATAGCTCAGTATAGAACAAAGACTAGTAATGAAAACTTTTTTGTGCCTTGATCAAGAACTCTTTAAAATAACCCTCTCAGAAAATATTTCAACGATTATTACTCACATTTAATAGCAAAGGCTAACTGTTCTTGATTGCTTAATTTGAAAAATGTAGGTCTATATATATAGAATTCTAACTAGGCCTACAATGACAAGTTTTTAAATTACAAGACCTAAAATGTCACTTTATGACCCCATATATCATATGTTATCAAAATAGGTGTATTCCATTTAAAAATAATTTTAGAAAATCCCAATTTGGTCCCCATAACTTTTTAGATTCAAAATACTTAAAGATATGAAGTAGTTTTACTATCAATTCAAAGAATTAATTAATATATGGAACAAATAGATAGGTTCTTAATGATATATGATATATAATTGTAAAATACCCAAATCCCTGAAAAATCTCTCTTTCAAACATTCAAAACAATGAGATTTGGATACCCTACAACGGTTAATTTTCTGACCGTTGCACCGCCTCCCGTCGGTTGATCGATCAGTCTAGAAGGTTTATCTTTTTTCTTCGTTTTAGCTACTGGATTCGTTAGTCGACCGACCTCTCTTGTTGGTTAACTGAATTGGTCAGTAGGTTCACCCTTTTAACTCCCTCAAGCTACTGTTTTCATTAGTTGACCGGTCTATTTTGTCGGTTGACCGAATTGACTAGAAAACTCATTATTTTATGTGTTAAAAATATTTTTTCACTTAAACACTTTATCAAAAATATTTTTATGATTTTAGCACTTTATAAAAACCATTTAGGATCTTAAACTTATCACTTCTTACCATGAGGCATATAAGTTTATTCATTTTAAAGTGTCGTGCGTGATCCTAATTTGAGTTCTATTAAGAGCATAAAAATAATGAGTTTTTTTTACCTAAAAGTCTTCAATGTCTTCAATACTCCAAAAATCTTCATTATCTTCACTTTGCACCCGTCTCGAATTTCCTCATAAATTTATAATAAATTTTCAATGATCGCTTCACAAATTCTTCGTCTTGTAAGTCCTCAATGATTAATTTTCTTGACTTATTCTTTTTCTCTTTTAAAACATATAGAACTTCTAATCTGAAATCTCTCAATAAAACCATTAGTTCCATAAAATATCAATGTCCAATTGTCCATTAAAACATTATATTCAAAAATCTTCCCCTTTTAGACGATAACAAATAACTTTGATGTTTTTCCCAATAAAAAATGTAACCACGCTACCCCTAAATATGAAGACTAGTTTTTAACTCGTTTAAACAACTTTATGAGAAAAAATATTTATCAAAAATATTTTCAATATAAACATAACACATTTGTTATAAAAACTTCTCCCCTATATAATTGCAATGCTTAGGAAAATAAATACTATTTCTAAAATATCAAACAACTTCTCCCCCTTTATCATCTCAAAAAGTTGGGACGAAGATTTAGAAAGGTATATTTTCCAAAAAAAAAATAAAAAATCGAAAGCAATTCTCATTATAATTTGGATTTTAATATATATATATATATATATATATATATATATTCATAGAGATAATAATTCAAAAAGTCAAATTTTCTCTTATAAAATTCATTTGAAATATATTTATAAATAAAATACACATTCTTTATTTAAAACATCAATATTCTTGTTTAACAAAAAAATTTAAACTCGTTAAAGTTCATTTTAAGAATATTTCCCACCATCTTATATCATCTAAAAATCATCAATATTTTAAGATTTTCAAATCAATTAGCACATATTAAAACAATAATATTTACGTGGATCGTTATGAAGAAATAAACGATTAAACATTAGTAGGAACCAAAGTCATAGTCTAATATCCAAAAGCCTAGATAAGTCTAGATGTTCACCACACATCCTTAATTACTATTACAGACCATAATAAGTAATTGAGCTTGTCTAAATAACATTACAAACCAAATTAGAGAGAACGAGAGAGTTAATGTGGACTAAAACCAGTGAACGGATAATATGGACCATGCGAGCTATTGAGAGAAGGATTCTGATAGTACCCATCGGATGTCCACTGGTCCTAGGAGGCATTGGCTGATAATATGAATTAGATGGACCAGACGTTCCGGTCGGCATATAACCTTCATATGGTTGCAGATTCTGCATCATCCCGAAAAGTTATTGCATGGGGTTCGCCATTCTTCCGACATCATTTGAGAGTCCTCTCAAATTGTCAAACATCTTGTCAAGCCTCCAATCTACTACTTTATTATACTGCTGAAAATTGTGAAACTGAGTTTCAAATTGATCCATTGTCTGATTAAAACTTCTGAATCCTATTTTTTCTTCATTTTCTTCATCCTTTATTTATCTATATTCTCCTTTCCTTCTTACCCATCTATTTCCTACGAGCTCATATCCCATTAAAATAATACTAGTTGCATTCTTGGTTTCAAGAGAGGACCGTATTCTTATCCGGGACGGAAGATTGCCAGGTTGTACCATCTCTGGAGGCTTAGGTCTTTAACCCATAGCAACAAAAAGAATAAACAAAGGCTTAGGAAGGATTTTTAAACTAAATAAATCTCCAAATTAATAAAATCTATTAAGGAGGTGAAGCATAAATACTTAAAACATGTTGGAATTAATTCCAGTGTGCTAGAAGAAACAAAAAAACAAAAATAAAGGTTTTCATAACCGAAATCTTTCACAGATGAACACTTTAAATATATTGTCACTTTTTTTTTTTTGAAGTCTCTTAGAGTAGAAGAGGATTAAGAGGTCGTTAATCCTAAATCTTCCTATTAGGTGGATGTATTTTACTGCATTGACATGAACACCATAGATTCTTACCATTAACAATAGGTTTTTTCAAACACTTTTCTAAGGCTTTCTAGATAAGTAAAATAAAAATATAATGAAAAATCTTAACATAAATTAGAATCTAGCTAAAAATTCATTGAATATAGATATATATAGATGGAATTCAATTAGTATTAATTTTGTTCCCAGGTAGAAATTTAGAATGCTTTAGGGCAAAAATTGAGGTTAGACAATTATAATAAAGTTTTGATGTCGCCGAAATTTACCCGGTGTGTGAACTAGGGCTACACGTACTGGAAAACTCAACAACACACTACCCACCTAGATTAAATTCCTCTAAGGAGGGTAAAAATACAAATGTTTACAAAGAAGGGTTTACAATAGTATGTAGAGAATAATAGTATACAAAGAGTAAAATAATCGATCCCTTAACAGTATATAGAAAATACAGCCTTTCTCTATGTCTCGTGTGATACCTTGCTTTTATAGATTGATCGCCTTCCGAGAGTTCCTCCTTTTTGGCCCATGATTTCACACTCATTATATCGTCATTAATGGGGAGTTGCACTCCCATTAATGTGGGTATTTACTAGGGGGAGTTATACTGTAATCGGCTCCCCACTAGGCGGGAATGGTGAGAAGTGACACCTTAATTGGCTCCCCACTAGGCGGGATTTTTCCCCGCATCATTTGCCCTCCTGACTTTTGTGGTGCTTCGTTAAAGTGAGACAGAAGGTCATTTTTCTTCTGCTTTAGTTCCTTAGTGTGCATTTTTCTGAGTTTGTTATTTTGGCCTTATTCCTGACCGAGTTAAACTTGGTGAAGGTTGAGCTAGCTGCTAAGGTTGATGCCTTGTAGGCTAAGTTGAGTCGATAGTAAAGAAGTCAGTAGCTGTGTGCAGAACTCTTGGGCCTTTTTGGTCAGGCCTAACATATTTCTGATTAAGCCCAACTTAATCCCGACTAGAACTAGTTTAATGTTGGATGGGATCTGACCAAATTTTCCCTTACCCAGTGTAGATCAGCTAGGCGTTGTTTGATTAATTTGTTGTCCTTTCCTCATTTGGTCTTATTGGTTTTGTAATGATGTTGCTCAGTTTGTGAATGAACTGAACTGAGCAGTTTGGTTGGTATTGACGAGTAGATCTACGTAGTTCGGTAGACGAACTGAGCTAGGTAGTTGTCGGACTAAGCTATGTAGTCGGTTGACGAACTAGGCTAGGCGTAGTTGGACTGAGCTAAGTAGTCAGTTGACGAACTAAGCTACGTAGTCAAACCTCCTCAAGGCTTCTTCATTATGGCCTCGTTGTTGTTTGATCCATGAGAACTCCATGTAAGGAAAGGAACTTAACAAGTAGCAATCCGAGCTTGATTTGAAGAAGACAGAGCTGGATGCCAAAACAGGTGCCCTCTAGTAATCAGAGAAAGAGAAAAAGTTGGTCTCCGATGAACTACGCTTCGAGGGAGTTAGGAGCGCAATGCTTGAGGTTAACTTAGCAGCCCTGGAAATTGAGTTCGTAGAGTAGTCTAAGGATTTAGTGGACCTTGTTTCTTCTTTGGATTGTAACGTTGTATCCATTGTTTACCAAAAATGGTTGGATTTCCTTAGTCGCAAACAAGTGCAAATTGAAGTTTGATGACTTGACGCCGATGATTTCCTGGATGACCTATTCTAAACAACTTGGTCCATTTAATGATTCGATTTGAGCAGCTTAGTATAAGCTTTAAGATGTGATGTTTTGTTACAAAGGGTACATTGGATGATCTGATCTGAGCAGTTTGGTTTAGCTCAACAAATTGATTTCAAAGGCTCGTGAATGAGCTGAGTTAGGCGATTTTGATGATGAAGAACTAATCTAGGTTGCTCGGTCAATGAATAGAATAAGCTAGGCAATTTGAGTTTGACGAACTAATCTAGGCGGCTCGATGATATTGCAAATAGCACAGTGTCCTTACCAAGTTAGTCTGATAAGCTTTGAGATTTTGCTAGTAAATGTTTATTGAGTGGATTTATCAGAGTAGCTTAGTTGGTGCTTCGAGTAGATCATGATCTATGCCATTCGGTTAATTTGGTGAGCTTTGATACTCAGTTTGATAGGTGAACTAGGTAGTCCAGTTGGTTAATAAGCCGATCTTGGCAGCTTACGGGTGGACTGATGAGCTCTTCTATGAGTGGGCTAATGAGTTGATCTATGAGTGAGCTGATGAGCTCTTCTGCGAGTGAGATGATGAGCTGATCTGCGGGTGAGCTAATGAGCTCTTATGTGAGTAAGCTAATCTGCTCTCCTGCAAGTGAGCTGATAAGCTAATCTATAGGTGAGTTGATGAGCTGATCTGCGAGTGAGCTGATGTGCTCTTCTCTATGGGAGAGCCGATGATCTCTGCTCTATGGAAGACTTGATGAACTCTTCTCTATGGGAGAGCTGATGAGCTCTGTTCTACTGCAGCACTGATGATATCTGCTCTATGGGATACCTGATGAACTATTCTTTATGGGAGAACTAATGAGCTATGTTATTGGGGAACGCTGATGATATCTTCTATGAGTGAACTTATGAGCTCTGTTGCGAGTAAACTGATGAGCTCTGCTCCCTTTGATATTACACTTTACATTTAGAGATTTTTATCACTGCAAGTGTTTCATTATGGGGGAGGGATCATCAACCCGTCTTCTACCTCTCGGGAGGCATATTCGAATGTCTTCTTCTACCGCTAGGAAGTTAGCCTCAGGCCCGGGAAATGTGTAAATGTCCACCGGAAAGTTAGCCTTAGACCTGGAAAATTTGTAAATGTCTGTCGATGAGTTAGCCTCAGGCCCGGGGGATGTGTAAATGTCTATCGGGAAGTTAGCCTCTGGCCCAAGGAATTTGTAAATGTCCGTCGGGGAGTTAGCCTCAGACCTAGAGAATTTGTAAATGTCCGCCAGGGAGTTTGCCTCAGACTCGGGAAATTTGTAAATGTCCGCCAGGCAGTTCGCCCCAGACCTTGAGAATTTGTAAATGTTCGCTAGGGAGTTTGTCTCAGACTCGGGGAATTTGTAAATGTTTGCTGGAGAGTTAGCCTCAGACCTGGGGAATTTGTAAATGTCCATCGGAGAGTATGTCTCAGACCCGGGGAATTTGTAAATGTTCACCAGGGAGTTTGTCTCAAACCCGAGGAATTGGTAAATTTCTACCAGGAAGTTAGCCTCAGACCCGGGGAATTTGTATGTTATTCTCTTCCTCTTTGCAGCTTTAAAATTCCGGAGAATTTGACAGTTTCAAATTCCAGAAATTTATAAGTTTCTTCTCTTCCTCTTTCCCCTCCTTCATAATTGGTTTATTTGCTAAACGAGTTATGAATATGAATTGTTCCTGTGGTTTGTCTAAAAATGATCCTGCCCTCCAGCAAAGTCCTTGGGTATTAAGTTCGGAACTTAGTCTTCTTTCATGAGTTTTCATTGGATTTCTTCGTAATTGATTCTCTTAGGGAGGGTTGAATTCTTCTAGCCTCTCTATATCTTTCTGATTACCTCTTTGTAAATGGAATTTGAACGGGATATGTAACTTTTGAACCTGCTCTATAAGAATAGCAGTTTGTATGCTACATAATAATTATTAACGAACAAATAGTTGCATTCTTTAAGATGTAATACAATTTTAGGATGTAATCTTGGTCAACATCTTTAAGTGCTTCTACCCTCTTTAGTATTTTGTACGTACTTTATCCAAATAATAAAAGTAGGGGGTACAAATTGCAGCTTGAAGGGTTTTTTCCTGTATTATATTTGGGGCGAAGTAAAGTTTACTTCTAGCCACTAAATTTATACTTCATATGAAAAGTTTGAGGGTACAATTTGTCCATTTTACTAATCATAACGGATTTAATTCATAGATCAAATACCATCCATAATCTCATCCGATATATTTGTTTTACCTCTGTATGTAGAGGTACTAGTTGTAATTCATCAATTCCCTCAGGGGAATCTTAACTACTCTTTCAGCACATTGTTCCCGATCTAATATGTTGATCCTAAGATTTTAATAGGCAATTAAATATTGATGTTTTTTGTGGAACTAATGAGTTTATTGGTGCTTTAATTTAAAGAGTTCCAATTAAGATAACATCATGAAATAATTGTGAATAATACAGAGATGGACATTAAGAGATTGAAGATTCTGAAGAATCAAGGTGAAAGCAACTTAATTTTTTTTTACTGTTAATGTATCCCGATTAGGATCACACATGACATAAATTAAATGATTTATATTTATATGTGTTTAAATTAAGGTCTTAATTATAGTTCAAATATTTGCTCCAATGTGAAATTGAAAAAGCAAAATTGACCTAAGCAAGATTAGTGTTTAAAATTGATTATTAGTGTCAATTTAGTTAACCATGAAAATAAATCAGTTAAAAGGTTGAAAATGTTGAAGATTGGAGCTGAAATAAATAGAGAAGAAAGTGTTCTGACAACAATCGGTTAACCAACCAACGAGGTTCGGTCAACCGATGGGCAATGGCTGGAAAAATGATATATCTGAATCGATCAGTCAACTAGACAAGGGAGATCGGTCAACCGAGGCCAAAAGCTAAACTTCCGGTATCGATCGGTCAACCGACCAAAGTCGAAATTAGGCCTGAGAATGCATCCTGTATCGATCGGTTAACCAACCCATGGGGGATTAGTTAATTGACCTGTGTTTGAGTAAAGGCTGGAATACATCCTGTATCCATCGATCAACCGATGTACAAAGGTCGGTCAACCGACTAGGCTATTTCAGATTTCGAAAATTTTCGAGATTTGATCAAAACTAGCCGTTGTTTGCTTACCTGAATGAAATATCTTAGGGATTTTGATATATTGATCATATGTTACTCATATTTGGATATCCCTATAGATATGGTATATAAAATATTAGTGTTTCTCAATTAAGTACATTTAATACTTTATCAATTTGATTTGAGATTGAGAATTAATTTGGAGACTTAATTGAATATTTTAAAAGTCATATTTAAGTGAATTGGACCAAGATTAAATGGTATTGATATATGGCAATATGGCATCTATATGTGCATTTAATTGTTATGTCTTGAGGGAACTAGTCGTTAGAGGGCCTTTTTCAAATCAATTTAAATAGACCTGTACTTTTTTTAGATCAGAACATCACTTCCATCAAGAAATTATTGTTCCTGAGCTTTCTAAGAGTCGTTATTCTGATATTTTCTTGAGAGATCATTGTGAGATCATTTTGTGAGAAAAGTTCTTGAGTTAAAGCGCTAAGTGTGTTGGCGTCACCGATCTAAGTTGTCTTGCGATTCATATTCAATCTTTTGGTGTTATCCTGGTGAGATCTTTTCAAGATTTTATTCTTAATTGTGATTTTATATTATTATTTCTTGCTTGGATATAAGATCGTTAAGAAAATCGTTTTCAAACTTAAAAAGCATAAAAATTCTTTTAAAACAATTTTTGTGATAATCTGATTACGTGCTTATTGTTGTGCTACCCACATTTTATATAATCAAATATTGAATTATTTACGTAAATTCTATCACTAGTAAATTTGGGACATTAATTGAGTTAAATTGATTTGAGGTGGTAGAAGATCCAAATGGGAAGAAATTCCTTAATTCTTGTAATTGGTGAGTTTGTACGGATTAGATACTATTGGGAGTATCTAGTCAGGGGTAGCTGGATTTTGATTTCTTCCGGTAAAGAGATTGAAGTTTAATATTTACTTATTGCATAAAAAAGTTAGGTTACTCTTTTTCCTTGAAAAGAGTTAGGCTTGATTCTTCTTAATTAGAATTAATTGTGTGTGAATTATAATGGTTCCATCCTTACCAATGAAAATAATACTTGGAGTATTTTTTGGTGAGGTTCAATTCTTAGCCTAAGGTATAAAAGGATTAGGTTGTGATTCTTCTTGTAATATAATTATGTTAGTCTTTAGTCTGGTAAAAATATAGAGGTTCTTCCTTAACTTATGAAAAGGGAATTGTAAATGTTGATTCTGAACCTATGAAAAAAACCCATTGTGTAAAGGTTTGGTTCCTACCTGTTAAAGGGATCAAGTGGTTTAGTGGGTGCGAATTTCCGTGGGGCTTAGAGGACTAGATTAGCCAAGAGTAGCATGGTGAATCAGGATATATCATTGTGTGCTGCTTTATTTACTTTATTAATATTTTGTTGTTTAGGTGTACACCTAGATTGAATAGACTTATCAGCTGCATTATAAAAATAATAATTGATTTAGGGTAAATCGATTATTTAATTATTTAACTGTTGAAAATATTAAAATTTGATTAAAGTTTTTTATAACTATCCAATTCACCCCCTCTTGGGTAGCTCGCTAGGCCAACAATTGGCATCAGAGCTGATTTTAGCTCGACATGACTCACAGTCTAGTTAAACACGATCATATGGAGTGCACTGATTTTGATATTATATGTACTATTGTTGAGTCTCCCACTTTTTTCGATAGTTATTGTTCTTCTCGTGAGAATAGTAGAATTCGTGATGATGAGAATGTAGATAAGACTATTGAAATGCTTATTATCTTTACTTATATTTTTGAAAAAGATGATTTTAAACTTAGGCAAAAGATTGCAACTCTTGAAAATAAAAAGTTTAGTATTGTCAAGTCTCTTAAGAAAAAGAATTTGGATAAATGTTTTGAAACTGTTGAATTTACAAATGCTTTATCTGAAACTTGTAAGCTATATGAAAAAATTAAGTCTCTTGAAGATGAGAACGAGGTTTTGAAAACTGATATTTATGATCTTCAGCAAAATGATTTTAAAAGAAAAAATCTTGAAACTTTAAATGAGGCTTTAGGTATTGAGTTAGAAAATGCAAGGTGTGAGCTTTATAGAGCTCTGGTGAAAATCCATTCTGTTGAAAATGAATGTCAAATTCTTAAGAATGATCTTGAATTTATGCATAAGAAGAATTTTGGTCTACAGGTAAATGTTAGCACAATGGAGCGATTATTTGAAAAGATGCAAAAAGAGCTTGATGAAATAATGAATAAATTCAAGGATATTGAGAGGACTAAACTTGTTGAAAAACCAATAGTCGCTAAAGCAGCTCCTCAATATCACCAACGATATCGTGCTCCCGTACGGAACAATAACTATCCTAAGAAGCATACTAACAATGCTAAATGTTTTTATTATATGGTTATTTTGTCGGATCCAGAAATAACTGGATACCAAAAGGAGAAAACTTTTATGCAAATACAAATCGGAGATTCGAACAAACATGAAGATACAATGAATCTTACATGTCAAGAAAAAAGACCAGATTCAATGTACATAATAGAAAGAATCAGCATGTGCAAAGCAAAAAGATCAAAGAGCAACAAGTTCATTATATGAAATCAAACAATTCTTATCCTCAACAAATAGCGAGATATCAATACAAGAAAAGGACAATATATAAAGCAGTGACAAAGTAGAATGAAGAAAAGCAGCTCAAAGCACCGAACAAAGGCAAGGAAATTATCACCGAACCTAACAAAAAATGAGCTAATCCAAGAAAGGAGGAAATCAAAGTGAGAAATCAGGCAAAAAGAAAAATAGTGGATTCAAAGGACACCGAAGTTGAAATTAGCAATCTACCAAAGGTATACACACCAATTGCTCTCAAAGACGATCCAGGTATGCCAAATTTTTTAAAGTTCAAATATATTAATTTCGTTAGGGAGACTGATCCTTCACATTTCGAAAAATAGATATTTGTGATGTGTGTGTGTAAATGTGTGGGTATGAAAGATATTTTAAATAATATATGTGGATCAAAATAAAAGCTAAAAAATTGAGCTAAGCGGATCAATTAGCGTTAAAAAACATGAAAAGACGTGCCTAGACTGTACTGTCAGTTAACCGACAGTTACAGGCCTGAAAACGTTGTAAGCACTACAGTGGTCGGTCAACCGACCCCCTAACGGTTGGTCAACTGACTGTTATGGGATTTATATCCTGTAGCCCATTCATTTTACCCCATTTTGGTTTTGAAACCCTTTATCTCCAAAAACATTTCCTCTCCCAAGCATTTCCATCCTAAATCTTCATGAAATCGACACGTTTTGGCTTGGATCTAAAGATCTAGGGCTCCGATCTACGATTTGGAAACCCATTGCTTCGAAATAAGCTTGGTTCTTATCTCTTTCCTCTAGGGTTTTGGTTTGGACTTCATATAAGTTAGATCTTTTAAGTTTTCTTGGTTGGTTGTTCTTTAAATCGTGAGGAAAATGCCTAGAATCAAGTTGCCTGCCCTAAGAGAAAAACTCACTTTAAGAACAAGGAGGAGGAACTAAAATATAAATCGGAATTCTCTAATCGAAATGTTGTGTGTTGAAAACCCATAGGTTTCGATGGTCTAAAAAAGAAAAATCTTTGATATCAAACCATTTATTAGTGCCTTGGGTTGGACCTATTTTGTTACTTCAAATAATAAGTGGATGTCGATTTGGGTAAGGATGTTCTATAGCAACCTTAGATTTGATGATGTTTATATGACGTCGTTCATTAAGGGAAACGAAATTAGGTTCGATAGGGCTTTTCTGAGTGAAATTTTGAGGTTGGAAAGAGGAAATGTGTTTCCTTACAATACCCCTCATTGGCTTTCAATAAACTTTAATAGAATAGAACTTGCTGAAAATTTTGATTTGGATGGAGATAGAGTGGGATCACTATCACTTGAGCATCGTCTCATTTATTCGGTGATCTCATATACGATTATGCTAAGAGGAAGAAGTCATGCAAATGTGAATGACTTTGACTTGTATTTGTTGAATGAGATTGTAGAGGGTGGGAAATTAGACTTAGCCCATATTATGAAGACCACATGAAATACCATCATCGGAAACCCTCTAGAGTATTGACCTATACTGATTCGCTTCAGAAAGTGTTTGATCACTTTGGAGTGAGAGCTGATCAAGAAGAAAGAAATTTTTTCTCAATTAGCCAGGGATGGATAAATACAAGTAATATTGTTTTGATGGGATATGAGTTTAAGAGGAATAGATGGGTGAAAAAGAAGGGCTGAAGAAAGACAAAGAATAGTGGTTGAGGAAGAAGAAGACGAAGATGATAATAAAGAGTTAAGCTTAGAGCAAAAGATGGATTTGCTTCGAGATCAGGTTGATGATCTTTGGGTACATGTAGATATGATGGATTAACGAATATCTGGGCTAGAAAGCAGTATGGCTAAGATAAATGTGACAATAGAGGCTGGATTTGGCAGAATCTCAAGCAATATGAAAGAAATGTTCCAGTTTTTGTAGACCTCGCAGTTTGCAGCGCAACAACAGTTCAGCGCTTTGCAGCACTACAGTAGATAGACTACATTTGGAGCGCAATAATCCTTTAGAGGATCTTCTGCAGCAGGGCCATCAGGAGCGGGGCCGTCTGGAGCAAGACCGTCAATGCAATATTATCAGCAGATGCCCTCGACCTCGAGCGTTCAGCTTATTGTCCAGTACCCACAACAACCAGCCACCAGTCTTTTGGGAACATACTATCCATTTACTGGACAGGGTCCTTATTAGTATTTATTCTTTATCGCTATCTCAGTTGTGTTTTGAATCTCAAACTCGTCTCACTTTAAGTACTTTGGTTTGTAATAGCCTAATTTAGGATTTGTGGTACTTGATTGCGTAGTATGTTGTTTTTTGTGGTTATCTAGATTTGATTGGTTTTACTTAATATTTATCTCCTATGATGGTCCACATATCTTTTGAAAATTTGAAAATGGTTTTGATGCTTAAAAAATATTGATAAAGTTTTTTAAAGAAAAATATTTCATTTAAAATTAAAAGACATTTTTGGTTCCCTTTCCCCACTTTTTGAGATGACAAAGGGGGATAATATATGTTGATGTTTATTGATAAATATTTAATGAATTGAATTGATTGATAAATGGAGAAGATTTAAAGAGAAAACCTTGATTGAGCTTAAAACGAGTTAGTTAATGTTTAGGATTTGTTCGCTTAAGCGTTGCACTGATATTGGGGGAAAACATTGTTGATATGATCATGGTGCCTTATTGAATATCTTAATTGTTTGATTGATCATATTTTGTGCTTCGTTGAATATCTTAAAGAGTTAAAAAAACCCGTTCTTGGATTTAGAGAGAGCATGGTTACATTCTTATTTTGAAGAAAATATCAAAATTAATTGTCATCATCAAAAAGGGGGAGATTGTTGATCTCGAGATTTTGATGAATAATTAAGTGTTAATATTTTTTGCCGAACTAATGAGTTCATTGAGTGTTTCAATTTAAAGAGTTCCAATCAAGATAACATCATGAAGTAATTGTGAAAAATACAGAGACGAACGTTAAGAGATTGAAGATTCTGAAGAATTTAGATAAAAACAACTAAAATTAATGTATCCCGATTAGGATCACACACGACATAAATTAAATGATTTATATTTATGTGTATTTAAATTATGATCCTAATTATAGTTCAAATATTTGCTCCAATATGAAATTTAAAAAGGAAAATTGATATAAGCAAGATTAGTGTTTAAAATTGATTATTAGTGTCAATTTAGTTAACTGAGAAAACAAATCGGTTAAAGGGTTGAAAATATCGAAGATTGGTGTTGCAATAAATAGAGGAGAAAGTGTTCCAGCAACAATCGGTCAATCGACCAAGAAGGTTTGGTCAACTGATGGGCAATGGCTGAAAAAATGATGTCTCTAAATCGGTCAGTCAACCAGACATGGGAGATCGGTCAATAAATGGTCGAAAGCTAAACTTCTTGTATCGATTGGTCAATCGACCAGGGCCGAAATTAGGACTGAGAATGCAACCTGTATCGATCGGTTAACCGACCCATGGGGGTTGGTCAACCGACCTGTGTTTGAGCAAAAGCTGGGATACATCTTGTATCCATCGATTGACTGATTGGTAGAGGTCGATCAACCGACTGGGTTGTTTCAAATTTTGAGGAATTTCGGGATTTGATAAAAACTAGTCGTTATTTACTTACCTGAATGAAATATCTTAGGGATTTGGATATATTGATCATATGTTACTCATATTTGGATATCCCTATAGATATGGTACATAAAATATTGGTGTTTCTTAATTAAGTATATATAATACTTCCTGTCTATTTAATTTGAGATTGATAATTAATTTGGGGACTTAATTAAATATTTTAAAAGCCATATTTAAGTTAATTGGACCAGGATTAAATGGTATTGATATATGGGGTCTATATGTGCATTTAATTGTTATATCTTAAGGGAACTAGCCGTTAGAGGGCCTGTTTCAAATCAGCTTAAATAGACCTGCGTTTTTTTAGATCAAAACATCACTTCCATCAATAACTAATTGTTCCTGAGCTTTCTAAGAGACGTTATTCTGATATTTTTTTGAGAGATCATTGTGAAATCATTTTGTGAGAAAAGTTCTTGAGTTAAAGCACTAAGTGTTTTGGTGTCACCAATCTAAACTGTCTTACAATTCATATTCAATCTTTCGGTGTTATCCTGGTGAGATCGTTCCAAGTTTTTATTCTTAATTGTGATTTTATATTATTATTGCTTGCTTATATATAAGATTGTTGAGAATTTTTTTTTCAAACTTAAAGAGCATAAAAATTCTTTTAAAACGATTTTTGTGATAATCTGATTACGTACTTATTTTTGTGCTACCCACATTTTATACAATCAGATATTGAATTTTTCATATAAATTCTATCACTAGTAAATTCGAGACATTAATTGAGTTAAATTGATTTGAGCTGGTAGAAACTTCAAGTGGGAAAAAATTCATTAATTCTTGTAATTGGCGAGTTTGTGCAGATTAGTTTGGGTGTATCTAGTCAGGGGTAGCTTGGGTTTCATTCTCTTCCAATAAAGAGATTAATATTGAATCTTTACCTATTGCATAAAAAGGTTAGGTTACTTTTTCCCTTGAAAAGAGTTAGAATTGATTCTTCCTTATTAGAATTAATTGTGTATCAATTGTAACGGTTCCATCCTTATCAGTAAAAGGATACTTTTAGTGTTTTTTGATGAGGTTTGATTCTTATCCAAATGTATAAAAGAATTAGGTTATGATTCTTCCTGTAATAGAATTATGTTAGTCTTTAGTCTGATAAAAATATAGAGATTCTTCCTTAGCCTGTGAAAAAGGAATCGTACAGGTTGATTCTGAGCCTGTGAAAGAATAATTGCGTAAAGGTTTGGTTCCTACTTATTAAAGAGATCAAGTGGTTTAGTGAGTGTAAATCTCCGTGGGGGTTCGGAGGATTGGATTAGTCAATAGTAGCTTAGGTGGCGTTTGGTAACTATTTCTGTTCCCATCCCGGCAGTGGGATGAGAATGGGATGAGAATTTTGTTTCCTTATTGGGAGTAGAATCGAGTTTGGTAACGATATTTTTTTTGTTTTGGGAACAGAATCGCGTTTGGTAACGATTTTATCCTAAAACCATTTTTTTTCCAAAAATTTTTCTTTTTTTTTTTTGCCAGACAGCGGCGGCAGCGGTGGCCGGATGGTGGGCGGCCGACGATGCCTGAGGTGACCGGCGGCGGCGGACGGCGGCCGGGCGGCGGATGAATAATGACAGTGGTTTTGGGAATGAGATGGGAATAATGAGAAACATTTTTTTTTTGTTTCTTATTTCTTAAGAAAAAAAGTGGGCACAATTTTCAAATGAGAATGGAATGGGAACGGGAACAAAAATCACAAAATGCTATTACTAAACTGAATTCCCAAAAATCTAGGAATAGGATGAGAATTTTTGGGATGAAAATGGTTACCAAACAGGGTCTTAGTGAACCATGATATATCATTGTGTGCTGCTTTATTTACTTTATTAATATTTTGTTGTTTGGGTGTACACCTAGATTGAATATACTTATCCGCCGTCTTATAAAGATAATAATTGATTTATGGTAAATCGATTATTTGATTATTTAAATGTTGAAAAGATTAAAATTTGATTTTTTTTTTAACTACCCAATTTATCCCCCTCTTAGGTAGCTCATTGGGCCTACATAATATTTTAGGGATAGAACAATCAAATAAGAACCTGAATGAACTGATCTAGGTAGTTCAGTTCGATTGGTGAGCCGATCTTAGCAGCTCAGTTTATGTCGACTAATATTTTTCTATTTTGTCGACCATTTCATATGGAGTCCGAATATTGGTTTGGTAGTATAACCAAGTTATTGAATTTTATACACTTTTGGCCATACTCGAATATTTTGAAGTGCCAATAGTGTTCCTATAACATGTAATCCGTCGGGGTAAAAATTATAGGGGACAAAGTATAATTTTGCTAAGCACTAGGACTTTGAGTAATCCTTATCAAGTTTATTGGGCATATTCTGCAATCGTAATACACTTCCTATATTTATTTCTTTAGCAAATGTTAAACTTCCTCTATGTAGCATCATAACTTGTGAATTAGAAGATGCGAGATGTAATCCCGATATTTCTTCTAGGTACTTCAAGTATCTATTTCTCCAATTTAATAAACCATAAGCTTATTTAAAACTTTATGGGTATTAAATATGAATATACTTAGGCCTCGTTTGGTTAGTGTTTTCATTCCAACCCAACCCAACCCAAAAATTCTGGGATTCATTTTTGGGAACGCGTTAGGCAACACAAAACTCAACCCAACCTAATTCAAAAAATGAGAATTGATTCTCAAAATCCTAAGGAAATGAAAAACAAAAAAAACTTATTTTTTTTGTGCCTAAAAAACTCAACCCAGATTAGGGACACACTGGGAATAAAAAAAAAAATATTAGTTGATCTACTGATCCATTTTGGTTTAGCTCATTTTCTTTCTTCTTTTAGTTCGTCCATTTTATTTTTCGTTTTACATCTCTCATTTTCCTTGTGTTCCTTGCCATCGTCTTACGCGTTCGCCGCCGTGGTTCGTTATTCCTTGTGTTCCTTGCCATCGTCCCACTCGTTTGTTGCCGTGGTTCGTCCACGACCGTCGACCGGCCATTATCGTCTACGCTCACCGCCGTGTGTCTTCGTCATCTCCCTGCCATCGCCGTTGTTTATGTGCCTTCGTTATCTCCCTGCCATCGCCGTCGTCTGTGTGTCTTCGTTGTCTCCCTGCATTCGCCGTCGCCTCTCCATTTGGAATTCAGCTGAGCAGTCCTCACGAATTAGGGTTAGGATTTCAATTTCGTTGTTAACGAATTAGGGTTTGGATTTCTCTCTCGCCTCTCGTTGACGGAATCGTTGACGAATTTTTTGTTACTTCTGTTTCTATTTCGTTGATTTTGTTTCTGATTTCGATTTCGATTGTTGAAAAAATCAATTTCGATTTCGATTTCTGTTTTGTTACTTCTGTGTCTGATTTTGATTTCGTTTAGGTGAGTGATTTTGATTTTGTTTCTGATTTCGATTTCGATTGTTGAAAAAATCAATTTCGATTTCGATTTCTGTTTTGTTACTTCTGTGTCTGATTTTGATTTCGTTTAGGTGAGTGATTTCGATTTTGTTCAAGTGAGTGATTTCGATTTCGTTCAGGTGATTTCTCCGTTCATGCGATTTTTCCGTTCACCTGTTTTTTTTTTTTTTTTTGTCAAGAAAAAAATGCTGATGATTTGTGTTTTTTATTTTTGTTTTTTTTTGTAATATCTGCTTTGATTTTTTTGATTTTGGTGTGAAAACAATTTTAGGATAATATCGTTACCAAACGTGATTCTGTTTCCGGAACAAAAAAAAAAATTGTCGTTACCAAACGCAATTCTGTTCCTTGTAGGAAACAAAATTCATAACTCAACTCAACTCAACTCATTCCAGTTGGTTTGAGAAAAGTGAGAACACTAACCAAACGCCACCTTATTACCTCAGGTACTCTAGAGTAATTAGCCCTACCTCAGGGGTTCTAAGGTAATTAGCCCTAGGTTGTCAGATCGTTTGCATGTGCGTAATATTGTACTACTCTAGCATGTTTTGTGTTACACATAACACTTGATTAATGGCACAATATTTAATGAAACATTTAGCTATTATACAACACTGCTAGGGCACTAGTTATTTTCACATGCTATAACATTTACTGCACAGTAACACTACTGAAGGAAGGGTCGATGTGCAAGTAGTACACAAATATGTTGTGCCGCAATTCGCAAGCAAAGTAAATTTTGAGGGTATAGAATGCAAATATAAATATTACCGTAGGGGCTTTAGTGTATTTAGCCCTAGGTTCTTCTTTTGTTTTAATGCCGCTCATTGACATTGTAGTCCCCAAATATATTTGTTGCTAAGGGTAAATTCGAAGGTGCAAATTGTAAATATGGCCCTAGGATTTCAACTAATGCTATTGAATTATGGGGCATACTCCGTAATTATAACGCACCTCGACATATCACTTTTCTATCATAAGTTGAATTGCCTCTAAATAGCATAATTCATAAACCGAATCTAGAAGATGCCTAGCTGAATTTAATAGTTTCTTTAGGGCATTTCGAGCTTGTTTTTATTTTTGGTTCTTCGTTTATCATCAATGGATAAATTTCCAGGTAAAGCCGCAAATGTACTGATACCCTTGGGGCCTTGGAGTAATTAGCTCTAGATGATTTACAAGTTTATTTTCAATTATAAACTTTAGGGGATGAAACTGAAAATATAACCGTTACCTTAGGGGCCCTTGTGTAATTTGGCCCTACTTTAATTCATTTCCTTGTCTCATTTACGACCGCTGCTACCAATCTGCTCATGTTTGGACATGGAGCAGTTCTCGACTTCATTTCCTCCGCCATCTGCCAATGATCGTTGGTTTCTGGCCGACGATGGCGTCGGTGGGTCTGGGTACCCACCTCGTCCAATCGCAGGCACTGGTCTCAGCTCAGTACCATTGCCGATGAAATTCCAGCTTCCTCCATCGGTTAAAAGGTGATTCAACCATGAACGGGAAGCGCTGGCATAAGGGTAATCGTCGCTTTATAGCCCCTCCTCTTGAACTCCTTTCTTTAGGTGACGCCACCACGAAGCTCGCCGTTTGGTTCATCATCTCCGGTGACGATGACATCACTGGTATCGATTCTTGCTCATCACAGATTCGAACAGAGAACCATCGGGCTGTTTTCGACATTCCACTCGGGATGTAACTTGTTGACGTCGTCGGACAATTCAGATTGGAGGAGGATGTCGGAGTAGGCACCTTGTACGATTCAGAATCGAGCAACTCTTCGATTAAAAATTGGCTTCTCAGTTATTCGTTTTTTATTAGCGATTGAGCCCCAGATCCTTCGTTTTTGATTTTAACGTTCTGGGCAATTGTTTTCGTCTACTGCTTGTCGGCTTCATTGATGAATCTCCACCATCGGTGATGCGAAGTAGGACAAAAACTAAGACGAACGAAGACATTCCGGGCCTCGATGAACAACCAGTCCGATCTGTCGGTGATGCCGTTCGAGTTTGGTGCGATTTTGGTCAGACCAATGGTGCAATTCAGATCAGAGACCGATAGTAGTTGCGTATCAGATCGGCAATTCAGCTCAGGTCAGATATGTTGCTGCAGAAAATAAATAAAGAATGAGTTTACCGAATTAGCTTGGGTTGAGTTGCGGACTAAATCGCTCTCTTTAAGACGTTTCGCGGCTCTGTCCAAAAATCGTGCAAGCAGTATATTAACCCCATCGTCCCTAGGATAAAACAACTCAGAAATCTCCTCTGTCTAGGATGTTCTTTATACTTCAGAAGTCCCGCAAACCAAACACCTTTCATACACTGTTTGTAAAATGAACAAACTATTCGGAAATCGAAGTAGAAAAATGAAGAGACTATTCTATTGAATCGAAATAGTAAAATAATAAATTGTTTCGGAATAGAACATAACAGTTCTGAACGGACGAAGAAGAAAACAATTCACTATTTTGGAACAGTTTCGAAAATAAAGAAAAGACGAAGATCAGTTTCAGTAGATGATGAACTGTTTCTAGAGAACGAAGAACAGTTTCAAAAAACGAAGAACTGTTTCGCAGTAATTATTTACATAAATTTTGTCTTAAAAATTAAGTATCACCTTACCACACGCACGACTCGACTCGGCACGGCCAGCTGGTCGGACGGCAGCTGCGGTGCGCGCGTGTGTGATAAACCAATAGGATTGTAGCTCTTCTCCCCTCCACAAAATATAAGTACCTCTTGGGGTACACCCCAAGTATCTCACATGCCTATTGTTATACTCTTCATCACTTCTTCTCTCAACCAATGTGGGATAAAGGAAATAGAGGGTTTTTAAAAAACAATTTAAAATTCATAAGTTCCAACAATCCCCCACTTGAATTTTTAAAAACAATTTTTCATCGAGCAGTATAAAAGAATATAAGATTGTGCATAAGTAAAGGTGTCTATCGACTTGAACCTTTACATAGTGAAGTTGATTTAGATTATACTAGAGTATCTCGTAGTTTTGAACTTTATCTCTAACAATATCACACACACAACCTTATCAGGGTATAGTCCAAAAGCCCGTGCTTTACGACCATGCACGTGTATCCCACTATAGTGAATGCTCCTAGAGAATTTGCCCAAAATTCCATAGGAAGCGGCTACACTTTCACATTCACATAGATGAATTTATCAAGAGTACTCCTGTAGCTAGGTACTCCACTCCAAATAGAATATAGATCTCATTAAGAGTTAATAAAAACTCAACCTTCTATCGCTTCAGGATATCATGCTTCAATCAATACATGTAAGGAATATAACTCAAATTTATTATTTTAGCATGATTCTCTTCATATTACTTCATGAGTTGTTATTACCCTTTGAACCTATTTCTTGGATCTCCAGTCTATAGGTTGGGTTTCCTTCACAAGTGACTCGTCAATATATGGGCTTGAGTCCCATTCCTTTCGAGGTTTTGTAAACCTTTTCTCGAGCTAATCCTTTTATCAAAGGATCGGCTAAGTTATCATCAGATCGTACATGATCCACTCTCACAGCCCTTGTTAAGATATACTCCCTAATGGTGCTGTGTTTGCCACGTATTTGTCGTCTTTTTCCGTTATAATAATGGTTCTAAATCTTTGCAATAGTTGCGATACTATCGCAATGGATCAAGATAGCTGGAATCGGTCTCTCCTATAAAGGGGTATCAGAAAGCAGACTTTTTAACCACCCTACTTCCTCGCTAGCTGACGCTAGTGCAATCATCTCAGACTCCATAGTAGATTGAGCCAAAATAGTCTGTTTCTTAGATTTCTAAGAAACAACTCCACCAGCTATGCTAAATATATAGCCGCTAGTTGCCTTGGAGTCATCTGAAAGGGTGTTCCAATCAATATCGCTATATCCTTCCAGAACAACGGGAAACTTCTGATAATGTAATCCAAGATTCATTGTTCTTTTTAGGTATCTTATGATCCTATCAATAGTATGCCAATACTCAATACTAGGTCTGCTTGTAAACCTGCATAGTAATCCCACAGCATATGCTATGTCGGGCTTAGTGCAATTAGTGGCATATCGAAGACTGTCTATGATGCTCGTATACTCAGATTGTCTAACACCGTCACCAATATTCTTGAACAACTTCACACTAGGGTCATATGGAGTACATACTGGTTTACAATCAAAGTAATTATATTTCTTTAGAATCTTCTCTATATAATAAGATTAATCCAAAGAAATTCCATGTTTAGACCTAGTTATTTTAATACCAAGAATTACATTCGCTTCACCAAGATCTTTCATGTCAAAATTAGCACATAGAATGGATTTCACATTATTCACAACATGAATATTAGAACAAAAAATCAGCAAGTCATCCACATAAAGACATATAATAGTGCAAACATCATTTTCAGATTTATAATAGATACATTTGTCACTTTCATTTACTTTAAAACCATGTGAAATTACTAGATTATCAAATTTCCCATGCCATTGCTTAGGTTCTTATTTTAAACCATAAAGAGATTTATCTAATTTGCATACTTTATTTTATTGACCAAGAATTACAAATTCTTCAGGTTTGTCCATATATATCTCTTCTTTTAATTCACCATTCAAAAAAATAGTTTTAACATCCATTTGGTGCACAACAAGATCATAAATAGCAGCAAGTGACAAAAGCACACAAATAGAAGTAATTCTAGAGACAGGTGAGAAGGTATCAAAGAAATCCACATTTTCTCTTTATCTAAACCCTTTGGCTACTAAACGAGCCTTATATTTATAAATAGTTCCATTGGGTTTCAATTTCTTCTTAAAAATCCATTTACATCCTATTGTTTTACAATCAGGAGGTAAATCTACTAAATGCCAAGTTCTATTTGACTCGAGAGAGTTCATTTCATCATCTATAACTTCTTGTCACAAATTGGCATCTACAGAGGACAAAGCCTCTTGGAGAGTGTGCGGATCATCCTCTAAAGTATATGCATAGAAATCCAAACCATAATCATTAGCAATATGAGTCCGTTTACTTTTTCTAGGTTCAAATTCTAATTTCTTATCAGGCTCGTTAGTTCTAATGATAGACATATTACTAAATGTCTAGCCCCCACTATTCTTCAATTTAAACGGAAATCTATGTTTATAAAAATCAGTATCATTAGATTCAATAATAACATGATCATGCAAGTCATAAAATCTATAAGCTTTGCTATTCACAGCATAACCAATAAAAACGCATTCATAAGCTCTACTTGCAAGTTTTCTCATTTTTGGATCAAGAATCCGAACATATGCCAAACAACTCCAAGTTTTAAAATAATACAATTTTGGTTTCTTATTTTTAAAAACTTCATACAGTGACATTTTACTATGCAATTTGGGAACTCTATTAAGCACATAACAAACAGTCAATAAAATCTCACTCTACCAGTGAGAAGCAGCACCAGAGTTAAGCAAAATAACAACTACAGATTTAACAAAAGTTTTATTTTTCCTTTCTACCTTACCATTCGTTTCAGGAGAATATGATGCAGTTTTTTCATGAATAATCCCATGAGAATTATAAAAGTCAATAAAAATATCATAATCATACTCGATTTCTCTATCACTACACAACCTCTTAATTTTCTTATTGCATTGATTTTCAATCTCAGTCATAAGCAATTTAAACATATCAACCGCTTCACTTTTATTTTTCATGAGATAAACATATGTATAATCAGAACAATCATCTATGAAGGTAATAAAATAGCGTTTACCATTCCTAGTCAATATACCATCAAATTCACAAATATCAGAATGCATCAATTCAAGAGGTTCAGATTCTCTAATTACTGATTTATGGAGAGTTTTGGTAATCTTGGCTTGACTATAAAATTCACACTTTTCAAAATCATTCAAAGACAATTTAGGAATTAGTTCTAAGTTACTTAAGTTTTTAATAATGCATTTGTTAACGTGATAAAGTCTAGCATACCAAATATTAAAAGAACACAACATATAAGTAAATGAACAAATTTTATTAGCATCAACATTCAGTTTGAACATTCCATCAGTTGTATAACCCTTCCCAACAAAAATATTATTTTTGGTTAAGGTGTACAAATCAGTCCCGATAGTTTGAGTGAACCCCGCCTTGTTAAGAAGATAGCCCAAAGCCAAATTCTTTATCATCTTTGGGGTATGCTGAACATCCTTAAGAATGATCGTCTTTCCAGAGGTAAACTTCAATTCCACGTCACTAGAACCAGTAACAATAGTGGAGTGGGAATCACCCAATAGCACTTTCTTATCTTCACTTTCAGAATAAGATTTGAACATGGTACGATCATAGCATACATGGCATGAAGCACCCATGTCTACCCACTACCTTTCGGATCCACTAACTATGTTGATTTCATAAATCATAACAACAAGTTGGTCCTCGGTAAGATTCTTCTGCGGAGTAGGATGACATCTTTCCCAGCAGTTCCGAGCCATATGGCCCTCATTTCCACAGTTGAAGCAAGTACACTATTCAAAAGTATTTCTTGAAGGAGGTTTCAGCTTCTTCTGATTTTGATGTGCATTTCTGATCTGGTTGTTGTGGTGGCGATTCTGATTCTGATTCTTTATATTTTTTCTTTTAGGTTTTAGAATTGCAAAGGATGATTTTTTGTGAGCGTTGTTGGACACAATGAGTACTTCATCTTTTTTATCTTGTTTTTGGGCTTCCTCCTCAATTTGAAGATGAGTGATCAAACTTTCTAAAGAAAACTCTTTTGTTTTGTGTCTGAGAGTATTCTTAAAATCTTTCCAAGAATGGGGTAATTTGCCAATTAAAGCAGCAACTTGAAATTGTTCATCAATGGACATACCTTCAGCAATTATTTCATAAGCAATTTTCTGAAGTTCATGAGACTGAACTTCCACAGATTTGTCATCGGTCATTTGGTATTTCAGATACCGACTAACAACATATTTCTTCGTTCCAGCTTCCTCAGTGTCGTATTTCTTCAAAAGAGTATCCCAAATTTCCTTGGCAATTTTGTTAGAACAATAATAATCATACAGATCATCAAACAAACCATTTAGAATAAAATTCTTACAACAGAAATCATTTTCAGCCAATGACTTATCTTCCTGAATCTGGGTATTGGTAGGATCTTTCGGTAATTCAGGTTTTTCAGTAGTACAGACATATACTACTTTTTCGATAGTTAAAAAAAATAACATCTTCTGTGTCCATCTTTTAAAATAAAACCTTTCAAAACGAAAGGGTTTGTTGAAATCAACAGTAGACATCATAGTAGATAATCAGCAGAAAATAAACGTCTTAAAATTGTTGCTGCAGAAAATAAATCAAGAACGAGTTTACCAAATTAGTTTGGGTTGAGTTGCGGACTAGGTCGCTATCTTTAAGATATTTCATGGTTCTGCCCAAGAATCGTGCAAACAGTATATTAGCCCTGTCGTCCCCAAGATAAAACAGTCCAGAAATCTCCTCTGTCTAGGACATTCTTTGCACTTTAGAAGTTCCGCAAACCAAACACCCTTCACACACTGTTCGTAAAACGAACAAACTACTCGAAAATTGAAGTAGAAAAATGAAGAGACTGTTCTATTGAATCGGAACAGTAAAATAATAAACTGTTTCGGAACAGAACATAACAGTTTTGAACTAACGAATAAGAAAACAGTTCACTGTTTCGGAATAGTTTCGAAAATGAAAAACCATTTCAAAAGACAAGAAGACGAACTGTTTCAAGAGAATGAAAAACAGTTTTAAAAAATGAAGAACTGTTTCGCAGTAATTATTTAAATAAATTTTGTCCAAAAAATTAAGTGTCACCTTACCACACACGCGACTCAACTCGACTCGACTCGGCACGGCCGGCTAGACGGTGGCAGCAGCGCGCGCGCGTGTGGTAAACTAATAGGGATGTAGCTTCTCTCCCCTCTACAAAATGTGGGTACCCCTTGGGGTATACCCTAAATATCCCACATACCCCTTGTTATACTCATCATCACCTCTTCTCCCAACCAATGTGGGATAGAGGAAATAGAGGGAAATCTTTTGATACTTTCTTTTTAAAAAACAATTTAAAATTCATAAGTTCCAACAAGATTTGAGATCGATTGTTGTAACTGATCTAACCCGACCTTTTGTTTTTCATCGAATGAGAACTAACCTTCGATTGAGCTCAGATCTACCTTCGCTATGTATCTGAGTTGTTATTCCAGGTCAGATCCAAATCCATTCTCTGTTTGTCAGTTGTTTGTTCATTGATTAACGATTTGTTCTTCATCATCGTCCTTGAATTGATGATTGTTCTTGTTGCTTTATCTTCTTCATCTTCTTTATCGCTGATTATCGGTTGTCGTCAATTATCAACGATTTATTCGCCATACTATAGATCTGTCCGATTCAGATCTATTGGTTTCATCATTTGATTCGTAGCTTTGATTCGCAGATCTATTCTGATCTGTTCACTGGACTTCGATTATTGAAATACTATTAATGCTGATAGCAATCGTAGAACTCACCGGTGGTCCGTGGTTGTCACGACATTGGTGATCATGTCTTCTTGTAACGTTTCCCATAGACGGCGCAAAATGACATTGCCAAAATTTACCCGGTATGTGAACTAGGGCCACACGTACTAGAAAACTCAACAACACACTACCCACTTAGATTAAATTCCTCTAAAGAGGGTAAAAATACAATTGTTTACAGAAAAAAGGTTTACAACAGTATGTAGAGAATAATAGTATACAAAGAGTAAAAGAATCGAGCCCCTAACAGTATACAGAAAATACAGCCTTTCCTTATGTCTCGTGTGATGCCTTGCTTTATAGATTGATCGCCTCCCGAGAGTTCCTCCTTTTTGGCCCATGATTCCGCACTTATTATATCTTCATTAATGGGGAGTTACACCCCCATTAATATGGGTATTTACTGGGGATAGTTATACCTTAATCGGCTCCCCACTAAGTGGGAATGGTGGGAAGTGACACCTTAATTGGCTTTCCCAATAGGCGGATTTTTTCCCACATCAAGTTTTGTTTAGACTATTTATTCTAAATCATGCTCAACAAATTGATTTCTAGCTATTTAAAAATAAAAATGAGTATGGTTGATATGTGCTAACACAAAATTCAAAATATTTGAGTAAACGAATATGCTCACCAGTAGGAACACTCACATCGTAGACAACCGTGTAATAACTAAACGTCAAGGTTACCATGAAATTTTAGATAGGTTTTACGTCACCTAAGAACTATCTATTTCGGTCATTCATCATCCCTCCAATCCGGTAGCCGTTCTAACCTTCCTATAGAGGTTCGTTTCCCTGACGTGCAAAATTTATATTCTCCGCATTCCACCTAATAGCAAGGTATATGTTCAATCCAAGATTTTGATGAACAATTAAATATTGATATTTTTGGTGGAACCAATGATTTTATTGAGTGTTGCAGATTTATAGTTTCATGTGTTTGATTAAGAAGAAGATTTGTTGATGAAAACGTAAAGGGTGCAAGATGGACATGATGAAGACGTGAAGAGTTTTGAAGACACTAAAGAAAATTAGGTGAAAACAACTCTTTATTTATATACTCTTAATGCAACCCGAATTAGGATCACGAACGACATTTAAAATGAAGTAATCTTATCTGTATTATGATAAGAAGTGATAAATTTAAGATCCTAAAATGATATATTTTATGTGCTCCTTATGTGAAATGGTTTTGATAAATGACCTAATTGAAAATGTATTTTAAAGTATAAAATGTTATGTTTTCAGGTCAATTCGGTCAACCGGCAAAAGGGATCGATCAACTTATTAAAACTGTGAGTTTTGGGAGTAGAAATGAAATCCTACTAATCCAATCAATCATCCAAGAAAAGAAATCAATCAACCATTTGAAATAATAACTGAAATAAGTAAGAGAGTGAGCATTCTGATCAATTCTGTCAACCAATGGCTTCGGGCCGGTCAACCGAATGAAACAGTGGCTGAATTGATAAATTTAGGAAAGCTACTGATCAAGTCAGTCAACTGACTGGGTGGGTTGGTCAACCGACTGGGTATAAGGACAATTGCTATTTTCAGTCTGGCATATGGCGGTCGACCGAAGGGAAGTGGCCAGTCAACCAACTTTCTCAGTCAATATTTTGACTAATTTGGTCTTTTGGTAAAAAACTATCCATTTTTTTATGATTCCAAGAGAGAGGTTTGGGGGACTTGAGTAATATTCAAATATGTATGATTTATTATGTGATCCCTATTGATTTGGTCCATATATTTTGATATTATCTCACTTTAAATGATTTAATACTTTATATTCTTATGGTTTAAAATTGGGAAAAGTTGTATGGACCTAAATGAGTGTTTCAAAAAATATTTTTGAATGAAACATACCTAAATTGGTAGGACATGTTATATGGGGTCTTAGAGTGTCATTTTATGACATATCTTTGAAACACTAGCCGTTAGAGGGTTAGTTCTAGATCTATTTAATAAGACTTGTGAGAATGAGAGAAAACACATCAAGAATATCAATTTTGAGCTTTTATAAGAGTGATATTATTATTGAGATTTTTATGAGAGATTCTATTTGAGTTCTTGATCTAAAACGCTTGCTATTTGGCGTCACCGGTTTTAGTTTTAATTGTAATATCTTTCATGTCTTCAGTGTTTCCCAGTGAGATCCTTCCAAGTCTTATTATTTGCTTTCTAAGATATATTTATATTCATTGCTTGATTTAGGATTATTTAGAAAATCATTTTGACTTAAAAGCCTGAAAATCTTTTAAATGGTTTTTTATTTATTTATTTATTATTTGATTACGTACTTAATTTGTGCTATCCATTTATTTATTTAATAAAATTTTATTTGCCTCACATTATATCTATCATATAGTAATTATTTAAGCTATTAATTGAGTCTATATTGAGGTGGTAGAAACTCCTTGTGGGGAGAACATTACATTTTTTTATATTTGTGAGTTTCAGATGATTAGATATGTTCGGGATGGTGTCTAATCAGAGTTGCTAGGGATTAGATCTTTTTCCTATGAAAAAAATAGGATTTGATCTTTATCATGTTAAAAAGATTAGGTTATTATTTTCTCTTGAAAACAAATAGATTTTGATTCAACCTGTAATTAAATTAAAAAGTGAATTGTAAATGTTCGTCCTTACCATGTGAAAAGGATAAGTGAGAGAGAGTTAGGTTAATTTTTAGAGTAGAAAAAAAATCAGGGTATTGTAAATGTTGATTCTGAGCTTGTGAAAAGAATTGAGAATTGTAAGAGTTTGATTCTTATTTCGTAAAGGAATCAAAGAGTTTAGTGGATTGCAAATCTCCGTGGAGTTCGAGGGACTGATGCAAGTAAGAGTACATTGCCGAACTAAGATAAATTCTTGTGTGTTGCATTGCATTATTTCATATATTGTGTCTGGGTGTGCACTTAGCATTAAACACATTTTCGCTGCATAACAAGAAAATTAATTAATTTAGAAAAATTGATTATTTGTGTTTAAAGGACTTAATTGTTCAAATTTAGTAATTATTAAATTCACTCTTTCTTTTGGATAACTCTTTAGGCCAACAGTATAACATGGTCCCCAAATTTGACTCCTTAAGGGATCAACAATAAGATAGTGCTTAGGATAATGGAGTTCAAGCCTTGGAATTGGAATTGGAATTGGAATTGGAATTGGAATTGAATGTTAGTATTCTTTTTTAAAGATTTTTTCATGTGTTCATTCGCAATTCCAATTCCGAAACTCCAATTCCATAAAACCAAATGCTTCCTTAATAAAATATTATATCCAATGCTAGATTTTCAAGAAGCATATTCACATGATGTATGTTATATACCTTGCAACCTTGTAACCAAGAATACGTGGGAAGAGACCGTCGGGATACTTAAAAAAAATAAAAAAAAAATAGCCAAAAAATAGTATTTAAGGTTGCGTCTGGTTAAGGGATTTGATAAATTTAAGTAATTTGTGAAATGAAATGATTTCAAAATCCTGAATTTTGAATTCCCTTCATTTCACAAATCCGTTATTTGAATAATTTTATTTTATACTATTTTTTATCTCACATCTGAAAAAAAAAAAAAAAAAAAAAAATATAAGCAGTAGTAGGATGAACAAATCCAAAAGAAATTGAAGAACAAATTGTAAGAAATCCAACAAGAACAAATCAAAACAAAGAATGATTGCGATTTCGATTTCGATTTTCACATAGAAATCGATTTCGATTTCAAACCCTGAAATCGAAATCTATTTCGATTTCAGGGTTCGAACGATTTCGATTTTCACATAGAAATCGATATCGATTTCGAAAACAAAATCGATTTCGAACCCTAAAATCGAAATCAATTTCGATTTCGAAAATGAAATCGATTTCGATTTCGATTTCAGAGTTCAAACGATTTCGTCCTTCGATTTCAAGGTTCGAACGATTTCGTTGAGGAAGATCGTTCGCCGTTTGCCATCAAATGAAGCTCTGGTCGTCGTTGCGAAGTGGTCGTCGTCGCCAAGCTCTGGTCTGTGATCGCGAAGTGTTCGTCGTGAGATCTGGATGAATCGAACGACAGCAAAGAATCCGACTAAGGACAACGCATTTTGGTCTCAGAAGATGAGAGAAGGGGCGACGATCACACAGAAGCGAGGATGAGCAACGGCGTGCATGACGGATTTCTCAAATGCAGCATGTTTTAAATGGATTTCAAAATCCCTTCTTTCACCACATTTTTAGATTTGAAGGATTTTACAAATCCATCCTCCATACCTAAACAAAAGATTTACTAAAAAAGGATTTTAAAATCCTTCCCCCAATTGAAATCCCTCCTCCAATTCTTTTACCCAAACACAACCTAAATGAATAGTTGAGGACAAAATTTAGTGGATGCCATTATAAGAAAAATATATTTAATTAAAAGGTTTCTCCGGTTTTTTGTTTTTTGAAACAAAAAAATTATTCATCATGACGAAGTGATCTGAAAACAACTTCCAAGACAGATAACATCGATTTTGTTGGTGCACAAATATGGTATCATATGTTTTTTAAACCACAATATCAAAAGTTTCTTAAACCTATTGATCCAAACATAAACTTAAGTAGAATAACAATTAAATTAACATGATGCAGATCACCTCCGAAGTAAGTTTAACAGATCCTACAAAGAGAGAGAACATGAGAGTTAGCAATTTAAACAAATCCTCCACAGAGAATTTGAGACTTATTTTAGTATCATTAGAAAATATTACTTTGGACCCAATGATTTTCTCAAATTACAAAATACACCTAACAAATGAAAAACCTCACTGAAAGAAAATGATTTATAAAAATCAGACCTACCCATTTTGTTGCTATGCATGCAAAAAATAAATATAAAAGGATATATTAACAAAATTGTATCAACAACGAGGAAAAAAAGATAAGAGTACCTAAATTCTCTCTCTATCGCATTGGCAAATTGAATAAATTTCCCAGGAGGCCTTTTTCTAATCATATACCGCCTGAAAGAAAAACCTGACCTAACTTTCATGAGAAATGTAGGTGGCATTTGGTAACCGTTTCTGTTTCCATTTCAGCAGTAGGATAGGAATAGGATGAAATGGGATGTGATGGGAATTTTGTTTCCTTCTTGGGAGTAGAATTGCGTTTTGTAACGATAATTTTTATTTTATTTTTTTGTTTTGGGAAGAAAATCGTGTTTGGTAACGATTTTATCCTAAAATCAATTTTTTTTTTTGGCTGGACGGCATGCGGCAGCGGCGGACGGTGTTGGCTGGCGGATGAACAGTAACAAATGATTTTGGGAATGGAATAAGAATTATGAGAAACAATTTTTTTTTTGTTTCTCATTTCTTAAGAAAAAAATGGGTACAATTTTCAAATGGGAATAGAATGGAAACGAAAACAAAAATTACCAAAGGCTATTCCCAAACAGAATTCCCAAAAATCTGGGAATGGAATGGAAAATTTTGGAATGGAAACGGTTACCAAACGGGGCCGTAGGGTTTAACAGGGCACATAGTTATAAATTAAATAATAAAGCCAAACCAAAAAAGAAGAGTGAAAGATATATTAAAATCCTGAGAAAGATAACTTTCATAAATCATTGTAAATAAAAATTGGGAATCATACACAGGGATTCGACAACATGTTAATCAAATAATAAGAAAATGAACTGAAATTCAAGTTTCTAGCCTCAACCATATGCTGTTATAGAATGGAGATTGTAGGGAGCAGAACAATGTGGAAGGGAATCAAATCCACGCATAGCAGTGAGGAAAAATACATTGAATTTAACTCTAGTACTCCTGAAATTCTACAATCTTTGTTAACCGATAGATTAAGACAAACAACGTGGACCCAAAAGAAAAATTAACAAATGAAAGATTGAACTCAACTAAGAACAACTATAATTCAAGCACAATTTTTTATTATTAAATAGACTCTAATATTTGATTTCACATTTAGAAGAAAGATATAAATATATATACAAATAAACAGGACACTCGTACGCTTATACGTAAAAATCAAAAGACAAAAAAAAGTACATATTTAATGTGGGTTTGGCACATTAGGATGGGCTATTTTTCAAATGTTAACTTCGGATTAGTTTGGAATACGACTCCAATCAAACATTTGGTTAATAGGAGAGACCAAATTTTGATGGGACAATAAGAAATGCGTGTATACTTGGGATCAAAATGAAAATCAACCCACAATTTTGGAGTTCAAAATGTAATTTACCCCAAAACGAAATTCGGTGAGAACTATAACTGAGACTACAGCAAGTCTTAGAATTGAAATTAAATATAAACGCATGTAATTTTTTTTTACTTGCATTTAGGGTAGTTAATTTCAAAAGAGAACCGAAGTAAAAAAGCTATCAAACTCTTCTTTTACTATTGCAATAACTGCACAATAAACATTAAAATTTGCACAAATATAAACATATATGTATGTGTATATGAATGTATTGTTTCCATTGCGATATATGATCAAATACTTCTATCGTCCATCTAAGGTTGTAATGGTTACTTCATTAACACTACTAGAAGTTTCTGTATTTCTTGGCCATTCAAACTTTGCATAAGAACTTTCAGTACAAAAAACAAGTCTCTTGGGTTCAGACAAAATAGTTATCTCATTACTCAGCATGAAAACCACTGAAGACATGGTCGGTCTGTCTTTTGGGCGTTGTTGTACGCATAAGAGACCGACTTTTATACACCAAAACAATGAGCCCATCAATTTATCCACCAATTCCAATGGATTTTCTTCATCCCACAGTTTCCATGCCTGAAATAATAGGAGACTAGGTTAAGAGGGTAAATAGTAATATGATATATAAGGGTGTGGGGTGAAGGATTTGATTTTGATTAAGGAATTCTAAAATTCATAAATTAAAATTCCTTCCAATTTGAAATGATATTTACCACTTATCTTCCTTATGATGCTGTCTAAAATCACAAACCTCCCATATCATTCACAAAATACCAATCAACCCTTTATTATTTGTGGTCAAATAGCATTTAGTTTTTCTAGAGGCAAAAAGTTACTGAATTTTTATTGTAATAACAATTTTATGCTTAATAATTTAAAAATAATTAAAATATTAAAATATATCCCTTTAAATTTATATATATATATATTCTCCTTTACCTTTTTACACTAACATCCCTATTAAAAAAAGTGTTTTTCACCCATTTTTTAACAAATAAAAAAATAAATAAATAACCCCCCACCCCTACCGACTTTCTTCTTCTTCCTCTTTCTTTTCTTTTTCCTTCTTCTTTCTCTTCTTCTTCTTCTTATTCTCAACAAATCCCAGCGGGATCTGTGTTAGCGTACAGATTTGTCATCAGATCTTGAATCTGTGCGCCAACATAGATCCATCGCTGATCTGGAGGGGGGAGAGAGAGAGAGAGAGAGAAGCAAGAAAAAAATTGAAACAAGCAAGAGGGGGTGGGCAGCGGTGGCCGGGCAAGTGGATTGGTGGGGGAGAGTAAAAATGTAAAGGAAGAAGAAGATGATGAAGCAAGCCGGAGGGGGCAGTGGCCGGTTGGGGGGGGGGGGGGTTGGTAAATGTAATTTTTAAACAATATAGGAGTAAAAATTAATTTGTTTAAAAATAGGGTTGTTAGTGATTTTTTAAAAAAAAATAAAAATAAAAGAACAAAAATATTTTTTTCATATAGGTAAAGGGCCTTTATGTATTTTTGCCAAAAAATAGGTCAAAGGGGTTGATTGGTATTTTACAAATCATAGGCTAAGTTTGTGGTTTTACGCAAAATGACAGGAAAAATAAGTGATAAATACCTGAATTCAAAAATAGGATTCAAGGGGAGATAAAATAACATCTCTAAATACCTCATTTTTTTAAAAACCTTTCCGAATGAGGTATACCTCTCGATCACCAGATAAAATTACATCAATAAAACTACAAATTTTATAAATATAACCAAATAACGGATTTGCAATTAATGGTATTTTAATATTTAAAAGTTTAAATCCCATTGTTTCAAAACACACTCTGTTAAGTGTTTTGTGTACTCACATGTCCAAGAAGATTGAGGTCGTGGTCCGGGTGGTGGAAACCCCAATTCTTCTTACCACTTATTATCTCTAATATGATAACGCCAAAGCTGTATATATCCGACTTAAACGAAAAATGACCACTCATTGCATATTCCGGTGACATGTAACCACTGCATTCATGCACAAGAAGTTTAGGATATGTTTGGTTTACGTTTTAGATGCATGTTCTTCGTTTTCGAAAACAGAAAATACAACTATTTTTATTCGTAAAACATAACTTTTTTATGAAAATAATTTACACAATTCTCAATCAATTACATCACCTATTTCTTAATATTACACTTTAACTAGTTTTTTTTTTTATATATATTTTATATTTTTTTCTCTCTACTCACATTTCTCTCGTATACGTACATTTTTAATCAATCACGTCAATATTTTTTTTTTCTCATTTTATTGAAAATTTCAGTCAAACACATCATGTCACTATTCTATTTTTAAAATTTCCAAAAAAAAAAGTTTGCGCAATTTTTAAAAAATTGTTTTAGTATTATAAACCAAACAAGACCTTAGATTTATATATTTCAGACAATATTCTTGTAAAAGATGTTGAAGTTTACTTACTACGTTCCAATCACTCTCCTGGTCTTTTCTTCAGTTTGATCCACTCCAAAAATTCTAGCGATGCCAAAGTCCGAGATTTTAGGGTTCATAGCGTCATCTAGTAGGATGTTACTAGTTTTGAGATCCCTATGGATGATTCTGAACCGGGAATCTTGGTGGAGATAGAGCAAGCCCCTTGCAATCCCCATGATTATTTCAAAGCGCTTATTCCAAAAGAGTTGCTCTCGTTTAGCGTCATCTGCAGATCATAGCATCTAAAATTCGATGAAACTTTTCATTTTGCATTTTTTGTCTGAAATCTGCATAAAAGAATAATACAGGTGCAGAGGCAAAACACGCTAAGGTTAGATGTCCGAACCGAATATGAAATTGTCCAAGCTTCTATTAGGCAGGTACTCATAGACCAACATTCGTTCTTCTCCCTTCATGCAGCATCCCACGAGCCTGACGAGGTTGTGGTGTTGAAGCTTTGCAATCAAAATAACTTCATTCTTAAAACTCTTGTAGGCCTTGCCCGGAACCCTGTGAAAGCTTCTTTACTGCTATTTCCATCCCATTAGGTAATTCACCTATGTAGTGCAAAAAATAAAGAAATCAATCACACTATAATAGGGCAAATTAATTTATTGTCCAAAAAAAAAATATTGAAACTTTTTTTACACCATTTATTTATTAATTTATTTTTCTAGCCTATCAAATTTGATTTTTTTTTCTTCCACCTATTTTTTTGATGATCAACAACCATTTTGCTCTTTTGTTACATTTTCATTTGTTATATTCTCCTTCTCATATCGATCTGAGAATTCTCAAATCACTATATATAAATCAAATGAGCTACTCCACTTAGAATCATATGATTTTAAGTTTGAACCTCCTAACATGGTATCAGAGTTAAGGTTATAGAAATTCGTGTCTCGGTCCCTCGTAGTCAAATTATTTGTGCAAACAAGGGGTTGCAATTAATGGTGAGTGTTAGATTCTCTTATCTCATATCGATCACTTGAGAGTTTCCAAACCACTATATCAGTCAAGTTGAGTAACTCAAGGTCTACATAGATGATTTAATTATGAGGGAAGAGAAATGAATTCCCAAACTTTGGCTCTGACACCAATTAGGAGATTCCAACTTAAAACTATAAGGTTTTGAGTTGGAACATGCTAACAAAATCTAACATCATTAATTGAACATCTAAAAAATAAAAAGTAAAAAAAAAAAAAAACTATTTTGTTGCCCTTCAACAAATAAGATGAACATATACATATATATATATATTCATGATAAGATGATTATTTTGATATCAGTATTTGTATTTCTTAGAGTTCTTTCGAATTTTAGTTGAACTCAACATAGTTTTTGAACATTTGATCCCAAAGTGCAACTCATCTAATTTTTGGTTTTCTTTCTCAAGTATTAAAATGACGATGATTACCTTATAAACAGGACCAAAACCGCCTTGTCCAATTTTATTTTCTGACGAGAACCTATTGGTAGGAACGAAGATGGCATCAAGATCAAAAAGAGGTAGTTCCAGGTCATCCTCTTGATTTTCATCATTACGTTCGTTGGAGTGATTGTTGTTGTCCTGTGAGGCTGTTAATACGAGGGCCATAGATGGAAACCAAGACAAAGGGGGAAAATGGGTTATAAAATTATAGTTTCATGCTAGAAAAGACATGGTTTTACTATAAAGATTTTTAAGGATACCTTTCCGTGAAGTTCTCGTTGCCCAAATTATGAACCAACCACCAACAACAACAAGAAACACACCAAGAACAGTCACAACGACGATGACGATTATCATCACTTCCCTTTTCCTCTTAGCATCAGCTATTGAATCTTGTACAAGGATGCACTTTAGAGTTAATTAATGTTAGGCTATGAACAAGAATTCTTAAAACTACACATAGGATGTTTGTTATACAAACAATTTCGATACTGTGATTTTCAGACAGCATAAACAATCATTTAAACATCATAGGTTGGGTAATAATTCGACCAAATTTGAAGTTCGTGTGTGTGTGTGTGTGTATATATATACCTAATTCAGTAAGTGCCATCCGAATATAAAGCTCTTCGCCACCGTTTGGGAAATTTCGCATGTCAATCAATGCGTTAAGCCATACAACACATTCACTGCCATTGCCATTGCCATTACCATGAGCTTTAATACCAGTATAAGCCATGCAATCACATCTGCTCAAGCACACTGATCTACATTCTTCCAGGGTGTAATTTGCCCAGATAATAGAATTATCAGGCAACTTCAGTTTAGTATACTTCAAAAACCCATCTCCATTGTTACAGTTCAGCTCGTGTACGCGTCTACAGCCGCTAGACGAATCTGCCAGTCTCCAATCCTGTGGCGACCTAGGAGTGAACCCTTTCAGACACCTGCAATTTGGATCAGCGGAGTAACAATTTCCATAGGGTCCACATAGTTCATAACGGTCGCAGTAATCTCGATTGAGGGTCACCATCATGCTCCATTCCATACTGTGATTTCTCCATGTGTAGTACTGGAGCAAACCCAGTGGTGTGACCCTCAAGCGTGACAGAACCGTTTCGTCGAGCACCTGGTTTGCATAATAAACCTCGTCCGCATTGGAAAAGAACATGGGCCAGAACACAGCGTTCTTCCTCAGCTCGTTGCTGCCGCTGAACCTGTCTCCGTCGAATGGGCCCCACCTGTACTGCTTCTCCGACCCTCGCCGGAGAATCAGCTGGGGTGATTCCGGCGGGTCCAAGCTGAACGTGAACTCGCCGTTTGATGGGTCATCGTTGCTCTTCCACGACGTCAGAAACCTGTTCACACTGGTTTGCAGTTTCCACCCCAGCTTCATGCCTGGCAACAACGTATCGGACATATGATCAAAGCTTTCCCAAACGTAATCATCTCCGTCTCGGACCACAAGATTGCCTGAGCCTAACAACTGAAGAATTGGATTATTCACCGAAACCGTACTATTGGTGGACCACACAGTGATCGTGGATTGGTTGTAGAGAAGCAAATCGCCGACGCCGTTCAGAGTCAACCAGCCGAGCGAATTGGCGATCGGGTCCTCCTTATTTGCCTCCCAAACCACCGTCAGAGGGAGATTGTGGTACCATATTCCAAGGTAATGGTTACTGGAATTGCCTGGACTGAAGAAGCCCAGTTCAAAACGCCGGTTCGCGGAAATTAAAGTGTCGCCATCCGTGAGGTTCTGGAACGGTCTCAAGGTGTCGGCTGCGATGGAGGTGTCTGAAATCAGACAGACACTTATAAAACACCATGAGAACAACAGAGCAACATCCATCATTTGAAGGTGCCGAAGAAGCTTGTTTTGTCATAAAAAATTTCAAGATATGCATCAAGTTTCTTACATTCAAGAAACGATGAAAAAACCAGAATTTGACAGAGACGGGTTGACGAACGAGCTCTCCACATTGGACTGGTTGCGTATCCAAGTCAATGCATCGAACAATCTTGTGCTAGTTACGTTGAATCATAAATGCTAGTATTAAAAGGTGGTTAAAGTTCATTTTCAGGAATAGGAAAAACGTTTCCATTCTTTCCAACTCAATCCTATCCAAAAATTTTGGGTTTGATTTTTAGAAACGCGTTTGACAAACACAAAACTCAACCCAAAAAATGAGAATTGATTCTTGAGAAAATAAAAAAACGAGAAACAAGAAAAACTTTTCTTTTTTTGCCCAAAACACTCAACTCAAAAATAAGGACACGATGGAAATTATTTTAAATCTTAATGACATCCACGATCGACTTCTTCTGTTCGTCTTCTCTTCTTCGATCGACTTCTTCCGTTCGTCTTCTCTTCTCCGATCGCTTTGCTCCTCGCCGTTCTTCTCCCCAAGCCTGCCGTCGTTCATTCCTCCTCCTCGCCATTCTCCTCCGCCATCTTCAACGAACTTGTTCTCCGCCGTCTTCGCCGAACTTGTTCTCCTCCAGCCGTCTTCTCCGAAATCGATTTTTAGGGTTTCGAAATCATGAAATCGATTTCGATTTTTATTTCAATTTTAGATTTCGAACTTGAAATCGATTTCGATTTTCATTTCGCTTTTAGATTTCGAAATCGAAATTGATTTCGATTTTCATTTAGGGTTCGTCTGCTCCTACACTAGCACATGAGAAGACGAAGGAAGATAACGCATATGAGATTTCGATTTTTAGGGTTTTGATATCATGAAATCAATATCGATTTTAATTTCGATTTTAGATTTCGAACTCGAAATCGATTTTTATTTCGAATTTAGATTTCGATTTTCATTTAGGGTTCGTCTGCAACTACACTAGTATATGAGAAGACGAATAAAGAAAACGCACATGAGATTTTCATTTCGAAATCGAAGACGAAGGAAGAGAACAAAAGAAAAAGAAAAAGAAAAAGAAAATAAAAAGAAAAAAAAAAAACAATTGTTTGGAAATAATTCTAGAATAATATCGTTACCAAACGCGATTCTGTTCCCAACACAAAAAAAAAAAATTGACGTTACCAAACGCAATTCTGTTTCCAGTGGGAAACAAAATTCTCAACTCAACCTAACCTAATCCATCCTAATTAGGTTGAGAAAAGTGGGAACACTAACCAAACGCCACCTAATCGCCAAAAAAAAAAAGAAGAGTTTTGGTATGTTATTTTTCTAAATGACGTACCAAAATAAGTATGACACTCAAAATTAAATGGATATTTCGACAGAGAAGCTATTTTTTATTTGTCATTTTTTTTTAAATTAAAAATTAAAAAAAATAAATTGAACCTAAATAAACATAATTAAACCCAAATAAACATAACATATTTAAACCCAAATAAAAATAACATATTTAAATCCTAATTAAATTTAATTATCCCTAACTCAATCATAATTAAACCTAATTAACCCTAACTCAACCCAACCTAAATTAACCATTTACCCAATTATAATTCAACCCCTAATTAACCCAACTCAAATTAAGAATTAACCTAATTATAACCCAACCCCTAATCATAACTCAACCCACCCCTAATTATAAACCCACCCCAACCCTAGTTTGTCCAAACCCATCCCAAAATCACACACACACACACACACACACACACATATATATATATATATATAGAGAGAGAGAGAGAGAGAGAATTGTGGAGAAGGCGACGACAAAGATCTGGCATTCGTGCTATGACGAGGATCTGGCATTCGATGACCATTAGGATATGCAATGATGAGGATCTGACAACTTCAACGACTGCAAGGATCTCTGCCATTCTGTCAAACATTTGATGGATTTTTACATATGACTTGCACATGCTATATTTTAAGGGTAAAAACGTGTTTTTTTTTTCTTTTTTTTTTTTTTTTTTTTTTCTGTGTGTCGTCGTCTTCCAGTTCTCCTCTGCCACGCCTGCCAATCTCTAACATCGTGGACTAGCACTGGTGAGTTTTCGCTCTTCCTATCGATCAAGAGCGTCGCAGAATCATTAAACCTCAGCGTGAGCAAATTCGAACAGAATCTTAAAATTATTCAATACTGTCGTATCGGAAATGTCTTTAGTTGGAGCTCGAGCTTACCTCTCGATCCTCTGCTCAATCAATTTTCAAACACTATCCTCTCCAATCCCAACCCAATAATAAATATTGGCATCAGAAAACGATCCACCAAAAGAACTTCCAGTGCAATCACGGTGACAAAAATGAATTATATAAATCCAATTCGCTAAATTATACGCAGTTCAATAGCAACACATCCTTACATCTTTAGATTTCGAAACATTAACAACAAATAGCATCCAAAACTTACATTGGAATGATCGGGACACTTGGCCAAAATGTCCCAGAAAGAGTCTAGATCGATAGAAAGCTCATCGAAATCATCAGCTGCTCCGATATTATCACCATCGGCTGAATCGTCGTTGAAGGCCAAAAAATTAGAGTTTTTGTTCACCATCAACATGGAAAAATCAAGTCATACAAAAATGAAAAACGAAAAACCCTAAATTCCCCCTTCTTCAGTGATCATAAAACCCTAGAATTTGGGAAAATCGATCAAGCGAGTTGATAGGTGTAAAATACCTATCTAATTTTAAACCGAATTTGCCTGTTTTTTAGTATTTTATTGGAGTTTGAATACCTTTTTAGCTGTTTTTATTAGTTAAGAGAAGGGACGTAAACAATCGGTAAACCAAGCGAAATGGTAGAGAAAAGGGTAGCTAAAAAGATGAAAAAATGAGGTTTCAAAGAACAACGGAATTTCTCCTAGGCGAAGTATCTACCGCCTAGGCGAAAATTCATCAGAAAGTTGCAAATGCTGAAGAGTTGAAATCCGCCTAGGCGAAGTTTCTACCGCCTATGCGAAAATCCGTCAGAAGGTTGCAAAGGCTAAAGTATTGAATCCGCCTAGGCGAATTTTCTACCGCCTAGGCGAAAATCCATCAAAAAGATGGAAGTGCTGAACTGCTGGAAGAGCTGCACTGCTGTAAATCCGCCTAGGTGAAGTAGCTACCTCTTAGGCGGAAATCCGTCAGAAAGAAAGGGGCCCAAGAAGTTAGTCCTCCGCCTAGGCGAAGAAACCACGCCTAGGAGGAATTCTAACCGACTTAAACTCTACCTAGGCGAAGATTCTATGCTTAGGCAGAATTCGCAGAACAGCCTAAAATATCTGTTTAGATATTTTTGAACCCCTAGGCCTATATATACCTTTTTCCCACATCTGAAACCAGTTGTTGAAGAACCCTAACCCTAGTAGAAAGCTCTTAAGCTATATTTTGAAGATCAAGAAAGAGGTTCATCATTCGGACAAAGAAGGATCACTTGTGGATTGATCATTAACGACAATGAACCGTTTCACTTCCAGATTTGATCGTTTCTCTCTTGTTTTTATCTTTGTAATCACTTTTTCATATCTAAGAATGTTGAATCCCTCTTATTTTGTATGATATATGGCTAAGATCTTATAGTATTAGTTAAATGTTACTTAGGTGTAGTTGAAATCATGTAATTGTTAAGTTGAATGAATTAGTGTTCCTTTAATGTGTTGTTTGTCTAAATCCGATTGTGTTTACCATTATTCTTGATATTATACTTGTATTGATAAACTGAGAATACGGGGTTTGACACTCGGGAGAGGTAACCTTGGATTCGGACTAGGGTAAATACAATGTGACGTTCTAACAACCTAGGAAGGCATTAGAACGTATGCAATCCATGACGTTGGCTAAAGACTCACGTGACCTAGGGTCGTAAAGGCGTTGAAGGGGACTTCTTCGTTGACACGAAGTCGTGTAATCCCCCGTCTTACACTCGGGAGAGATAGCGGAGGAGTTATTGATACAAAGATTGTCGGAATAGATAGAAAACCATTATAGCTAACTTAATGACTTCGATTATGCATTATGTGAAAGAAATCAATACCTAAGTAATTAGTGTAATTAGAACTAACTTTATAGTTGTTGTTTATCTTAATATATTAAATAGGAAACAAACAAAATTTGATTAGTCGAGATAATATGAAACTATTGAAATCGCAATACTCAACCGAATTACCTGCCATTCCCAGTAGAACGATATCCGATCTTACAAGATCCATTATATTAAAACTAGACCTCATACACTTGCGAGTAGTCCAATTACCGCGAGGACGATGGTTGTGAATCCTCGTGCGTACAAGCGTCGAAGAATATTAAACCTCGGCGTGCGTGAATTCGAACAGAAAAATGGGTTCTCCGATCTTGGTAGCTCTGGCAGCTGATGAGCAACACCGGCTAGGGCTGGCAAAACAGGTATTTACACGATAGCATGACATGAGACCGACACGAAATTATTGGGTATGGGTTTATCTTATTGGGTAACGGGTCGTTATCGAATCTAACCCGATAAGCACGATAAGAAACAGATCAGGTTATCGGATTTACCTGATAACACGATAGGTCACACGATAATAATTATCGGGTATCCAGGTTATACGATAACCTGAGATATAATAAGTAACACGATAATTGAATAAATTATTACAAAAATATTTACACATAGCACCCTAAATTTATTTAATATTATAATTTAATTCATGTTATATATACTTCCTAACCCTAATCCTAATTCAGATATCAAAAGCAGTGGCCGTCTTTTCTCAAGTTTGAGCTCACATTCTCACTCCTCAAACCCTAATCTCAAACTTATCGGCCGCCGACCCTAATCTCAACTCAATCAACCACCGCATCGCTACCGCGACGCCGTATCTTCTAAGTTCTAACTTCTAACCCTAATTCTTCTCTAATCTCAAGTAAAGAGGATCAGCGACAAAGCCCATCCAATCCAAGGCTGTCAGCAATGAAGTATATCGCAGGCCGCCCCATCGCCGTCTGTTTGCCAGCGACGAAGTCCATCGTAGACCGTAGCATCGCCGTTTGTTCGTCAGCCACGAAGTCCATTGCAGCATTGTAGAGGTTAGTGAGTTTCTACCATTCTCTTTCGCCATCTTCTTCGGATGGAGATGATTCCCATTTTAGGTTCTTTCAGGTAATTTTCCTGATTATCCGTCTTAAAGATTTTGCTTTGATATCCTAATTTCAGAGGTCTCTGTTCAGATTATTTTTGGTTTTAGAAGTAAAAGAAAAAATAGAAACACTATGTATATTAGACAGTGTCTGTGTATTATGTATATATGCTTTGAACTAAAAAATAAATAAATAATTGAACGTCATTTTAATAGATTTCTTGTTTGTTTTGACTGCTTAATTTATAATGAATCAGTGCCTAAAACAACAAACTGAACGTACTGACCATGAACCACTAACCATGAACCAAAAAAAATTGAACGTACTGACCATGAACCAAATAAAAATAAAAATAAAAATAAAAATTTGAACGTACTGACCATGAACACAAAACACCCTTGAGAATACCATTTTAATGCCCAATTACAGTCTTTCAGCTGTGACTAGACACACAACATAAGCATCTAGAAACTATATCATATTTTTTTACATAGACACTGCAAAATGAAGTTAGTACCAATTTTAATATTTTTTCACTTATAAATTATTCTTTTAATTTAATGATCTGAATTTTTTGAATAAAATATTGAGGAAAGAAGACAGTGTAACAACAACAAGGGGGATTGAAGCTGGTTTGTTAGCCCATTTTGCTAAAAAAATATGGAAATGGAATCAGTGGTTTGTTGACTATTTTTTTAATACCTTTCTTAACTTGTTTTAATTTGTTTCTAATTATATCTTTTTTACATGTATATGGATTCAAATGATGTAGCGATTGTTGATGTGGAAATTGAAAATGAAGATAAGTCTTAAGAGGATGAAAATGCCAAAAATGACATTAAAGGTAAGCGTAAAAGAGTAAAGAGAAGTAAGGTTTGGAAATATTTTGAATCAATCAATGAGAAAAATAGTGATGGTAAGGAATTATGCAAATGTACCAAATGTGGGAAAAAATGGTCGAGGATAGTAGACATGGGATGGGAAATATGAATCGTCACATTAAAGCTTGTCCTAAAATTAAAACTTACGATATTCAACAAATGATATTAGGCCAAGACCAAAACTCATTATTAATCAGAAGTCGAAAGATTGATCTTGAGAAATTTCGTGAGTTGTTGATTTCTGCCATTGTCATGCATGATTTGCCTTTATCATTTGTTGAGTACCAGGACATAAAAGATTTGTTATCGTATTTGAATGAGGATATAGTTCACATCTCTAGGAACATTGCCAAGGCCGATCTTTTGAAAATGTATAAGAAAGATAAGGAAAAAACAAAATACATGCTTCAAACAACTCCCAGGAGAATTTGTTTAACCTCTGATTTGTGGTCATCCCTTACTACTGATGGTTATATATGTGTTACGGCTCATTTTATCGATAGTGATTGGATTTTACACAAAAGAGTAATAAACTTTTGCTTCATACCACCTCCACATAATGGTGTTTGTTTAAGTGAGAAGGCTTATACTCTGTTGTCTGATTGAGGAATAGACCATAAGTTATTTTCTTTGACTTTGGATAATGATTCATCCAATGATTTGTTTGTGAAAATGTTGATTAGTCAATTGAATGTGAGAAATTCTCTTTTGTATCAGGGTGAATTCTTTCATTTAAGGTGTTGTGCCCACATTTTGAATTTGGTGATACAAGATGGATTAAAAGAAATAACTTCATGCATTGAAAAGATCTATGATAGTGTGAAATATATCAAGGGATCACAAGTAAGAAAACAAAAGTTCTTGGAATGTGTGAACTTTTTTTCTTTAGATCCTAAGAAAGGATTACGATAAGATATTCCTACTTGGTGGAATTCGACCTATTTAATGCTTGACAGTGCAATATATTTTCGTAATGCATTTCGTCATTTGGAATTAAGTGATTCAAATTATAATCATTGTCCTTCTGCTAGTGATTGGGAAAATGGGAAAAAATTAGGAAGTTCTTGGCCATGTTTTATGATATAACTTGTCAATTTTCTGGAACCAAGTATCATGCGGCCAATTTGTATTTTCCTTCAATTTTTATGTCATATTTGACGTTGAAATAATACAGAAATTTTGAGGATGAATATATGGAGAATATGGCTAAGCAGATGCTTGAGAAATTTGAGAAATATTGGTTAGAGTTTAGTATGATATTGGCTATTGCTGTGATTTTGGATCCTCGGTATAAGATCCAATTTGTTGATTTTAGCTACCAAAAGTTATACAGGAGCGGTTCGGTTGAGTTCTCTCGTGTTCGGGATGGTTTGAATGTTCTTTTTAATGAATATATGAAATTATCCAAGTCTTCTATCACATTACCCGGTCTCAACAAGTCTAGTAGCCAAGGCAGCCTTGATGAAAATATTCTTACCATGGAAAATCGAGATGTATTGAAGGTAACTCATTTATTTTTAACTATTTTTAATTTGTATTGATATATTATTTTATGTTAATTAGATTCATGTTTGAAAAGTAAATTATTAATTAGTTTTATTTTGACATGATTGTTTTGTTGACTTTTAATTATAGGAGTTTGATTCATTCGAAAGTGATGAGTTTGGTTTGAGTTCCCAAAAAAATCAATTAGAATTGTATTTGAATGAGCGTAGAATGGAAAGAAATGTGAAACTGGATATTTTGGCCTTTTGGAAAGCAAATGAATTTTGTTATCCAAAACTTTCTTCCATGACTCGTGATGTGTTGAGCATACCTATGTCTACTATTACTTCTGAATCTGCATTTAGTATAAGTGGAAGAGTAATTGACTAATATAGAAGTACACTCAAACCTAAAACAATCGAAGCTTTACTTTGCTCAAAAGATTAGTTATTTGGGGCTATCGGTAATTTTTTGTATTTCTTTTTTATTTCTTTTTCATTATATTTAAATTGAGTTTATGTTTGTATTGTGGTTATAAATATGTTACTAATGTCTTTTATGTGAGAATTTAAATGTAGAAACTGCAAGGGTTCGATTAGAGGAACTTACTGAAGACATCTTGAATTTGGATATTAACAAAGCAGAAACGTCCACTCAATGCTTCACCATTATTCAGGTTCACTATTTTTTTTCTCGAATTTTATTATGTATAATTGAATAATGATATTATAAATTGTCTTTCTATTTTTTTTTTGTACAGGAGTAAAGTGCTTGGAAAACCGTTTATGATTTATATTATGGATTTGTTGACAGTTTATATTTGTTTGTGTTAATGCAAATGATGTTTGTATTGATGAATTGTTTTGTTTTGTTTTGTTTTGGTATATTGAAATGATGAATTTTTTTTTTGGTTTGTTTTTGTTGATTTTGTATAATTATTTTTATTTTTTTAAATTAATAGGTTTTTAATATGTAATAGGTAGAACATGTGTTTATTGTGACTTGCTATTGTGTCATGTTTACCTAATAGGTTTCGTGTTATCATGTGACACGAAAAATTATCGTGTCAACACGATAATTTTTATGTTGTGTTCGTGTTTTGTGTTATCATGTTCGTGTCAGATACGACATTTTGACCGTCCCGCAAAAATTTTATACTTTATTTTATTTTTATTTGTAAAAAAATAAAAAAATTGAGAAAAAAATGAAAAAATGAAAAAAAAAAAGATAAAAGAAAAACAAAATAGAAAAAAAAAAAGTTTCCTTGTCAAAATGAGATTAGGTTTCTTTTTTCCTTTCCTTTTAGGTTTTGTTTTCTTTTCCTTATCGAATTAGAACTAGGGTTTCCTAGGGTTTCTAGAATTTTTCACTCCATATCCTTCCTATAAATAAAACCATCCTTCTCATAATTTAAAAAATTAAAAATTAAAAGAAAAGCCCTTCAGAGACATTCAAAAATTGAGAGGAGTCACCCCCTTTAGAAGAGTGATTTTCAAAGTTTTTTCGGGAAGCCGTATGCGAGAGAGGAAAATATAGGTATTGAGATTCTTGGCTTAGAACATGTATGTTTTCTAATTTTTAATTATTCTTCCAGTTTATTTTATTCTTTTCGCAATTTAAATTTCTACAAGTTTTATTTATTTATTTATGTATTGTCGTCCGATAATCCGATGAAAACGTTGGAGTGGGTTTCTCATGCTTAAACTTAACCCCCGATCGTTAGGTGAAGAACGTTTTCATTATTTATTTTATTTTGTTTTGTTTTGTTTATAAATTCATAAACACAAAAAATAAAGTCGTCCGATGATCCGATGAAAACGTAGGGGTGAGTTTCTCGTGCTTAAACCTAACCCTCGATCGTTAGGTGAAGGATGTTTTCGTTGTTTGTTTTTCTATATTCTCTTTATTTATTTTTGTTCTTGTTATCAAAACCCTAAAAAACAAAACAAAACAAAATAAAAAAATAAAATAAAATTATTTGTAGAAATTAATCCTTCCAAACCTTAAAGTGAATCAGATGATTTGATAAATCGTGGGAGAATTTTCTGTGACCTCGTTTCCATTCCCCGAGTCGAGTGGAATTTAGAAACGAATGGTTTTAGAAAATCTCTTCACTCGGTAAATTTTTCATGGGATTTCTTTTAAAGTATCGAAAAGATTAATTTCAACTAAATTATTTCCGCGAACCTCCCTCGATTCTCTTATCCATAGAATTTGAGGGAATTGCAAAACGAGATTTCTTTAAATTAATTAGACAAACTCAAAGTAAATTTTTTTGCATCATTTTATTTCTCGTATCATTTAGACGACATGTTTAGGACACTTTCACCACTTACACTTTTCATACATATAGTTTTTATTTATTTATTTATTTACGAATCCACACTAGTTTTTCATATCTAGTCATGACACGTGCACCACTTCTTTTTTTAATTAAATAATTGTCACGCATAATCACATTAATTCACGTAGTGTTCTTTATTTGATTCCCGTATTCATATTAGTTTGCATTGACATATTTAAATTAAATCGTTTAGTTTTTTTAGTCACTTTTGCATAAAAAATAAAACTCATTTAGATGTTAGTTTTGCATTCATATTTTCAAATCTCATTCATCAGTTTGCCTATTTAAATTAAAAAAATCTCTCGGAAACATACATAAACCCCCCCGACGATCATCCTTATCGAATCCTTAATATTCGATAAGAGATTATACCGGGAGAATATTCCCAAAAATTCAAAAACTTATCTCACCTTATTTGTGAAAAAAACCAAAAAGATTTTATAAGAAGGGAATGATTTCAAAATAAAATAAAACACTCGGACTAAACTAATTGAACTTAATTGGATATAAGGTACCATTTTCGGACGGGCGTCTTGGGGTGCCTAACACCTTCCCCGAGCGTAACCGACCCCCGAGCCTTTAAATGAATTTTTTGTTTGACCTTGTTTTTTGGAGTCAATTTTTTACTTAGGCCTTTTAAATTGTTTTCTAAAAATTCGGTGACCTAGCACACCATTTAAACTCAATACTAAGTGGCGACTCCTTATTTTTTTAAAAATGGCCTAAGTATATCTTTTGAGAAAATCGGCGCTTTAAAAACCCCTCTCTCCTTAAGCTTAATTATTATTTATTATTTCTTTCCTTTTTGGAAAAATGGGACGCGTCACCTAACACGATATTTTATCGTGTTGTGTTCATGTTTCGTGTTATTGTGTTCGTGTCAAACCATGACACGACACGAAATACGATCGGTTTACACGATTTGCCACCCCTAACACTAGAAACTCGTCTATGGATGATAACCCGAATAAATCATTCAGGTTGTCCAATTTCACGGTGAATCTGTTCATCAAACTCGGCGAGTCTCTACGAAAAACGAGCCTCGCTCGGCGAGAAATGATCCAGAACCACGCCATCGTCTCCCTCCAGCGAAGTTTCCGGTTGGTAGAAAAGCTCTACTTAATGCCGACGAACTGCATCAACTACTTCAACCTTGTGATTTTTGCCATGGTCGACAACCTCCACGAGAAGATTGTGGAGTACTCGAGGAGGGAGAACGCGGAGAGAGAGAGACGAGGAGCATGGAGGGGATGCTGAAGTTGTCGTTGGAGCTCATGGTCGGGGTTTACCTGTAGTTGCTGAAGGCGTTGAAGCTCACAACGTCGGAGATTGGCAGGCGAGATAGCGAAGAACAAAATTACAAAAAAAGAAAAAGAAAAAAAAATTATGTTTTTACCCTTAAAATATAGCATGTGTGCATGTCACGTGCGAAAACCGTCAAAATTAATCCCTATTTTTTACAAAGAGGCCACATAAAAAATCGTGTGTAAATACAAGGGCTACTTAGACAAAAAAAATAAAAATAAAGGACCAAATAGAAAAATACATACAAATACAGGACCAAATTTGTAATTTGCTGATTTTTTTAATATTCACTAACTATTGGAATGGTAGTTTTATATGAACATTCATTCTTAAAAATGTTCAAAAGATTCATTATTAATAATTTTTTTATTATGTTTCTAAATGTTCATTAGTAAAAATAGTGGTGAAAATATTAAGTTTAATTAATATAATTAAATATTACTTAATATTATTTTCAATAAAAAATTCTAAATATGTCACAAACATATTTACAATGAAATAATATTAATAAACAATAAAAATTCAACTCTTAGTGAAATTTATTGTTGAATACAATTTATAGTAAATATTATAGAATGTAGAACAATTCATAATAAATATGTATTACCCCAAAAATTTATATTTTTGAAAAATATTATTTTATATAAATTTAATTATTTTGGAAATAATTTTGTAAATTTGTGGTGCACATATATACTTTATAATTTTTAGAATTAAATATTAAATTTATATTTTTAAAAATATTATTTTAATATTTTTGAGTTGTTTTGTTTATTATGAAAATTTATAATAAATATTTGATAATTTTTTAGGAGATAAGTATAATTATTGAGTTTAATATAAATTATTTTATAATTATGAGTACTAAATATAATATATTAAAACTTAACAAGTAAGTACGGGTTTAAAAATAGAAAGATAGTAATCCAACATCTATCATATACGTGGCATGTGCATTGGGGTTTTACATATAAAATAATAATAATAATAATAATAATAATAATAATAATAATTATAATAATAATAGTAATAGGGTTTATAAGAGGATTTCATTTCTAATATAGATATATACATATATATTAAGTATCTTGGAAATTAACTTTTGTTCATCTGGGAAAAAAAAACCATATACGTTAAATAATTTTTTGGAGCGAGTAAAATATTTCGGTCCAAATTTCGATTTTGGATTTCAGGTAGAATTTCTAACTCTTTTAATACATGTATTTAATTTTTCTATTGTGTGAATTTAATTTTTCTATTGTGTGATTTACGTTATTATTGTTGTTGAATTTTAACTGTTAATTTTTATGAAATAATGATGATTATGTGAAAATTATATAAGAATCATGCCAAGATATTTTATTTGTTGTATTAATTAAATGTAAGTATTAGAGGGGTTGAAGTTCTGTTGAGCGTCGGTTCACAACCCCACAGTTTTGATTGTAGGGCAGGTGAGAACGAAACGACGCCGAAAAATATATTATAATTTCTACTTGTAATAATGGTAGTTAATATTTACCGTTGTGAAGTTGACGCAATAAATCGATATAAATTATCGAGATTGATTCCCAAATGAAATAACAGATTTTGTTGTTATTCTCGAATGTATTTGAAAATAGGGTGGCGTGAAGAATTTTATTCGGATTTCTATTAAATTTGTAAAAATTGTATTTATTATTCACTGTTGTAAAATCGACTCGAAAATTTGATAATTCTAATTATCGTTGTCGTGTGTAAAATTTATCTGATTTTTTTTCTTCTAATTAAATATTGATTATTTAGTAAAATTATCGTCATCGATAATTATAACTGTCGCCGTCGCATTATAAAATATACCAAAATTTTATAGAATGAAAATTCAGTCAATCGATTTTAGTATTAATTCTCCAAGAGGAGAAACCGAAATCGGGTAAATACATGAGGACCCTATTCCACAATATTTATATTCTCCCGATATTCTATTACCAGGTTATGATCAACTGGATTAACCATTTAATTGTATGACCCTAGAATTTAATGGGATTGTATGACACGGCCAAATTTTATAGTCTAAAATGATTGTGAATTAATAATGGGATCAATCGACCAATTAGCTAATCAGGTACTGTCTTAACGATATATATATTTAGCATAAACTATACAAAATAATTATGGGGGCATTACTAATAAGATATGGTTAATTATAAGACAACAAATAGTGAAATATATAGAGTAAACTTTTTTTTTTTATAGGAGATACACGTTAGTATTAAATTGACCGGCGTCATGAATTTATTTGGGTTTTTAAAAAAAAATAATAATGCGGTGACAGGAATTTCAGCTGAATTTCTAATTAATTTGTAATAGTTGAATTTATTATTTACCGGTGTAAAAATTGAATCAATCAATTCAATATTTGTGATTGTCGCCATTGTTTGTAAAATTTCTCGGATTAATTCAGGATAAATTAATGGTTATTTAGTTGTATTTAAATTGTAATTATTATATTTATTAGTTACCGTTATAAAATCGACAACTAAAATTATCGTTGTTGTTTGTAAAATTTATCCAATTGTATAGAATCAAAATATTGGTAATTCGGTTTTAGTTAAATCCTCCAATAGGAGAAACCGCGTAATAGTCCTGGAAAACCGAGTCGTTACAAAATATTCTAGAACCGTATATGTGACAATAAATATTCAAAACTTAAAATATAAAACAACAAATATTTTAGAATATTAACAAAAGTATATTCTTCAACAATAAGTAAAAATGCGTGAAATTAGTAAATAAATAAAACTATATTTATGGTCCCTTACTGATGATAATCTCATAAATTTATACCGATCGGGGCAATTATTTAACGATATTTCCTTAGAGAAAAATTTGTCACCGCTCAGCCACCATATCATAATAATAATCACAACTCGTAGTAAAAATCATCATATCATACTAATAATCACAACAAAAATCCACATGCAAGACATGCCTTCCTGTCAGGTCTAACAATATCGTGCAGGACATGTTGTCCTGTCGGGACCACACTATGATATAGTAGAATAATAAAACTAGTTTTCATATATAAAATTTCACTTGATCCATTTAACATTATAGAATTGTCCATTTTGATAAATAGTTTATGTTTAACAATTTAGTATGAAAATATAATCTTATAATTTATATAGAAGAAAATACACTCATATCGATAACTGCATAATTGACGCACTACTATTGAAAAAACTGATGTCAACAGGGTGGGAACTTACCATACGACAAACTCTAAAATTAAGAATTTATCTAATAAAACTAAATATGAAATGAAATACATGAAAAATACATGACAATTTAAATACATTATTTCTGAGTCCCAAATAATTTTTTGAAAGATATAGTATTATCGACACATCATTTTTTTTATCTTTTTTTTTTTAATAGAAAATTAAAATTATCAAGTATAATTTTCTATTATTTTCCCACTAAACAATAATTTGATTAACTTACTAAAACTAATGAAATTTACTTTGGTCAAAATAATAAAAATTACTCAATAGTTAAAATAAAACATTCCTAATCTACTAATTTGCTAAACAAGATATTTCTAATTAAAAATTATTTATCTAATTTCATTAAATGTATTTTTTGCAAAAACTATAATTTGATTAAAAAATAATACTTAACAAGTTTATAATATTGAAAATTTTCAAGACAATGATATACACACAATATAAACACATTAAAATTATATATATATATATATATATATATATATATATATATATATATATATATATGTGTGTGTGTGTGTGTGTGTGTGTGTGTGTGTGTGTGTGTGTGTGTGTGTGTGGATAGAGATAGGAAAGATGCGGTGGAAAATAAATCCCTTTTTCTTTTCTTTGGTTGGTGGCTTGCCAACAAAGGCCACATATTTCTATTTCTCTTCTTTGGTGGCATGCAAAGTGTCACGGTCTTAGCTTGTCCAGTGCTTGTTCTCGCACACGGCCGCTTGTCCGTGACCCTTTTCATTTGTTTTCTAGACTAGTTTAGCTTAGATTAGCTTAGTTTAGTTTATTTCTTTCATTTCTTGTAGAAAGACACCATTATGACTCATCGGGCATAATGATGTCTATTGTGGTCACTTGTATTTTTTTCCGTAAAGTATTATGTGGGAGGACATGCTCTTGAAGTCATTCAAGCCTTTCACACCTTGTAGCCTTTGATATTAATACAATTGTTATTGTTATTGTAATTGTATTCTTCTCTACATTGCCGACATGTGTTGTTGTAGGGAAACTCGTTGCTATTGAAACCGCTTCCGCTATTTAAGATCCTCTGATCTTCAGGCTTGCTACTAGGCGATCCCCTAGTTAGCGCCGCACGGTCCACTTTCTAGCCTCAAAAGGCTCAGCCCGTGACAGTTGGTATCAGAGAAACGGACCGATCCGTTGCCTGACTACGTTGGTGAAATACCATGTCGACGAAAGATCGTCTCGACACGCTTGAACAAAGCGTTTCCCGCATTGACGCTGCTCTAGCTCTTTTGCGAAGCCCCAATGCTAATGGGGAGGGGACATCTCAGAACCCCCAAATCGATCACCTGATCGAACGGATGGGCCTAGTTGCCGAGACATCCGCTGGCCATCATGCTCAGATGGAACAGTCAGTCCTTGATCTCCAAAGCGAGTTGGACGACTTGAAGAATATTGTGTACCAAGCTCTTGCTAGAGACTCCAAGCAGCCTACTTCGAGGGTTCGCCTTCCCAAACCTCAATCCTATGGCGGTTCAAGAGACGCCAAGGAGCTTGAAAACTTCCTCTTTGATGTGGAGCAATACTTTCGGGGCACCGGAGTAACCTCCGAGGAAGAAAAGGTGACAACAACTTCCATGTATCTTTGTGGTGATGCTAAATTATGGTGGCGAACTAAATATGCAGACATCCAGGAGGGAAGCTGCACTATCAATACTTGGGAAGACCTTAAAGCTGAACTTAAGGTACAATTCCTTCCTGAAAATGTCGAGTACACGGCTCGACGAAGACTGAGAGAGTTGAAACAGACCGGACAAGTCCGAGACTATGTCAAGAAGTTTATGGCTCTCATGCTGGACATTCGTACTATGTCCCAAGAGGATAAGTTGTTTTGGTTCCTAGATGGCTTCAAAGATTTTGTACGTCAGGAAATACAAAGACAACGTCCTGCTGATTTATCTGCTGCCGTTGCTGCTGCAGAAAGAGTAACTGATTACTCTCCTGAACCTACCACTAACCATGATAAGAGGAAAGACAAGAATGTTACCCATCATGATGGAAGTGGAGGTCAATCATCTCGGGGAAGCCCACCAAGACGTTGGAGCAACCCCAACTCAAATTCTAATTCAAGGAGTCCTCCAAGGAGTCCGCACCGAGGTCAGCACTCAAGATCTGGCCATTCGTTCAACAACTCAGGGGCATCACTGGGTTCAGCAAACCAAAAGCCTCACTGGGGCAGACAGGCCCATAAAAATCCAACTCCTTGCGTTTTGTGCAACAAGAATCATGATGTATCCGATTGTCCACATAAACATGCTTTGTCAGCGCTGCAAGCATCGATTCAGGAAGAAAAGGAACGTCGGGGAAAATATATTGTAGAGCAGGAGGAGGAAACTTCAGACGAGTCTGATGCTTATCAAATGAGTACAATTCGTTTGTTGAATGCCATGAAGCAACAACCGGTCGCGAAGAAGAAGGTCATGAAGAAGAACCTCATGTTCGTGGACCTTCGAATTAATGGGCGGAATTCTTGCGCTTTAGTTGACACTGGTGCTACACACAATTTTATGTCCGATAAGGAAGCTAATCGGTTGGGCTTACGTGTCGAAAAGCATTCAGGGAGATTGAAGGCCGTGAATTCTAAAGCGAGTCCCGTGATTGGAGTCGCCAACACGGTACACACGAAGATTGCTCCGTGGGATGGGTTCTTCAACTTCACCATTGTTCCCATGGATGATTTTCAAGTGGTATTGGGGATGGAATTCTTTATGGACACTAAGGCGGTCCCAATGCCTTTTGCAGATTCGCATTGTATGATGGGAGATCGATCGTGTGTCATTCCTACAACGCAATATTCAATTGAAGACAGATCCGTTTCGGCTCTGTAGCTTGAGATGGAGGAATATAAAGACGACCTTCTAGTACTTAGTGGGGGAGAAACTAACCCACAAGGGCCACCTTTAATTCTAGCAAAAGGGTTGGTTGACTATGTTCGAATTGCTTCTCCAAGAGAAATTCCAGAGGAGTTTCCCCCTCATCCGGATGGGGAAAAATCTACAGATATCAAGTTCCCATTGGGCCAATCCGCTTTCATGTTAGCCAACAGTGCGAAGACTCACTTGCTTTCGGTGGGACTACATCCAGAAAGACAGAAGTACCGACTTTGTGTACCGAGAGTCGAAAATTCGGGGAACAAAGGTACAACAGTTGTAGTGGTGGATCAAGCATTGAGTTCTACAGCCTTATATCTAGCACTTCAATTCCAATATTCCAAGGACATCGCCGCACAGGTTCTCAAGCATGATACTCAGTTGTGGAATGTTCCGAGGGGTATTGATTCGTGCTTCAATCTACACAAGTGCTTTGATGTCAACTTGGGATCTAGTGAGATTGTCGCAGACCAGCCACTGTATCCTCATTCAGTGGATAAGCTCTACAAAACCAATATATCTGGAAGACAGCAGAAGACAATACAACCGCAGACCAAATCAGAAGCAGTATCAGAAGAAGTCTACGAGGACGTCGACAGCTCAAGTGGGGGAGAATGTCACGGTCTTAGCTTGTCCAGTGCTTGTTCTCGTACATGGCCGCTTGTCCGTGACCCTTTTCATTTGTTTTCTAGACTAGTTTAGCTTAGATTAGCTTAGTTTAGTTTATTTCTTTCATTTCTTGTTGAAAGACACCATTATGACTCCTCGGGCATAATGATATCTATTGTGGTCACTTGTATTTTTTTCTGTAAAGTATTATGTGGGAGGACATGCTCTTGAAGTCATTCAAGCCTTACACACCTTGTAGCCTTTGATATTAATACAATTATTGTTGTTATTGTAATTGTATTCTTCTCTACATTGCCGGCATGTGTTGTTCTAGGGAAACTCGTTGCTATTGAAACCGCTTCCGCTATTTAAGATCCTCTGATCTTCAGGCTTGCTACTAGGCGATCCCCTAGTTAGCGCCGCACGGTCCACTTTCTAGCCTCAAAAGGCTCGGCCCGTGACACAAAGCAAATGCCACGTTCTTTTTTTTTCTTTTTTTTCACTTCAAGAGATTTTATATTTTATTTTATTTTATTTTCTATTATTACAAATTATGTTAACCCTCCCTCAAGAATTCTAAATTGCCATTTAGGCTCAAAAAATAAAAATTAATATTTTAAAATAGCGATTGCCCCCCAAAAATTTATCGTCAAATGTGAGAATGACCCGAAACAAATTTAAAGTAAAATTTGAAATCACACACAACACCCAAATATTGTCTAAATATTATAAAATATAATTAAAAATATGCATATACAAATTTGGGCCTTGCACATTTGCTCTTTGTTATTTTTTTTTTTCTTGATTTCCCCAAGTCGAGCCGGGTATAAGAGTAACTCGTTATTACATGAAATTTAGTTAATTATTTATCTGTTGTGCTAAAGTTTGAACTACAAGGGGTAAATGGTGATTAAAATATTATAAGGTGTAAAGCGCAATTTGATCAAACTATAGGAGGGTCAAAGTGCCATTAACCAATTTTATATCTCTTTATAGTTTTCTCTAATACAACTGAATAGAAATATAACAATTTCCAACCATTAAAATAATTCATCACATAATTAACATTCATAAGGTATAGTTTTCATAATTAATCTTTGGCAGTCCAATAAAATATATTTAAACACGTATTAAAAAATATTCATGATTTAGCTATGACCATATTCCACCTGTCATATGACAAATTTACCAATAAATATCCCCATTAGAGGGGTCTGATAACACCACAATAATTTATGACATAATTCTGGTACCACCAAAATATTTTATGACACAATACTCAAGTTGAGACATCTATCCATAATCATGATTCACGTTCCCTCGAGAAAGGCTTAATCATAGCCAAAATAACGTATCCAATGTTTAATCATTCACTAAATGAGTCTGATTCCAATTATTCACAACCCTTACTCAAACAATATAAAACTTCTTACTAATACCATTAACAAATATACATATCAATAAATAGATAACTAAATCAATCATTTTGTATCAAATTCTCATAAAAAACTCCCAATTTTAAAACAAAATTTCAATACCAATATCAACAATAACAATACCATAAATAAATAGGTAAAATCAATAAATCATTACGTAGTCATAATAAGCTAATCATTTTATTTTTTTGAAAATTATGTTTAATCCATTATTAATTTATTATAATGGATAAGTCGTAATTTATTAATAAATCACACTCAATTAAATGATATTAAACTTTCGATCAATACTATGAACTCTATTATAAAATCAAATTAAATAAATAAAACAAATATATTATTACTGACAAAAATTTCATGGAAAGTCCAATATTTTCTTATAAAAAAATATACCTTTATAATTATAAATTATTTTTATAGTTTTACAATCCAACAATCAATAATTTATTAGAAATAGATACTATTTTTTTAAGATTTTTTTTTTAGGAACTAATTTTATTTGATTTATTTTTTATAGTCCATAACTCATTGAATCACTAACTATTTGTTAATAAATATCAATTGAAAATAACTATCAATTGCAACTAGCGATGTGTAGATTTTTTCTGCAGACGCATACCCGACCTGACCTGCTAAAACCTGAAGTTTACCCATCCAAATTCCAACCCGTATGTGAAGTGGATCCGAAAAACCCAACCCGAAGAGAAAATGGACGGATCACAGAACATGTATTCCATTTTGTCAGTTGGCCTGACCCACCTGAATCCACAGCCTAAGCAATGTTGTTTAGGCTGTGTATATATTATCTCGTTTCTAGGGTTTTTTCATTTCACAAAGCCAAACAAAGTCCAAGTGGTGCCCGCTAATCTTCGTTCTTGATCATTTTCTTCCAATTCCAGATTTCCATTTCCTTCTTTTCAATTTTCAAATTTAAATATAGAAATATTGCTCTAAATATTTCTAATTCTACAAATGATGGTGAAGTCCTTATACTTCTATATACAAACTACACATTCCAAGACGACGAAGAGCAATAGGTACCAATTGTAAAACCCTAATATGATTTTTTTTTTGTTTTAATTGTTAGTTTTCTGATCAAATCTATTTTTAGTTATTATGTTAATTGATTTTCTAATCAATCTATATTTACGATCCAATCCATTTTTTGATCCAAACATAACGATTAGTTTGATTTCATAATATGACAAAATCGAGCTCAAGTTTTTCATGATTAGTTTTTCAATTCTATTCTCCGATCCAATCAATTTTTTAATTTTCCGATTTAATAATACCTTGAATCAGAAAATCAATAGATTTTTTTTTTTTTTTTTTTTTTTTTTATTTTTTTTTTCTTTTTCTAAGCATTCACAGTCTACTCTTAGCCTAAACCTAATGATTATGTTAAGGGTTTATTAATGTTTAGCCCTTTTTTTTTTTTTTTTTTTTTTTTCTCTCCTCAATAGTTTTTGTTTTTAAAAAAAAAAATTATTATTTAGGGCCCGTTTGGTAACCGTTTCGTGCCCATTCCATGCAGTGGAATGGGATGGGATGAGATGAGAATTTTGTTTCCTTCTTGGAATAGAAGGGCGTTTGGTAACGATAATATTTTTTTTTTATTCGGGAACAGAATCGTTTTTTGGTAACGATTTTATCCAAGAAATCAAGAACGAACCCTAAACCACAAATTCAAGAACAAATCCAAGAACAAATTCAAGAACAAATCCAAGAAATCCAAGAACATATTCAATTTCGAACTCTATTTCCAGTTTCGATTTCGAAAAATCAATCAAAACTCTATTGATTTCGACGAAGGCGACAAAATAGGGTTCGACGACGGTGACGAAGGCGACGGCAACGGCAACGAAGGCGACAAAGATGATGGCGACGACGATAGAGCAGAACGGGGGTGATGGAGACGATTGAGCACGACGAAGGTGATGGCGACAATGGAGCAGAATGAAGGTGATGAAGGTGATGGCGATGATGAAGCAGAACAAAGGTGATGAAGGTGATGGCGACGAAGGAGCAGAACGAAGGTGATGAGGAAATGAGAAGGAGTGGAATCGTTTTTTTTTTTTCCCCTCAATCCTAAAGAAAAAAGTGGGATGAATTCTCCAATAAGAATGGAATGGGAACGAGAACAAAAATTATCAAACTCTTTTCCCAGATAAAAATCCCAAAATCTGGGAATATGATGGAATTTCTGGGATGGGAATGGTTACCAAACACCACCTTAGTCTTCTAACAAAACGTGGTTAATTCTTAATCCTTTATGAATGTGGATGGACATGTATACTCCTTATATATAGGGGGTAAGGAGAAACCCTAAATCCTCATTTTGTTTTTCACCATCCGAAGACGGCAAACATCTCTCTCTCTCTCTCCCCCGAACCGCACCGTCCTTCTTTGCCTTCTTCCATCCGATGATGCCACTGCCGCTGTTGTGCCCTCTTTGTCATTCATCTCCTTCTACTGTGCTTACCTATGCCGCCATTTGCTTATCTGATAATGATGACTTCGACGATGCTCATTGTTCATCTTCCTCTTATCTTGCTCGCCGAGGCCGCCTGTTGATCCATCCGATGACGACAACGATGATGTTGTTCTGCTCTCTATCCAACTTTTGGATTTCGCTCCACTGTTCAAGGCCAAATGATTATAAGGTCATATTCGTCTGGAAAATTGTGTATTTGCTCTGCTATCCATCCAAGTCTCGGATTTCACTCCCCCTCGTTTTTTCTCTCTCTTTGAAAAATTCTAGATCTGAGAGAGGTGAATGTTCCAGTTGCGATGGTTCATGTGATTTTTTGATTTTCAGGGGAGCGTTTGGGTTTATTTTCATTTGTGATTGTTTTTTTTGTTGATTTCTCAGTGAATCGATGGGGTTTTTGGTGAATATTCGTTGTAGTTTAGTGAACATTCATACCGATTTTTAGTTTCGGGATGAATGTGTCATTGTGAGATGTAGAATGTTCATACCACTTGTGCTTTATTATTTTTGTGTTCTCTTTTTTTGTTTTTTTTTACTGTTCCCTAATCTTCACCGACTTGGCAGTGGTACAGTTTGCCGTCATTCGTCCCAGATCTGAAACGATAAAGCCCGTTGTGCTTCCACCTTAGTCTCTCTCTGCATATTGATTAGATTTTTGGTGAATGTTGTTGTGGTTCGATCAACTTCATATCGATTTTTAGTTTTCGGGATGAATGTGTCATTATGATAGGTGAATGTTCTTTACGGTTGTGCATTTGTTGATTTTACATTTTTTTTTTTGGCAAATTTTTACGTGGTTTAGAGAAATATTTACACCGATTATTTTCATTGATCTTTAGTTCTTTTAATTTTTTTTTGATTTAGTTTGATTTTTGGGGAATGTTCATACCGAGTTTGTTTTTTTGATATTAGGGTTTATTTTCAATATTTTTGATTTGTTGTTATTTGGTTGTTTTCAGATTTATTTTTCTGATTGGTTTTGATTTTTGTGATTGTTTATACCATATTTTTTTGTGAATGTTTGATATCAAGGAGTTTCCAATGTATTTTGATTTGGTGTTTTTTTTTTTTTGTTGTTTTGGTGAAAACGTATGAATATAACAAAAAACCGTAATTTTGTTCATATAGAAACAATGAACATTTTAATAGGGAAAGTGAAAATGTATTAAAATGTTTAAAAACAACAAATAAAAAATGTAAGTATTCATATCTGGTTATTTTTTTTACAAAATGACATTGCATGTAAATAATGAAAAAAAAAATATGGTCAAAGAATAGAGGAATGTGGGGATTGAATTTTTTTATTATAATAGTTGGAGGTTTATATTATCATTTTCATATCTCTTTAGGTCTATATATATTAAATTTTCTTTATGTTAATTTATTTTATGATTTAATAGTACTTTAAATCAGAAAATCAATTTCTTTAATCGTTCAGAGAAAAATAAGACTTTTTGATTTTTTGATCAAACTATCGGTATATGTTTTGATAAGAATATGTTATTATGTTAATTTATTTTATGATTTTATAATACTTTAAATTATAAAATTAATTTATTCAGTGCTACTGAAGTTCTTTTGGAAAAATTAAAATTAAATCAAGTTCTGTTGAAAAGAGTTCTTTCAACAACACTTTTAGATAGGAAAATTTTTGTAGTTAATCTTTTGTTATCCATAAATTCTTTTGATAAGATTCGGTTTCTAAGTATAATTGTAATAGTACTGCTGAAAAGATTCAGTTTTGATCATTTGTTATTTAATTTTTATTTTGTTTTTCTCTGTTATTTAATTTGATTTGATTCATTCATTGAGGAAGAATTGCAAAAAATATTCAATTTTGATTTGATTTAATTTAGTATTTGTCTATATTTTTTTAGTCGTGGACCCTATGATAATCCAAATGAGAATATAGATTAAAAATCATCGTTTTCCCTAAAAGTAAGGTATGTAAAATAAACATCTGAAGTATGAGATCATTTTGAATAGTTTGAAATAGAGGTTGAACCAACAGTCACATTCAAATATTGTAAAAATTATAACACTAAAACCCAAAGTTTCATGGTAAAAATAGCTTAAAAAACCACTTGCTAAGTTGTCCTAAATATCCATATAGAAAAAGAATTTAAGGGGTAATTGACATTAGGTTGTAAACCTAAAAAAGATGAGGAAGAAGGTATTCAATTTATGGCATTAAGTTTTAATCTAGAGGCCACTAGAAAGGCTCTTGTGGATATGATTATAATTGATGAATAACCTTTTAGATTAGTAAAAAATTATGGATTTAGGAGATTTTGTAATATTTTGCAGATTTTGGTAAAGTATTCCTTATCAATACACAACTGCTCGCGATATAGTGAATATTGTTGTAAACAGAAACTGTGTTTTGTCCCGTTTTAAAATTTATTACTTGCAAGCGCACGAATCAGATGTAGCATAGATTAATGGAAGCAAGGTCGATTCCAAAAGAATTGTTATCAAAGGAAAAATACTTAATCTGTCCAAGTTGATTTAATTATAATATAGTTGAAATTTTTTGTTTTGTTTTGTGATAAAAAAAAAAAGAAAAAAAAAAGAACTAAATAAGCAGTAAAATAATTAAATTAATTAGATAAAATATGGAAAATACTAGGATTTCAGAATCCATCGATATAATAATTAATTAGTTCTATTATTGTATTGATTTCAAATTTTGAGTAATAGTAGGGTGATCAATCTTACTATCCTCTTAAAAATTTAGAAATTAAGCCCGATGTAAATCTCAAGTTAATTTTTTTTAATCTTTAAAAAACAGTAATTCTTAAGTATTATTTGTATATAATTTAATGGAAAACACAAAATCAAAATATGTTACTTGTTTAATAAAGATCCAAACATTAAATAATCCATAACAATCAATGATATATGTTATAAAAGATGAAATTATTTATTTAATATAAAAAACCATAAAAGTTGAATTACAATTTGTTTAGAATCAACACAACATAAAACTCAGTTAATTATACATGGTTTCATCCTCAATCTTAGTATAAGAAAAATATGGAATCATATTAGGAATTGTGGGTTTTATATTTTGAAGATTATAACATTTTCTTATTTTTTCCTTCAACTTGAATTTGTATAAACGAGCGTTTCTAACCTTTTGGGCGGAAAGATCAGAAAAATAGGATTTATCATTCTTTAAGTATGATCTATCGACAATATTTAATTCCTATATTAATTTAATTTCAGGTGAATTAAAATTGAGAGATAGACCATTAAGTTTAGCAATAAATTTCTGTGAATACTATTATGTGACCGTTAATTTTAAATGTCACGTTCTAAATTTAATGAAGCAATTGACTTTAGAATCAAAATTTCATCGTTACATAATTGTTTAAATAAATCCAAAATTAAATTAAAAATATAATATTACATAATTTTAACAATACCATACCACAATCCTAATATGATTGGAGAAAGTTAATTGCTCATTGTTGTATAAAGTAGTGTTTTCTTGGAAACAATCCTAAAAAATATTGTTTTACACTTTGTACCCTTAAAAATCTAAGTTTCATCTTCTCCACAATAATTATAAAAATAAAATAAAAACAAATAAAAATATTTACAAAGTGGTGATTTTCTTGTAAAATTGTGTGTCCTTACATTGATCCCAAGCCCCTTATTTACAGGCAAAAAATATAAGATATTTTGGGGGGTAATATGGACAATAACATAATTAAGAGGGGTAAAAACGTAAAGGGATCAAAATATCAAGGGTGCAAGGGAGGAGGGGGGTACTATAGCTGGCTCGGTACTGTAGCAGGCTCAACATTGTAGCAGTCTTGGTACTATAGCAGTCCCATTTATTTGTCTTTTGTTCGGCTTACCGCGATTTGCTTGTTTTTTATCCGATTTACTCCAACTCAACGCCATTTTGTTCGTTTTTCAAAAACCTACAAAACCATATGAAATAAATCAAGTTTTGATATTGTTAAGGGATTAAATGATTTGTTCCACTTTATTTGATTTTTGTTCGGTTTTCTGTGGTTTATTCGTTTTTAATCTCATTTGTCTCAACTGAATGCCGTTTTGATCCATTTTAAAAAACATACAAAAAAGACTAAAATTACTTTATTTATAATAATTTATACTATTTGAACAATTAACAAACATAAATTTAGGAGTATAAAATTGCATAAATGCGGTGCGATCACACCCTCAAACCTTACTTTTGCTAGTCCTCGAGCGAAACAAATAAAATAATTAATTGAAAAATTCATTTTCGTAGCAAACACGACTGAATTTAGTATATGCAACAAGCCTTTAAATCTCTTGGTTACCCCTAGTGGACGATGTTAGCCTAGTGATCTACCCAAGAGGGGGGGGGGGTGATTGGGTAGTTTTAAAAAATTACCAAATAATAATACTTCAAAATTCAAATAGTTAATTTAATCCTAAATTAATTATTATCTCTTTATATTTTCAACACTTAAAATAATCAATTAATCAATTTATCCTAAATTGATTATTATCTTTAGAAGGCAGCGGATAAATGTTCAAATCTAAGTGCACACTCAAACAACAAGAAATAAAAATAAAAATAAAAAATGCAGTACATACCGATATATCTTGGTTCACCAAGTTAATCTTGGCTAATCCAGTCCTTCAAGCCCCACGGAGATTCGCACCCACTAAATCACTAAGATTCATTCAAATAGGTAGGAACCAAACATTCACATAACGATTATTTTATAGGTTCAAAATCAACCTTTACAACTTCATTTTTCCAACCTCAGGAATAACCTTTTCTTTTTCCCAGGCTCAAGAATAACTTTATCTTTTTTTTAGGCTTAAGATTAACCTAATCCTTTTACAGGCTAAGGATCAAACCTAATTCTTTTTATACCTTAGGCTCAAGAATTAAACCTCACAAAAATACTCTAAGTATCCTTTTACCCAGTGAGGATTGAACCGTTACAAATTCACTCAAAATAATTATAGTCAGGAAGAATTACCCTTACCTCTTTTCACGGGAAAAGAGTAGCCTAATCTTTTTGTACTCTTGGTAAAGATCAAACCTCAATCTCTTTACTTAAAGATATTGAAATTAGCTACCCCTGATTAAACACTCCTAATAGTATCTAATCCGCACACAACTTGCCAATTACAAAATTGATAAGTTTTTTTTTTCTCACTCGGAGCCTTTACCACCCCAGATTAATTTGAATTCAATTAATGCCCCGATACTAGTGATAGAAATAAAGTGAGAATTTCAAAATCTGATTTTAATAAAAATGGATAGCACACAATTTAGCATATAATCAGATTTTTACAAGAAATCGTTTCAAAATAATTTTCAATCAATTTAAAGTTCAAGAAAAATGATTTCAAAGATCAAAATTCCAAGTAGTAAATAATAATTTCAACCAACAATTAATAGAAAAAACTTGGAACAATCTCACCAGGAATCCACCAAATAAATATAGAATGAATAATAATGAATCTCTAAATCGGTAGCAGTAATAATCCACAACAAATTTTCTCAAGAACCTTTCTCAAGAATAATCTTACTATTCTCTCAGTATGAATTCAGAATAATCACTATAAGAAAGCTCAAGAACTGAATAGCTCTTGAAATTTGATTGATTGGGATTATTAGAATCTTAAAAACGCAGGTCTATATATGAGAAATTAAAACAAAGCCCTCCAACGGCCAATTTTCACTTATCATGACATTTAATTGCTCTAATAGACCCCTTATATCATTATGACTCAATCCTGGTTTAATTCACTCAATTATATTTTTTAAAATATTCAATTTAGTCCCTCAACTATTTTCTCAAATTCAATTAGATAGGATAGAAAGAATTATATGAACCAATTTGAGAAATAATCGAAATATATGAACCATATCTATAGGGATAACAAAATATCAATGGCATATCTTAAATACCATTATATCCCTAAGATATCTCTCAGATCTTAACCATAAAACGGCTAGTAACTGCTACTTTTTGAAAAATATCCACAAAATCCTCTAATCCTGAAATAGTCCATCGGTTAACTGACCAAAGTCCATAGGTTGACCGATCGATTCAAGTTGCAGCGTAAGCCAAAAATTCAAGCCTGTCAGTCGACCGTTGCTTCTTGGTCTGTCGACCGAACGATTCAGAGAGTTCTTTAGGCCAAAATCTAGCCATGGTAGGTCGATTGGTACACCTTGGTCTGTCAACATATCGATTCAAAGAGTTCACCCTTTGGCCATAGGTTGATCGATCAGTCGACCTATTGATTCAGAGATTGCATCGTTTCTCAACTCCTTCGCATTGGTTGACCGAACCATGTTGGTCGGTTGACTGATCTTGCTGGAACTCCTCTTCCTTATTTTATCTTTAACTCAAATCTTCGACGTTTTTGTCACTTTAACCGATTTCTTTTCTTAGTTAACTTTATTAACTCTTTAAATAAATTTTAATTTCTAATATTTCTTAAATCAATATTTCTTCTTCATTTTCACATAGGAACAAATATGTTTAACTAATTAGGATCCTATAAAAAATATACATAATCATAAAATCATTTTTATATCGTGTGTGATCCTAATCGGGATACATTAAGAGTAAAAATTAACCTGAGTTGTTTTCCCTTAGATTCTTCAAAATCTTCGGTCTCTTAATGCTTTTCTCTTTGTAAGTCTCTTGCATCCATAATCATCTTCAACAATTTCTTCATGATTAAATCGTCAATAGAACTTTATCACTGAAATACTCCATAAACTCATTAGTTTCACAAAAAATATCAACATTTAATTATCCATCAAAATCTAGGATCAACAGACGAGTATAGTCTCGTGAGGGTTTACAGTGATGCTACCCACAAACATCCCAATTTTTTTTTTTTTTATATATTTTATTTATTTATTTATTCCTCGCAATTAAGTTTATCAATCCACTCCAATGCGAACATAATAAATTGAGATCATATAAGAGTTACTGGAATAGTTATTGATCTCATAGCACATGATTTTTAACATTATCTACTTTTGTATCCACAACATATATCCAACTTTCTTTTATAATGAATTTAATACAAGTAACTAGTCAACTAATTTTAAATAATCAAATAGCATTTTCCCTAAAATAAAAATATATTTGTGCATATCTTTTTTTTTTTTTTTTTCTATAATATATATACATAAAAACAATTTTCTTTAAATAAATAGCGTATGCTATGTTAATCCCACTGGACTTTTTAAGATGTCCATGTAGTGAGTGTTGGGCCAATGATCCCAATCCAGTTGGCTCAGGGTATTAGGTGTTAAAGTACCCTTCAGATTCAATAACTCGAACAACTTAGACTTCGAAGTTAACAAGTCACTTATTATCTTAACAATTTGCTCCCTCCTTTTGACGCGAACACTCAAAACTTACTGAGGCAAGAGGCCCCGGTTACTCAGCGGAAGTTCATTATTAAAATAATTTTTTTTATTATTAATAAATTTTTTATACAAATTTTTTAATTATATTTTTTATTTAAACTCTAGAGATAAGTTATTATCATGCCAAAATTTAGCAAATCAGCTCATGTACTAAATTTAAAATAAAAAACAAAAGTTAGTATTTATGCAACAGTCGAAAAATAAAATATTTTTAAAAATCAGTGTTATGCTCCAATAACTATTTAGCAAACTCAAGTTTTTATTCGACATATATGCTATCATAGAATGGTTTGGTAAAATTAATTATGAAATAAAATAATAAAATGAATACAATCATTTACCCCCACTCCAAATGTAAATTTCGTATTGTCCTCAATTAGAAAAGTACAAAATTAATTATCAATGAAAGATACTACCCAGTGTAACTGATCTGTATGGCTTGACTGAATGCTTGTACACCCGTCTGTCATAAAGTTTTATTTTCTATTTTTTTTTTGCAATTAATAAAAATTATATAAACAAAGAGGATGGAGGTCCATCATTCCGATTCTTAACAGAAAAGAAAGATAATAAAATAAATAAATAAAGGAGGATGGAGGCTCAGCCTGCCGATTCTCACAGAAAATAAAGACAAAGTAAAAGGGTTTGCTTTTCATAGTAGACAGGCTTTTGAACTTAAAAGGGAAGAAGAAGAAGAAGAAGAAGAAGAAGAAGAAGAAGGAGTATGAGAAGAAGAAGGAGAAGAATAAATCCAACTTGATTTTGAAATTGAACCGAAAGCCAAGGAAAATAGGCTTGATAAAGGAAAGTGCCTTCACTATAGCCAATAAGGGCATTGGAAAAAGGAACTATCCTCGGTATCTAAGTTCCAATTGATGGGATTGAATATTAAAACTATTAGATCTACACAACAGAATTAAAATAAATAAATCATAATTTAAAATTTAATTCCTTAAGACGGGTATTTCAATTAACATTAAAATAAAAATACAAGTAATATTAAAACTCTTTTGATAAATATATCTCTTTCAGTTCTGCAGCCTCAAAGCTAGTAGTTCCTAAGGTTTGATCTGAGAAGGCTCTTCCAAGAGCATATGAAACGAACTAAACATATGTATGAGGTTGATTCTCTTAGAAATGATATAAATGTATCTCCTTTAACAATATCCACATAGAGAACCTCAAAGAGAAAACTTGATATACCCTGGATTTTGAAAATGGGAGAAGAGGAAGACGTGATTTGGTTTCCTGCTCTCAAATTCGTTCATTTTAAAAAAAATAGTTTCAGAGGCTTTTCGAGGCGCTGATTTTAAGAATATTTCTTTGGGCCTAAATTTGTTTGAAAAATGGAATTGCCACCCAGTATTGAGTTAAATGATATGTCAGGTCACCGGGATTTTGAAAAATCATTTTTCTTTTGAAAATGGCCCAAGCTTTGACTAAAAAAAAATTGGTCTTAACCAAAGATTTCTTTAAATTTTGGGGGTCGATTATGCTTGGAGAAGGTGTTAGGTACCCCAAGACACCCGTCCGAAGACGGTACCTAAGTTTAAATAAATTTTTAAATCAAAACAAGTCCAAGTAATTTTCTTCAATTTTTGTTAAAATACTAATTCCCATTTTTATTATTTATGTTAATTTTATGTGGAAGAGAGTAAAATGCTTTAAAAAAAAAAAAAAAAAAAACCAACAACAACAACAACAAATAAAAAAACAATGAATAAAGAACCAACGTCTTCATTTTTAGGGCCTATCGATTATGGAAGAATCGACATGTTTGGCCCTCGGTGAGATTTTTCATTGTTTGGCTTGTTTAGTTTAGGTCATTTTGGCAAAATTTATATGCATTTTAAATAGTATAAAAAGGGTAAAATATTTAAGTGCAAAAAATATTTTTGGGAATGTGGAATACCATGTTTTTTAAAATAAAGAAAAACATGAAGAAAATATTTTTTAGTTTGTTTAGATTGCACTTTAAAGAACATTTAGAGGGTTCCTTTGATTTTTTTTTTTTTTTTAAAACTTTGTTTAGGAAGAATCTTGAAAATTATCTTTTAAGAAGAGGCTTTATGTTTAAGAACAATTTGGAAAAGTTCTTTTTAGAAATGGGATCAAGTTTAAAAAATATATTGTTGGGCCATAGATCTACCCAAGAGAGGGGGAGGGGGGGGGGGGGGAGGGGGTGAATTGGGTAGTTATAAATTTTTAAACAATTAAATTTTCAAACACAGAAGTTATCAATTTTTCTAATTGATTATTATCTTGTATAACTAAGAAAACATCTTTAACTAAGTGCACACTCAAAGTACAAAAATATAAAAATAGCACACAACAATTTATCCTCGTTCGGTAAGCTATTCTTACCTAGGTCTAGTCCCCCGAACTCCACAGAGTTTTTGTAATCCACTAATCCCCTAAATTTTTTCCTAACTAGGAACCAAACCCTTATAATCCTTTTCACAGGTTCAAGATTAACATAATTTTTTTGCAGGCTCAAAATCATTATACATTTCCCTTTTCATAGGCTTAGGAAGAACCTTATCCTTTTTAGGATAAAGACTAACTTAATTCTATTACAAGAAGAATCAAAATCTAATCCTTTTAAAAGGCTAAAGATCAAATCCAAACTACCCTGATTAGACACCATCCCAAATATGTCTAATCCACTCACACTCGCAAAAACAAAAATTTACGACGTTCTTCCAACATGAGCTTCTACCACCTCAAAAAAATTATACTTAATTAATGTCCCAAAACTTATGTGATAAAACTACGTGAGGAATAAATTTGATTTACTCAATTAAAGCACAAATAATATGTAATAAGATTTCACGGACAAAAATCGTTTTTAAGATATGCAAGATTTTCAAATAAGAAAGTGATTTTTCTAAAACAAATATTTCAAGTAATCAAATAGACAATCTAAGAAAATCACTTGAATTAAATTAGAAAGATCTCACCGAAATATCTTGAAAACAATTACAATAGCTCAATGTAGAACAAAGACCGATGATGAAAACTTTTGCGTACTCCAATCAATGACTCTTTTAAAATAAATCTCTTATAAATATCTTAGTGTAAATCACTCTCTTTTTTAACCAAAAGTTGATTTTTCTTTTTCTTTTTTTAATTAAAGTTGAAAATGCAAGTCTCTATAAATAGAATTCTAACTAAGCCTATAATGGCTAGTTTGCAAAAGATAATACCTAAAATGTTACTTTAAGGCCTAGTATATCATATACTATCATAATAGGTATATTTAATTCAAAACTATTTTTAAAAAAGCTCGATTTGGTCTCCAAAACATTTTAGATTCAAAACAATTAAAGATAGAAAGTAGTTTTACTAATCCAATTCAAAGAATAAATTAATATATGGAGCAAATTGATAGGATGGTAGTGATATATAATATATAATAGTAAAATACTGAAATCTCCAAAATATCTCATTTTCAAACATTCAAAACCATAGAATTTGGATAAAAGATCAAGCGAAACGAAATAGTCAAAGTTGATTGATTTGTGCCCATTGGTCGACCGACTCTTGCAACGATTAATTTTCTAACCGTTGCACTGCCTTTTATCGGTCGATTGGCCACATGGTTGGTTAACTGATCCGACTAATGCGTTTATAATTTTTTCTTCGTTTAAACCACTGGTTACGTTAGTCGACCGACCTCTCTTGTTGGTTGACCGAATTGGTTAGTGGTTTCACATTTTAACTCCTTTAAGATACTATTTTTGTTAGTCGACCGACCCATTTCATCCGCTGACCAAATTGACCAGAAACTCATCATTTTATCTGTTAAAAATATTTTCTCACTTTAACACTTAGCCAAAAATATTTTTAATGATTTTAACACTTAATAAAAATCATTTAGGATCTTAACCTTATCAGTTCTTACCATGACGCACATAAGATTACTCTTTTTAAAGTGTCGTGCATGATCCTAATTCAGGTTGCATTAAAATCATAAGAGTAATGAGTTGTTTTTACTAGTCCAAGGACTTGAAAAAAAAAAAAAAAAAAAAAGGGAAAGTGAAAGTGAAAGTGAAGGAAAAGTAAAGTGCCAAAAAACGCAGAATAAGAAAGTAAATGACGAAAAAGTAAAGCACAGAAATACGCAGAGTAAAAAAGTCATTTTTTAAAGATGGTATGAGAGGGGGTTAGGAAAAACTTATCTTGCTAGGGAATATGTATTTCCCTAAGTGCTTCCACCTCCTTCTTATTCATTTTTCTCCTTCTTTCTTCTTATTTTCTTTTCTTGTTTTTTTTTTGACCTCTTTTTCTAAGGGTTTTAGAAAACTTTTTTCGCGATCTTTGAGAGCTTTAGAGAGATTTTAAGAGAAAAAAAGAGAGTTTTTGGAGAGAGAAAGAGCCTTTCAAGAGTTTTTGGGAGCACCCTAGCAAGTGAGTTGTTAATTAGAAAATGCAAATGGATGGAATTGGCTTCTATTTATAGGCTAAGCTTGTTAACCCAGCTTATTAAGTCTTACCATAAGTGGGAAAGACTAGGCTAGGTTACGATTATTGCCTTTTTAGACCCCTTCTAGGGAATTGAGTGTAAACTCTTGATTTTTCACCAAATCAAGTTATACCACTTATGGAAATGGCTTAGTAGATTTCATAGAATGCTAGGGACAATCCAATTTGGAATCCCAATGCTCTATTTTATTCCCGGGAGGTGTACATGAAATGAATTTTGTGATTTGGGCATTTTTTTCAATTACATGTAATTTTTTTTTCTTGAAATTGAAATGGTAAAAGTGAAATTAAACTATCTAAATTAATATTGGAAAGTTCGATTTCAAAATATAAAATATTTTTGGTTGTCAATTTGACAAAACGAGCGAAAAATACAATTTTAGGCTAAAATGAAAAGTAGTTGGAATTGGTGAAATTCCTTAAACTTAAAGGGTGACAAATGAAATTAACTATATACAAAGTGATATTCTATGAAAATACACTTTCAATTTAATCAATTTAGTCCCCAATTAACTTTTAAAAAATTTGATTTTAGCCAAAAACTTTATTTTTTTTTTCCGAATTTCTTCAATTGCCGATTTTTTTTTTCAATATTTTTTTATAAAACATTAAATAAAAAATTTAAATAGATGAATCTAAGGAAAAAATTTGTCCCTCTAAAAGTGGATTAAAGTTTGTACAAATTCGCACTTTAGACACAATATTTTTACAAAATGAAAAATGAGAGAGATAAAATGCGGTGTCTACAACTGCCCTTCTCTGTCATGCGAGTTTATTCGTGATGAAAGAGATAAGACACACTCCATTTTGATTCGTTGGAAAATCTAAAAGGAAATAACCAAACTCAGATTAGACTAGGTCGATTTTTTATTTTTTCTTTTAAACAGGGAAAAAAATGAAAATGGTGTTTCCAGGGCACCTTCGAATCACTGAAAGCACACCTCACCTTTCAAGAAAAGTAAAAATTTCCAATTACTAATCAGAAAATAAAACACCGTAGAGGAAAACTAAAGAGAAACGATCACACCGCAGTGAAAAGGCAGAAGATGATAGAGCACCAACATATTCTAGGTTCTGATCGAACCCGACCAGGGATTTTCCTACATATCTCAGACAAGCAAAGTATATGGTCTGAGGTAGTTCTAACAAACTTGGCTACTACAACTATAAACTAATAGAGTTACAAACTTGTCCGAGTCACCAAATGAGGAAATTAAAAGGGGTCACCGACATATCAGGGTCACTTAAACAAGGAGATTAAAAGGGATCACCAACGTATCGGGGTCACCTAGACAAGGAAATTAAAAATGGTTATCACGTATTGGGGTTACCTAGACATGAAAATTAAAAGAAGTCACTAAGGTATAGGGGTCACCTAGACAAGGGAATTAAAAGAGGTCACCGACGTATCAGGGTCACCTACACAAGGGAATTAATGGGGGTCATCGACGTATCAGGGTCATCTAGACAAGAGGGGTCGCCGATGTATCGAGGTCACCTAGACAAAGGAATTAAAAGTGGATACCTAGACTAGGGAATTAAATGGGGTCATCAATATATGGAGGTCACCTAGACAAGGGAATTAAAAGAGGTCACGAATGTATCAGGGTAACCTAGACAAGGAAATTAAAAGAGGATGATGATGACATAGGGAAATTAAACGTGATAAAACGTGCCCCAACTCAAAGTTGGGGTGTCAATGGTGATATGTAATGAAATGTGTCCTAACCGAAGGTTGGGGGCAGTAGAGATCGGCTTTGTCTCAAGAAGACCTAATCTGGTGACTCATGCCGGGATGATGGTTAATGAAAGTGGACTTTACAGGAAGTCGAACCTGGTGAAGTGCGCACCGGCTCATGCTGGAGGTGATGAAAAATAAAGGTAGTCTTCTCTCGAGAAAGTTAAACCTAATATAGTACGCCCCGACTTGTGAATGGGGGCGATGAAAAACGAAGCCATACTTTTTTTGTTGAAGTTAATTTTTGTGTAGTGGGCCTTGATTTGTCATTGTTGCGTTATTTTGGATATGACATGACCAAATCTACATGGGTTGATCATGCAGTTTGCAGTGCATCAACAATTTGTTTAATTTGATGACCAAGCCTACATGGGTTGCCAACGTATCCTGATTTTAGGCCAAGAATCAAGTCAAAACATAATTTGTCGAAAACACGATGATTTTGTTTAAACTGGATTACCAAACCCACATGGGTTGCCTACGTATATTAATTTTCAATAGGAATCAGGTCGAAACGTAGTTCACTTCATCTTTCTAAGATTTGTAGCAAGGTCGTGTCATGTGTTTCTTAGAGAAAATAATGAAATTGTCCTACGATGAAATATGCTTTAACTTATGTTGGGGGATGGGAAACGAAATCATCAAGTTGACTTTCGATGAAAGTGTCCCCGGCTTCTCGACCAGGGAGTAGATGATTCATTTCTTGCTTTATCAAACTGCTGTTTTGACAAGTGGTTAGCTTATTATCACAATTACCGACTCGACCGACATTGCGACGTTATCCGGAATAAACGAGTAATTTGTGTTTGACTGTTCTGACTTGACAATTTATTGGTGTAACATAATTTTGTCAAATTATTTGATGTGACTTGAATTTCTCAAATAACTTGATTTGATGAGATCTCAATCCATTTGGACCTTGATTTGACTTGAAGTGACCCTTCACGTCTTTTAATAAACGCATCTTTTAATTTTTTTTTATTATTATTATTTTTATTAAATTTTTTGACAAAACGTATTTTTTTTATTTAATTATTTTTCTTATTTTGATCTGAACAAGCTAGGCTTTTTCCCCTTAGCTCGAAATTTTAAAATTTAACTGTTATTGGTAGGGAAAAAAATGGGGAAAAACCCCTCTTGGACCTTGCGCACTAGTGAGTGTCCTAGGATTTATCAGGTTTCATCGTGATCTGAAAAATTGTTTATAGTGAACCCACGTATGATGACAGAAAATGTAAGAATGTGCCCTTGCCCACGGCTGGGGTTCTTACAAGCTAATGACTAAACCTCAGTATGTTTTCTATGTAGTTCGCCTAAACATCCCTTGTTGTGTTAAAGAGAGTGGGAAACATTTCCCAGGAAGGTCAAGAGACCATTCCAAGAATAAATAGACCATGCTACAAGGTTGGGTAGATGTCGTGACGTTGACATCTTTCCTCTTTGATTTGATTGACCCCGCTTGGGTTTCCTACGTATCTCGGCCTTTTCCAAGAATCAAGTCATAACGTAGTTATGAACTCCTGACTGTTCTGAGAGACACACACATCATAGGTCAAGATAGTTACATTTACTGACAACAATCTGCTCCTTCCCGGCACTTTGAGGGAATGGATAGAGTCTCTTACATGAACGTTAGATAGGTAAGAATGAACGGTGGTCTAATTGTTGTTCTGATGGAGTCCTTGAAGGATGCTATTCAGATTTTGTTTTCTACTGGAAGGCTGGTGTTTGAATTTCATTATTTTTCCATGCTAGAACTACTAGATGAGGTGTTTAGATACTAATGTTATGCTAATCATGACCAATTGATGCTAAATGATATGTGTGATACTACATGCTATTGTGAAATGTGATAACTAATTTTTCTCATATTTGTGAATGTTATGCAATCCAATACGATAATGCATGAGGCTTTATGCAGTGTTTGGATAAAGACACGTGTTTTTTTTTTTTTTTGTATTTTCTAAGAAATGAAGCCTAAAAAGTGCAGAATCCTCATGATGACATCATGTAATACCTTTTCATGGCATACAAACCTAAATGATGACACTTTGTAAAAATGAATACAGTTTTTTCCTTTAATTTTTTTCTTTATTTTCTCATTTCCACCCCTTTTTTTTAGCCTACTATGAACATCAAATGCATGACTTAGCAAATCGCAGTTATATGAGACTAAGCATGATAATATATGAAGCAAATGATGTCAAAATGTTTTTCTAGGGAATGCAGAGCCTATATGAAGGTGTCACCTAGTTTTTTTTTTTTTTTTCCATTTATAATCTTGCTTGTGTTAGGTCTTTTGCTATTAGTCATCTTCCTTAAATGCTTTTGTATTGTCTCTGATGTGGAAGATTGGTTTAGTGATTCTGAGAGGATTTAATCTTTTTTGCTCTAATTTTACTGCAACTGAAGTTTGGATTTGGTTCAAAATTGTCTTTTGGGAAAGTTATGTACAACTATTGTTATAGGATGGAATGGTTTGGCCATGAAAGATGGAGGGTTACTCCATACTTGATCTCATGACATACTGGAATGGGGAAATATGCCTTTGGATGAGTATCTAGTTACCAAATTAGACCTTTTACTACTTTTCTTGACGATTATTTTCCTCTACTATCTTAAATTCATTTCGAATGGTTTATGGCATTATACCTATACATGCTATGTGTATTTCATTTTCATTTTCATGGAAGATCATTTTGGCTAGAGTATACTCAAGAAATCATATTCAAACATTCAAGCATCTTTCTGGTTGCCATGATTTTACATCGGATTGATCTAGATTATGATAAATATGATTTCAACAATGATTTGTCCATAGTTATTTTTTTTTAGAAAAGTTGTCTAGCTCAATTCCTTCAAGTTCTAATTATTGATCTTTTCTGAAATTGTTATCGAGATTTCCTACACCTGTATACTTCTTGGGATTCTTGAGATATTCTGACTTTATTCATCCTATCTTGGCATCGAAGGCAACCTTGAGCAAGCACACCCGAGATTACTCAGAAGAGAAAAGAAGAAAGTAGAAAGACCCATTGATGGCCAAGGTGACTAATCAAATGAAAAATTATCCATAAAGTATTGAGATAAAAATCTTTTTTTATCCATTATATATATATATATATATATATATATATATATATATATATATATATATATATATATATTACTCGGGCAATTAGTGTCTCGGGCCTTTCTAAATAGTCTATGTAACGAGTTTTGGGTAGTGATCCCAGTCTAATTGGCCTAAGTCACTAGGTGTTAAGACACCTATATGACTTAATCACTTAGACTAAGAAGAATGTTTGATTAATTAAAGCCTTCGTGTGACCACTCAGTTAGGGCTAGCAATTCGTGTCATCAGGTTGTGCTTCATGTCGTGTCATGGTCTGACACGAACACGATAACATATAACACAAACACGACACGATAAGTTATCATGTCATGAAACCTGAACACGAACATGTCATAAAAATTATCGGGTTAACACAACACGACACAATAATTTATCGTGTTACCCAATAGCACGAAATTTATTAGTTTGACATGACCTAATAAGACATTACATGTTTTATCCATTACACATCAATAACCTTTAACACGATTTATACATATTAACGACCTGTTCACACAATTTATAAAACAAAACATAATTTTTTTTTATAGAACTTCAACAAAAACAAACCAAACTAAACAAAACAAAAAATCCTCAATTGAATGTAACAAAAAAAAAAACAAAGTATTCACCAATACAAACATCATTCATGTGAACACCACCAAATATGAAATATCTTAAAATAATTGGAGGCTGAGGCTGAGGCTTCAAGGTTGGAATCTGGAGGATGAGAGAAGTGAGAACAACGTCGAGCATATCTTGGAATGAGATGAATGGATGACGGTGGCTGGACTGTACCGTATGATGGCGACTGGATTATTTGCGGTGACCAGAGAGGATTGGCTGAATAAACGATTGGATTCTTGGTGGTGGAAATGGAGGTGCAAAGCGGTGCGATGGTGTAATTTCCCAAAAATTTACATTTTTGAAAAAAAATATTATTTTATATAAGTTTAATATTTTGAGGGCAATTTTGCAAATTTGTGGTATAAATATATACTTGATAATTTTTGAAATTAAATGTTAAATTCATGTTTTGAAAATATTATTTTTGGGTTATTTTGTATATTATGAAATTTATAAATAATATTTGATAATTTTGGGGAGATAAGTATAATTATTAGGATTAATATGAATTACTTTATAAATATAGGGTACTAAATGTAATTTTTAAAATTCTTATAAATTAAGGAAATGATTATGGCCAAAAATAAATAAATTTTGGCCACATATTAATTCATATCTATCTCTATATATATACTAACATGTGTGTTGTGTATTGGGTGTATTCCACGTGTGTCATTGGGAGCATATATATAAAAGCTTATTAGGCTTTTATATATATATATTCATGTGTATGTTGAATTAAGCCTCCTGACCATCCTCTCTATTAGCTTAATATATATATATATATATATATATATATACACACACATTAACCTTATATGATAATTTATTATTATAATTTTTATAGAGTTATCGGTTTTAACAATTTATTAATAAAATTGAGGATATTATAAAATAACAATAATTATATTATAAAATTACATTTGGGCTATATTTAAACTTAAATTTGTAGTAGTTTAATTTATTATTTATGATTGTAAAATCGATGCGATAATTTGATAATTATAATTATCACCAAAGTTTGTAAAATTTCTCGGATTTATGAGTAATTTCGAGAATGAAATTTATTTAAGGGAGGTAGATTGTAATACTCTCAAAATTTACATTTTTGAAAAATATTATTTTATATAAGTTTAATATTTTGAGGGCGGTTTTGCTAATTTGTGGTATAAATATATACTTAATAATTTTTGAAATTAAATGTTAAATTCATATTTTGAAAATATTATTTTTGGATTATTTTGTATATTATGAAATTTATAAATAATATTTGATAATTTTGGGGAGATAAGTATAATTATTAGGATTAATATGAATTACTTTATAAATATAGGGTACTAAATGCAATTTTTAAAATTCTTATAGGGTACTTTATATATATATATATATATACTAACATGTGTGTTGTGTATTGGGTGCATTCCACGTGTATCATTAGGAGCATGTAAATAAAAGTTTATTAGGCTTTTATAGAAATATATATTAGGGCATTACTGGCATAGAACTAGCGGTATTGCTGTATGCAATACAGCCGAATTTTACTTTTAATCTAAACCGTAGGATGATCCAGGTAGCACAATCTGAACCGTTAATGTCAATTTTATGTCATTTTTCGCGAAAAATAAGGTGGTTTTGTCCTACCACGTCACCAACCGGTAGAAGGTAAGTTACGAGTTTCGCCTCAAAAGTTACAAGTCTGTGTAAATACTTGTAACATTAATGGAACGGACTTGTAACTTGCAAAAAAATAAAGTAGTTACAAGTCCCTTCCACAAAAGTTACAAGTTTAAAAACAAACATGTAACTTTTATGGACGAAACTTGTAACTTTGCAAAACCACTTTGCTCACCATTTCACTCTCCTACTTATGAGTTTCTTCCATAAAAGTTACATATTTCAACGCGAACTTGTAACTTTTATTGAATGGACTTGTAACTGCAAAAACATCTTACCCACCATTTCCCTCTCCTAGTTACGAGTTCATTCTATAAAAGTTACAAGTTCCCAAACAAACATGTAACTTTTATGGAACGGACTTGTAACTTTGCAAAACAACCTTACTCACCATTTCTCTCTCCTAGTTACGAGTTCATTCCATAAAATTTACAAGTTCCCAAACAATCTTGTACCTTTTATGAAACAAACTTGTAGCTTTACAAAACAACCTTACTCACCATTTCTCTCTCCTAGTTACGAGTCCCGTCCACAAAAGTTACAAGTTACCAAAAAAACTATAACTTTTATGGAGCGGATTTCTAACTTTTGAAAACAACCTTGCCTACCATTTCTCTCTCCTAGTTACTAGTCTCATCCACAAAAGTTACAAGTTCTCAAAAAAATTATAACTTTTATGGAGCGGACTTGTAACTTTGCAAAACCACCTTGCTCACCATTTCTCTCTCCTAGTTACGAGTCCATTCCATTAAAGTTCCAAGTTCCCAAAACAACCTGTAACTTTTATGGAACGGGTTTGTAACTTTGCAAAACCACATTGCTCACCATTCCTCTCTCTTAGTTACGAGTTTCTTCATTAAAAGTTACATATTTTAAAACGGACTTGTAACTTTTATTAAATAGATTTGTAACTGCAAAACCACTTTCTCACCATTTATCTCTCCTACTTACGAGGTCATTCCATAAAAGTTACAAGTTCCCTAACAAACTTGTAACTTTTATGGAAGGGAGTTGTATCTTTATAAAATCACCTTACTCACCATTTCTCTCTCTTAGTTACGTGTCCCGTACACAAAAATTATAAGTTCCCAAACGAACTTGTAACATTTATGGAAGAGACTTTTAATTTTGCAAAACTACCTTGCTCACCATTTCTTTCTCCTAGTTACAAGTTCTGTCTAAAAAGGTTACAAGTGCCCAAACAAACTTGTAATTTTTATGGTACAGACTTGTAACTTTGCAAAACCACATTACTCACCATTTTTCTCTCCTAGTTACGAGTTCATTCCATTAACGTTACAAGTTCCCAAAACAACTTGTAACGTTTAAGGACCGGACTTGTAATTTTGCAAAACTACCTTACTCACCATTTTTCTCTCTTAGTTACGAGTCCTGTCTACAAAAGTTACAAGTTCCGAAATGAACTTGTAACTTTTATGGAAGAGGCTTGTAACTTTGCAAAACCACCTTGCTCACCATTTTTCTCTCCTAGTTATAAGTTTCTTCCATTAAAGTTACAAGTTACTAGACATACTTGTAACATTTATGGAACAAATTTTCGAATTGTGAACTTGGATGTTAATTATGACATATTTAGAAATATTAGCGGTTAATTTGTGAAAAATTAATTGATTATATTATTATTAAATTGGTCTATTATGTTCCTGATATGAAAATTCAAGTTGTAAATTGAAGTATTGAAATGTGTAATTAAAATAAGTAGAACTAATTGAATAAGTTAAATTTTTTATAAAAATATTAAGGGGTAATTTCGAAATAATTATTTCATTGAATTCTTATTAAAGTTAGTGTGTTGTTGATATCAAATTCAACATGTAATTGGTAAATTGAAGTATTCAATTGGACGATTAAATAAATATTGTCTATTAGAAAAATATTAGGGGCTAATTGGTAAAAAAAAATTAAGTTATGTGAATTTGATTAATTTAATTTTATTAAATTCATTAATTTTTTTTATTCATATTCAAAAATTAATTTTAATTTTGAATGTTCGATTGTATGACTAAAATAAGTAGTAGAACATTATTATGTCATATTATATATATGAACTTCTTCAATTGAGAAATATGTTTAAATCCTGAACCTCAAACCCTAAAACGTCGAATCGTAAACCCTTGAGTCCTAATTTCAACATAAAAGATTAGATTTGTACTAATTACGGAGTAATTAAATGATCATACAATTAAATAAGTGAATATAATACAAATTGAATCAATATAAATATGAGGGGCTAAACTGTTAAAAATTAATATATTGAAATGTTATTAAATTTTTACATTTCGATAGCAAAATTTAATATGTAATTTTTAAACTGAAGCGTTTAGTTGGACGATTGAACTATTGATTAAAAATTAATGTAATATTCTCGATTGCAGAAATATTAGGGGCTAATTTGTTAAAATATGAGTTATGCAATTGTTATTAAATTTATTACATTTCGATACCAAAATGTAATACGTAATTTTTAAATTGAAGCGTTTAGTTGAACGATTGAACTATTAGAATAAAAATTGATGTAATATTTTCAATTACAGATTTATTAGGGGCTAATTTATAAAAATATAAGTTACGTGATTGTTATGAGATTTATTAAGTTTTTATATCAATATTGAACAATTAAATTCATATCCAATTGTTGAATTTTATGATTAAATAATTAGAATATAAATCGAATAAATATTTTCTATTATAACAATACTGGTGGCTAATTTTTTAAAAATAACGTTATGTCATCGTTATAAATTTGGATAATTTTACTATGTCAAAATTTAATATGTAATTTATACATTGAACAATTCAATTGGATAATCAATTAAACAGTTTAACATAAATGAATAATTATTTCCTATTATATGAACTTTTTCAATTGGGAAATATGTTTAAACCCTAAACCCCAAACCCTAAAACGTTGAAGCATAAACCCTTGAGTCCTAATTTCAACATAAAAGATTAAATTTGTACTAATTACGGCGTAATTGAATGATCGTACAATTAAATAAGCGAATAGAATACAAATTGAATCAATATAAACATGAGGGGCTAAACTGTTAAAAGTTAATATATTGAAATGTTATTAAATTTATTACATTTCGATACCAAAATTTAATATGTAATTTGTAAATTGAAGCTTTCAGTTGGAAGATTGAACTATTAGAACAAAAATTGATGCAATATTCTCGAATGCTGAAATATTAGGGGCTAATTTGTAAAAAAATACAATTTATTAAATTGTTATTAAATTTGTTACGTATTTATATCAATATTGAACAATTAATTTCATATCCAATTGTTGAATGGTATGATTTAATAATCGGAACATAAATGGAATAAATATTTTCTATTATAATAGTACTGGAGGCTAATTTTTATAAAATAAAGGTATGCCATCATTATAGATTGGGATAATTTCACTATATCAAAATTCAAAACGTATTGTATAGATTGAACAATTCAATTGGACAATCAATTAAGCAGTATCACATAAATTGAATAATTATTTCCTAAGAGTTATATGGACTTTTTCAATTGGGAAACATGTTTAAACCCTAAACCTTGAACCTAGAACCATGAACCCTAAACGCAATTGAATTAAGATTTCATGTTGTTGTATGTGATTTGACAATCATCCAATTAAATTACTTAACTTGTCAATTAACGTGATCCGTTACAATATAAATTTTGATATTTTCTTAAATCATGAGTTATTAGAGACAATGACGGGTAATTCGTAAAATAATTGGGGTTAATTTAGGAAAAATAAAATTATAAGATATTAATATCAACTATGGTAAAGGATATAAGTGCTTAATGTAATTACTTGAACCCATTGTAATAGAAGTTGTATATTCTTAAATCTAAACCCGCACAATCGTAGTAATTTCAATGTTACTGAAAAGTAATTTACAAATTAAAATTTTAAATTATGGGACATGTCCTATGATAATTTTGCAATTGAATGACGTAACTAGTCAATTAACAAGATCAATGACATTATAAATTGAGATAATCACATAAATCAAGACTTATTTGAAATATTGGGGTTTAAATTGAAATAAACAAAATTGCAAGGTTATTTTATGTAGATAAAATAAGAAGATATTAATGTGACATATGTTAAAAGTGATGGGTGGTTAATGTAATTAATTTACCGCTAACTTTTTAGATGTTCAAGCTTCTTAGAGAAGCTGCTTAGCCCTAAACCCACAGTAAGAGGACCCTTCACTTCCTTGTCTCAACCTGAATCTATGGTCTGATTAATAATTCATCTCCTTTTGAAACCCAAATTTACAAACCTAAGTTGATGGCTCCTATTACACGTGCTAGATCAGCGAAGAAACACAAGGTAAACTCTCAATCAGTGGATCTGCAAATGGGAATGCTTCACAGGCAACGATGCCTGTTGGAACGAACACTGGTGGTGCAGCTAGCCTAGTGGATGGTGGGAATGATAAGTGCTGCAAAGATTGTGAGGTTCAATCGTCTGCCCTAGGAGACAACTTTCGTCGAGGAAGGCCGAAGAAGAGGGTCGCAGTAAAAGGGGATGGTATGTTGTCCGATAATGAAGTCGACCTGGTGGATAGTGTGATGACTACGTGTGGTAAAGAGGGTGAGGGTCAATCGTCTGCCCTAGGAGACAACTCCCTTCGAAGAATGCCGAAGAAGAGGGTCGCAGTTAAAGGGGATGGAAAGTTCTGCCAAAATGAACCCGACGTGGTGGATGGTGTGATGACTATATGTGGTAAGGAGGGTGAGGTTTAATCATCTGCCCTAGGAGACAACTCCCTTCGAAGAGTGCTAAAGAAGAGGGTTGCAAACAAAGAGAATGGAAAGTTCTGGCAAAATAAACCTGACGTGGTGGATGGTGCGACAACTTTATTTGGTAAGGAGGGTAAGGTTCAATCATCTGCCCTAGGAGACAACTCAAAGAGGATTGAACAAGATGGTCGCGACCAAGAAGCATGGTAAGTTCTTCGAAAATGAAGCTTCCAGCCAACGGTATGTTCGTATCTTTGCTTCATGAACCTTGAAAAATAAATGGGACCTAAAATTTGAAAAGGGTCCTGTTAAAAGTCTATTTTTTAAGTATTTGGAAGGACAAGGCAATAGGAATTTAAGTAAATTCTCGTCTGACGTTTACGAAATGCCTGTTTGTGTATTTTATAGCAATATGAAAGTGACTAAATATATAAATCCAAAAGATATTTGCATAACGTAGTTTGTTCTAGGAAAGGTAATTCGTTTGGATTGTGCCGTTTTGAGTGAAATCTTGGAGATCCCGAAAGAAGCCAGGAAGTACTATTTTGACTCTGAATTAGATTTGCATGGTGCCCTATACCATGACACCGAAGACGTGTATAGGGCATTAACAACAAGTTTATTTGAAGGTGGCTGTCTAATTTCTACCAAGCTTAGACTGCAGGTACGTCTGCTTCTCCAATACGTAAAAGATAATTTAATGCCTCGGGGGGACACCATGATATTGTCAAGTACAGCGACAGTATGGTGTTGTATGATTTTATATGTCGTATTAGGTTCTCAGTCCCTTGATATTGAAACAAATGGCTAAAGCTATTTGTGTTGAAGGAAAGGCATTCATCTTGCCATTCCCAAGATTATTGACAAAAATATTCAAATACTTTGGTCTGTCTCTAGAAGGAGAGAAGTGTTGGTCCCCTAAAAGTTGCATCGATGAAGGGATGTTGCGAGAGATGAAAATTGAAGACAAGGACGTGGAAAGAGTTGATGATAGGATATGGCCTGATCCGGAAAGGGCGTATGAGGTACGTTCCATAGCCCGTCCCCCACGACCTGAAACTGAAATCCGACGCACACAACGTAGTAATGGTGATTTAGCATATCGGGTGGGGAGATTGGAAATGATGATCAAGGATAGGTTTGCACGAATGCTAGAACGACTTTCGAACAATTTTTCTCACATCGATTGAAAAATAGTGGACATTGAAAATGTTATCGCTTCAGCGCTAGATGTTGAAAGTTGTATGTCTGACAGTGCGACAGAGGATTGATGGTAACGACTCACACTTCTATAATTGTTTAATGTTGTGTTTTGTTTTCTCATTTTCTCATTAAGTGTTATTTAACGATATTTTTTTTTTTGGGGGGGGGGGGGGATTTATTTATGTTCGTCTTCTCCAACATACATGTACCTATTGCACGTGATTTTCTAGAAAAGTTAGTGCATCTTTTGAAGGTGGAGTATGTGTGTCGTAGATGCCTAAATTCCCCCTAAGTTGGCGAATAAATGATTTTGCAATTGTTAATTGCTTTTGTTTCATATAGTGTTTTGTCATCCAGTGTTGTTAGCGGCTAACAGCAGTTCAATTCATGCCTCAGCCTACAAAACCAAAAGTTTTCGACTTGAAAAAATGTTGGTTTTTGTCACTAATTCATAGGATAGGGTTGAACTATAGTTCCCTACTTTTGACTTTTTTCTGTTTTTATTTAATTGATTTTTTTTCCTATCACTAATTTTCTTAATTTGGCATATAATTTTATATTTACGGATAAATGGATATTATTGCTCTTTTTTTGGTTGCCAATTTGTCCCTTACATATTGTGTTGTTCGATTTGCGTACAATCTCATGGTTTATGTTTATGTTTATGGTGCCCGATCTTATCATATTGCTTGTGGGGATGATAACATTGTTTTAACTTACTATTCTTTATGTTGATTGTAAATTTTCCGAGATCACCTATTGGTTTGGTTCTAGGTGGTACTTCTCATTTTTTGTGCTGATTCATTGATGAATCTTCTAATTTTATTTTTGAAATCGCAGGTTTGTTCTTTGTGATTACTGGATGCATAGCGGGCATGCTAAAACATCATTGTTTCTTTTGTTTACCTGATGCCAGTTGTTCAGTAGCCTCTCTTCCCGCTGGAACATGTGTGTGGAGCTGCTGAAATTGTATAGTGATTTGTTTATGACATCCGGTGTCCAAAATGGGTTGATAAAATTAGCGCATGTTTGGTTATTATGAATTTTGATGTTGGGTGATCTTATTTTTTGGAGGGAATAGACAATTGGAATCATGGATTGATAATTATCTTATTTAGGGGGAACAAAATTGAATTTTCTTCTCTTTGTGACTTGTAAATTATTACAGTTAGTGTCTTTATTTTTCTTTTCCTCCTACTATGTATCGGATGTGAGTTTGGATATTTTAGTTTCAAGCTCTATTGCAAAGCATCCTACCGGCAGAGACTTGCTGGTGCTCTCGTGCCACCGGTAGTGAGCGTTATAGGTACATTGCAATGCTAACTTAAGAGTGGATTAAGGTCTGATGGCACCAACCATGGTAAGAAATTTAACTTAGAATTTTTAAACGACATGAGAGTGTCGAGTACAAAATGTCTTATTTTTAATTAAAATCTATTGAAAGTAATCAAATGCAAGATCGTCGGGATAAATAAACTCACGCAGAAAATCAAAGTCATTCCAAACATGATCTGTCGTCGCACCCATCACATACAGGTCCGGGGATTCTCTACACCATCATTGGCATGTCCCGGACTTACTACAACAACTAAATCATCATCCCTTCTTTGGGGAGTGATGTTAAGATCTACATTCAACCCTTTTTCTCCTTCATTTCCTAGGTGAAGCTTCAGACATTTTGGTCTCATGTTACCTTCCATCCTATAAGCGTACAACATCAGACAATAACTTAATGTCCGAATAATGAAGAACTGTTGTAGACAAAACATGTTTGTTCAATTTTATTACTCGCAAGCGCACGAATCAATAGTAGTAAAGATTATTGGAAGCGAGGTCGATCCCATGAGGATTGCTTATAGGAAAAACTTAATCCGCCCTAGTTAACTTAATTATAGTCTAGTTCAAGATAAAATTTTTTAGATTTGTGATTAAGAAAGAGAAAATTAAATAAACAGTGAAATAATTAATTTAGCTTGATCGAAGGTGGAAAAATACTAAGATTTCAGAATCGCCGATGTATAATTAATTAGTTCTATTATTGTGTTGACTCCAAAGTTTTAGTGATAGTTTTAAAAATGAATTTCACTATCCTATTAAGATTTTAGAAATTATACAAGTTGGTTTTTCTTCGCTTTGAAAATATAATTTCTTAAGCATTATATGTATACAAATTAATGGAAAACTTATAATCAAAAGATATTATTTATTTTACAATACGAACCCAAGTATTAAATAATTTATAATAATCAATAATACATGATATTAAAGATGAAATTATTTATTTAATTAAAGCAAAAACCATAAACATTTAAATGCCAATTGTTCAGAATCAACACAACATAAAATTTAATTAATTACATATGGTTTCATCCTCAATCTTAGTACAAAGAAATTTAGAAATACATAATGGAAGAAAGCAAAACCTTATTGACAATTAACATCCCCCCAAGACTCATTGCTATGAAAATGTTCCAAGAATTGTCTCTAAGTAATGTGAATCACCAAAATTCCTCCCCCTTCACTATTCGGCCAAGTCCCAATTTATAGGAGAGTTGTCATTATTACTCCCACATGATTATGTAAAAAATGACAACAATTTTAGGCCAAAAAGGCATGGCAAAAAAGGGTGGGTGCACCAAATGTTGATGCATAGAAAATCGGTGCACCAAAATTCGGTGCACCGAATTGCACCTTGGGTAGAGAGTTTCTCTGCCTAAGGTCAGTGTACTGGTGGCATAAGTGACCAACACAGGCAAAGAGCTAAAGCTCTCTCCCTTAGCAGCCAGCAAGGCAGAGAGCTTTGCTCTCTACCTGCGATCCAGCTGGTTGAATTCTCAAATTTTCTTGTCCATTTTGTTCCGAATTTAACGCGTTTTTATTCCATTTCAAAAAATCTGCAAAAACAAAGAAAATAAAACAATTACTATTATTTAATTTACTTAAGAGATTAACAAAACTTGATTTAGCAGTATTAAATCGCACAAATGCAGTGCGTTCACACCCCTAAACCTAAATTTTGCTAGTCCTCGAGCAAAACTAAATATGCTATTTAAATGAAAAACCACTTTCGTAGGGAACACGATTGCATTTAGCGTATGCAACAAGCCTTTAAACCCATAGGTTGCCCCTAGTGGACAAGTATAGTCTCGTGAGGGTTTGCAGTGATGCTACCCAAAAACATTCAATTATTTTTTTTTAATCACAAAAAGTTTATCAATCTTGTCTAATGCTAACATATTAAGTTGAAATAATACAAGAGTTACTGAAATAATTATTTATTTCATAACACATGATTATTAATAATATCTACTTTTGTACCCACAACATATGTCCAACTCTCTTTTATAATGAATTTAATACAAGTAACTAGTTAACAAATTTTAAACAATCAAATAACGTTTTCACTAAAATAAAAATGTATTTGTGTCTCTCTTTTTTTTTTTTCTTTTTTTTTTTTTTTGTTAATATGTATACATATAAATAATTTTCCTTAAATAAATAGCGTATGCAATGCTAACTTTACTGGGCTTTCTAAGATGTTCATATAACGAGCGTTGGGCCGATGATCCCAAACTAGTTGGCTCAGGGCATTAGGTGTTAAAACACCCTTCAGACTTAAAAACTCGAACAACTTAGGCTTCGAAGTTAACGAGCCATTTATTTTCTTAACAATTTGCTCCCCCTTTTGACGTGAACACTCAAAGCTTACTGAGGCTAGAGTCCCGATTACTTAGCGGAAGTTCATCATTAAGACAATTTTTTTTATATATATATATTTTACTCACTCCAGGGATAGGTTATTGTTAATCCAAAATTTAGCAAATTAGCTAATGTACTAAATTTAAAATAAAAGAAAGTTAATATTTATGCAAGTGTCAAAAACTTAATATAAAAAATAAAAAATAAAAAAAATCAGTGCTATGGTCTAAAGATTATTAGCAAACTCACGTTTTTATTCAACATATATGCTATCATAAGATGGTTTGATAAAATTAAGTGCAATTCAATAAATAAATAAATAAATAAAATAAATAAAATTAACTGAAGAGATACAAGCATTTACAATCATTTACCTCCTAGACCTAAATATCGCATTGTACTCAATGAGCAAATTACAAAATTAATTGGTAAGGAAAGATACTACCTAGAGAAATTGATTTGTACGGTCTGAATGCTTGTTCTTGTCTGCCACAATAGTGGGTTGCTTCCTACTTAGCGCTAAGTTTAATGTCTTCAGCCAGACGTTTCTATCAAGAGAATGATTAATCTTGATAAACGGGATCTTCGAGGACTGTTTCCTCCACTTCTGGAGTTTGTAATTCTGAAAATGGTTTTAACCTTTGACCATTAACTTTGAGAACATCACCATCTTTTGGATTTTCAATTTTGACAACTCTGTAGGGAAAAACAGTACGAACGACATATGGACCAAACCATCGAGAGCACAACTTTCTAGGGAATAGAAGTAGACAAGAATTGTACAGAAGGACCTTCTGACCTGGAAAGAAAGATTTTCTCAGAATATTTTTGTAATGATTTTTTTTTGTTTGATCCTTATATCATTTTCCTCAATTGTATGCATTATTTTGAATTTTCTCTAACTCATTTAATTGGAGTTTCCTCTGAATACCTGCATGATTTAGAGAAAAATTCAATTGTTTGATAGCACAAAATGCTCTATGCTCTAACTCAACAGGTAAGTGGCATGCTTTTTCGTAAACAAGCCGGTAATAAGACATTTCAATAGGGGTTTTAAATGTAGTTTGGTAAGCCCACAATGCATCAGATAATTTTAAAGACCAATATTTTCTTGTAGGGTTAACCGTTTTTTCAAGAATTTGCTTAATTTCCCTATTTGAAATTTCTACTTGACCACTTGTTTAAGGATGATAAGGAGTAGCAACTTTGTGAGTTATACCATATTTCTTCACCAACTTTTTGAAATACCTGTTACAAAAATGTTTTCCCTCATCACTAATGATAGCACGTAGTGTACCAAATATGGAAAAAATGTTTTCTTTTAAAAATTTCAGCACAACCTTATGAACATTCACCTTACAGGCAATGGCTTCCACGCACTTTGACACGTAGTCAACAGCAACAAGAATGTACAGGTTACCAAAAAAGTTTGGAAACGGACCCATGAAATCGATACCCCAAACATCAAATAACTCAACAATAAGCATTGGGTTTAAGGGCATCATATTCCTACGAGAAATGCTTCCTAATCTTTGACACGGGTCACAGGAACGACAATATGCATGAGTGTTTTTGAAAAGAGTGGGCCAATAAAATCCGTACTGCAAAATTTTTGCAACAATTTTCTTTGAGGAAAAATGACTTCCACATACATGATCATGGCAAAATAAAATGACACTTTGTTGTTCGCTTTCAGGAATACATCTCCGAATGATTTGGTCAGGGCAATATTTGAACAGATATGGATCATCCCAAAAGAATTTATTTACCTTAATTAAAAATTTAGTTTTATCTTCGCGACTCCAATGGTTAGGCATATGACCAATGACAAGATAATTAACTAAATCTGCAAACCAAGGCAATTGGGATAAACACATGAGTTGTTCGTCAGGAAAAGTTTCTTTGATAGGCAAATTTTCATTATTAGACTCAACTATCAACCTAGACAAGTGGTCGGCAACAATATTTTTAGATCATTGCTTATCACGAATTTCTAAATCAAATTATTGTAACAACAAAATCCACCTAATCAAACGAGCTTTAGAATCCTTCTTAGAAAGAAGGTAGTTTAATGCAGTATGATCAGAATAAACAATGATTTTAGAATCAATTAAGTAGGATCGAAACTTGTCTAGAGCAAACACACTAGCAAGCAATTCTTTTTCAGTGGTGGAGCAATTCAGTTGTGCATTAATGAGAGTTTTACTAGCATAATAGATCACATGTGGTAACCTATTAACACGTTGACTCGGAACAACACTTATAGCATAATCAGATGTATCACACATGATTTCAAAATGGAGATTCCAGTCTGGAGGTTGAATGATCGAAACAGAGGTTAGCAAGTGTTTCAGTTTCTCAAATGCTTGAAAACATAAATCATCAAAGACAAAGAGGGTTTATTTTGCAAGCAAACCACACAAAGGTCGAGAAACCTTACTAAAATATTTGATAAACCTGCGATAAAAGCCAACATGACCTAAGAATGACCGAATTTCTTTCACTGTTCGTGCAGGTGGAAGATTAGAAATTAAGTCAACTTTTGCCTTATCAACCACAATTCCATTTTTTGAAATAACATGACCTAGAACAATCCCTTTCTTAACCATGAAATGACATTTTTCCCAATTTAACAAAAGATTTTTCTCTTTTCATCTAACCAACACTAATTTCAAATAGTGTAAACACTCATCAAAACTTGACCTAAACACAGAAAAATCATCAATGAAATTTTTTGAGAAAACGCTCTACCATATCAGAGAAAGTACTCATCATGTAACGTTCAAATGTACTTGGAGCATTACATAAGTCAAAGGGCATATGTCGGTAGGCGAAGGTTCCAAATAGACAGGTGAAAGTGGTTTTTTCTTGATCTTCAAGGGTAATGGAAATTTGGTTATAACTGGAGTAACCATCAAGAAAACAGTAATAGGAATAATTTGATCAATGAAGCGAAGTGGAAAGTGATCTTTTCTAGTAACAACATTCAGTTTTCTGTAGTCAATGCAAACACGCCACCCAGTTTGCACTCGGGTAGGAATTAATTGATTTTTATCATTTTTTACCACTGTTATCCCAGATTTCTTGAGAACCACTTGAACAGGGCTGACCCACTCACTATCAGAAATAGGGTAAATGATACCCACATCTAAAAGTTTAATCACTTTAGTTCTAACAATTTCTTTCAAGTTTGGATTTAAACGTCTTTGGAACTCACGACTGGTTTTGGAATTATCTTCCAAATGAATTCTGTGCATGAACACTGATGGACTAATACCCTTAATGTCTCCAAGTGTCCATCCTATGGCTTCTTTATGATCTTTGAGGACATTGATTAATTTGTCTTCCTGTTCATTATCGAGATCAGATGTAATAATAATAGGCAAGGCTTTGGATGGTCCTAAGAATGCATATTTCAGGGTATCGGGTAAGGGCTTAAGGTCCAAATGTGGTGACTCAGAATTTGTATGGATGGATTCAATGGGTGTAACATGGTCAATTTTGGCTTTCCATTCATCAATATTCATTAATGGTGTAGATTCTAACAAAGAATTTACATCACTAATAGAATTTTTTACATCTATGCTCATACCAAATTGTGTTAAATATTTTTCAAAAGGGTCGTTTTCATTCATTTGCAGGAGAAAATAATTAGTAACTGACTCAATCATATTTACTTCACACACATCATCCAGATCTACACATTTATTAGCAACATTAAATACATTCAGTTCAATAGTCATATTTCCAAATGATAACTTCAAGACACCATTACGACAATTGATGATTGCATAAGAAGTTGCTAAAAATGGTCTACCTAAGATGATAGGGATTTGAGCATGCAAGTATTCAACTGGTTGGGTATCAAGAATAACGAAATCCACAGGAAAATAAAATTTATCAACCTTGATTAAAACATCTTCTATAAACCTCTTGGAATTTTTATAGACCTATCAGCTAATTGAAGTGTCATATATGTGGGTTTCAACTCACCTAGATCGAGTTTCTCATAAACCGAATATGGCAACAAATTCACACTCGCACCCAAGTCAAGTAACGCTCGACTAATATCTTGATCGCCAATTACACAATATATGGTTGGACAACCAGGATCTTTGTATTTGGCAAGAGTTTTGTGTTGCATTATGGAGCTTACTTGTTCAGTCAAGAATGTCTTTTTTGGAACATTGGTTTTCCTTTTCACAATACAAAGATCTTTCAAGAATTTTGAATAGGCAGGTACTTGCTTTATAGCATCAAGGAAGGGGATGTTAATGCGAAATTGCTTAAACACCTCTAAAATGTCACTATATTTTGTACCTTTCTCTTTTGGAAGAAGTCTTTGTAGAAATTAAGCTCTTGGAAGGTAAGGCAATGATTGATTTTCAATCGAGTCTTTGGGTTTAGAATTTTCAGGTTGGCTCTTAGGACTCACTTTCTCAAGTTCAGACAGGTGGTCAGGTTTGATGATAATTTTTCCCGACCTAAGAGTAGTAATGGATTTAACTTCCTCATTAGGGTTCGATGATCCTACCTCAAATTGACCTTTTGGGTTTGGGAAGGGTTGACTTGGAAACTTTCCTTTTTTCTTTTTCTCTTTCTCCTACATCAGTTGCTAGTTGACCCAATTACATTTCAATTTTAGAGATGGATTATTGGGCTGACTGCATGAACTGTTGTAATGTTTCTCCAAAGGATGGTTTTCTTGAAGGGTATGATGCAGTGGGATGGTAGACGTTTTGGTTATGGGTGTTAACTTGAGGCCCTGGTTGGTTCATTGCTGGTTCATTTGGCCTCCATGAGAAATTTGGATGGTTTCTCCAATTGGGATTATATGTGGGAACAAATGGGCTATTAGATGACTTCCCATACGAATGGATTGTATTGGCCTGTTCAGAATAGGCTTCTTGGAAAGTTAGCAATGACGGACATAATTGAGCGGTGTGGGACGAATTTTGACATAAGGCACATACTTCAGTTTTAGAATTCATGCTTTGGCTCAAGACTAATGCATCAACTTTCCTAGTTAAATTGGCTAGACAGGTTTTTACATCAATATCATCTCTCATATCATAAATTTCTCTTTTCTTTGGTGCATTGGGTTTGACTCTAGAATCTAGACAGTTCCACTGTTGAGAATTGACAGATAGTGTTTCAAGAGATTCCCAAGTTTCCTGCCCACGTAACTGCAAAAAATTTCCACCATGCATAGATTGTATCATTTGACGATTTGATGGGTTTAAACCTTCATAAAAATACTTCACAATCCTCAAAATTTCAAAACGATAGGGGGGACACTTTAAAGTTAAATAATTAAATCTTTCCCAACACTCATAAAATTCTTCACCTTCTTTTTGGTAAAATTTAGAGATTTCTCTTCTAAGGTGGTCAATTTTTGACATTGGAAAAAATTTAGATAGGAATTTGTTAACAAGTTGGTCCCAATTGGTAATTATTCTTGGAGGAAGAGTATTCAACCAAGCTTTTGCTTTATCTTTCAGAGAGAATAGAAAAAGTCTAAGTAGAACAGATTCATCAGAAAAAATTTGAAATCGGAATGTGGAGTATATCTCAAAAAATTCCTTAACATGAATGTATGGATCTTCTCTTTTCGACCCATAAAAAGATGGCAAAAGTTGGATTATGGATGGTTTGAGCTCAAAGTAAGAAGCAGTTGTTTGTGGTAAGATTATGCAAGATAGAGAGTTGGCTGAGATAGGAGAAAAGTATTCGAGAAGATTTTTCTCTGGTGCTAGTGGATTCGCATGTATTTCTGGATTCTCAACTCGTTCTTCCATTGTTATTGAGTTTTCACCTACAACTCTACTTAAAGATAATATTTTTCTAACCAAACGTTTCTTTAAATCTCGCTCCCAAGCAAGCATACACAATTTCTAATTTTTTTTATTATTTTTTTATTTTTTAATTTTTTTTTTTAAATTAAAGCAAATAATAACAATTGTACTTACAAGCAGTGGAGGAGGCACAACCGTCCTGTCCAAATAAATAAAATAAATAAATAAATAAGGAGGAGGCTCAAACCTTCCTATCCAACAGAAAAATAAAATAAAGTGGAAGAGGCTCAAACCTTTTTATCCAACAGAAAAATAAAATAAAGTGGAAGAGGCTCGGCCTTCTTGTCTAACAGAAAAATAAAATAAAGTAGAGGAGGCTTGGCCTTCTTGTCCAATAGAAAAATAAAATTAAGTGGAGGAGGCTCAAATCTTCCTATCCAACAGAAAAATAAAATAAAGTGGAGGAGGCTTGACCTTCCTGTTCAACAGAAAAATAAAAAATACGGAGGAGGCTCGAACCTTCCTGTCCAAATAGAAAAATAAAGAAAAAAAAAATAACTAGTAGAATAATTAAACTAACTTGGATTTCAAACCTTTTTTGTCGCAAATTCCCGACAACGGCACCAAAAACTTGTTGTAGACAAAACTTGTTTGTTCAATTTTATTACTTGCAAGCGCACGAATCAATAGTAGTAAAGATTATGGGAAGCGAGGTCGATCCCACGAGGATTGCTTATAGGAAAAACTTAGTCCGCCCTAGTTAACTTAATTATAGTCTAGTTCAAGATAATTTTTTTTGATTTGTGATTAAGAAAGAGAAAATTAAATAAACAGTGAAATAATTAATTTAGCTTGATTGAAGGTGGAAAAATATTAAGATTTCAGAATCCACCGATGTATAATTAATTAATTCTATTATTGTGTTGACTCCAAAGTTTTAGTGATAGTTTTAGAAATGAATTTTACTATCCTTTTAAGATTTTAAAAATTATACAAGTTGGTTTTTCTTCGCTTTGAAAATATAATTTCTTAAGCATTATATGTATACAAATTAATAGAAAACATATAATAAAAAGATATTATTTATTTTACAATATGAACCAAAGTATTAAATAATTTATAACAATCAATAATACATGATATTAAAGATGAAATTATTTATTTAATTGAAGCAAAAATCATAAACATTTAAATGCCAATTGTTCGAAATCAACACAACATAAAATTTAATTAATTACACATTGTTTCATCCTCAATCTTAGTATAAAGAAATTTATAAATACATAATAGAAGAAAACAAAACCTTATTGACAATTAACATCCCCCCAAGACTCATTGCTATGAAAATGTTCCAGGAATTGTTTCTGAGTAATGTGAATCACCAAAATTGCTCCCCCTTAATTGTTCGGCCAAGTCGCAATTTATAGGAGAGCTGTTATTATTACTCCCACGTCATTATGTAAAACAATGAGAACAATTTTAGGCCAAAAAGGAATGACATAAAAGGGTGGGTGCACCGAATATTAATGACCTGAAAATCGGGGCACCAAAAGTCGGTGCACTGAATTGCACCTTGGGTAGAGAGTTTCTCTGCGCAAGGTTAGTGTGTTGGTTGCATAAGCGACCAACACAGGCAGAGAGCTAAAGCTCTGTGCCTTAGTGACCAGCAAGGCAGAGAGCTTTAACTCTCTGCCTGCGATCCAGCTGGTCGAATTCTCGAATTTTCTCGTCTATTTCTTGTCCATTTTGTTCCAAATTTAACTCGTTTTTATTCCATTTCGAAACATTTGTAAAAACAAAGAAAATAAATAATTTACTATTATTTAATTTACTTAAGAGATTAACGAAACTTAATTTAACGGTATTAAATTTCACAAATACGGTGCAATAAAAAACGTATGTACACGTGAATAGAGAACAAATTTACCAACAATATCCACAGCGGCGTGCTTTTGATTTTGTTGGCCAAATCTTTCTAATGCGTGGAGCACCTTTTGTCACCACAATATTTGGATCTTGTATACCGAAGTAGGTGCTTGAACCTTTTGTACAACCGCTGGATGGGTGTTGTTGTTTATCCCATGTCGATTTAGCTTCTTTAGTTAAGAACAAAATCCCTGAACGAGCAACCTCAGTTGCTTTGCAACTCTATGATGTATAATAACACAGTTTCGAGCATACGCCACCTAGAAAACCATGTCTTGTCCTCTGTGAAATTGTTGCCGGAATAGTATTCATCTCTGGAAGACAATTCGATTTTACCCCCATTGTCCATCGCGGTAAGTGATCCGTTTTAGGGATTTTCTTTAGATGTTCGACCTTTAGGACAACAATTAGGTGGGAGCACGGTATCCCAAATGACTCAATTTTCAAGTATGTACATATGTAGCATTTCTCCACCCGGTACGATACGACCTACCACTTCTTCTCTGGGATCGAATACTTGCCCAAATAGTAACTTGTTGAGTTGTCACATTCTATTCTTTGAACTATGAAATACTTGTTCTTGTTCTGAATCTACTTCCGGACCATGTTGAATATAGTACGCGTGAAGACTTTAGAGACATGCTTCTCAAGTGGCAGTAAGGAAGTAATGAGAACATGTGTTGTATTTATTGTTTCATGATCCATCCTTACCTCATTATTACGGATTGATGCAAGTGCGCGATCGTAATTGCGAACAAACTCATACAATCACAATTGTCGCTTGAGAATGAGATTGAAAAAAGAATTCATACTCTCGCAACGTTGTGTGCTCTTCATGCCGGCGAAGAAATGACCCCATAGATATGTTTCAGCCCATTGATGCTTCAAACCGTTGGTTTCATGCACCCATTTGTTTGAATATAGATCATATTTTTCAATTAATGTCAGTAACTCCTGCTCAAATTGCTCGTGGCTTCCGTTTAGTGCCATGCACCGCTTGAAGTCCTAGAAGAAGTCCGGTGGCCAGACGTTTGATATAGCATTACGCTGTAAATGCCAGCTGCATAGTCGGTGACATGAGTTTGGTAGGACAACTTCTACTGCCTTCTTCATCGATTTGTCACCGTCAGTCGCTACCGTTGCGGGGTGTTTTTTTATTCATAGCTATCAACGGCATCTCCAGAACCCATATGTATGTTTCAACCATCTCTTCCACCAATAATGCATACGCAAAAAGAGTTGTCTAGTAATGGTTATTCACCCCTGCCAATATGACAAACGGTTTTGCGTATGCATTAGTTTGGTATATAGTGTCAAAAGCAATAACATCCCCAAAGTATCCATAATCCGATCGACTAATCGAATCACTCTAGAATAGTCGAGTCAACCGATTTTCGTGGTTAATTGCGTAGCAGTAGTAGAATGACGGATCACTGTCCTGTTTTATGCAAAGATAAGCCAACGCCGACTCAGCATCACAATGTATTACAGATCTGTGTTGTGCTTGACTAAAGTTGTTGTCCAGGTCCTTCTTGGTGAAACCCACGCTGTCATATGAGTTGGCTTATTCTACAATCAAATCCATGATATTTCTACTTCGAACACTGACGCTATGCATGGATTGCATTTCTGCTTCGTCATGTTCGTTGATGTGGCGGTGAGAACGTAAGAATTGAACAACTCTTGGGATAGCAAGCTCATGGTTATGTTCTATCTCGAACGTTGCAACGACATAATTACTTGTACTTGCATTGTATTGAATGCGTAGATGTGCACCGCATCCCAAACGTGTTAGAGCCCTCGCTTGACATTTCCGACTCTCTAATTTCAAATATTTTTTGGCTCTATGACCTTGCCTTGAGCATACCCGATTATGAACTAAGATCTTGTTTTCATTATCAACACTTCTAACGTTTCGCCATATGCTAAAACTGACTGATTTGGCGTACATATTGTAGAACGTTTCTACATCCTTCGGTGTTGCGAATGTCTTCAATGTTATATCTATTTGCGGCAGCGTACGCAGTCTATCGTTGAAATCCTCATGTTGTGTTTATGGAAGTACATAATCACGATTATGTAGGTCCAGTATTCTTACGGATAACGTATTCAATGAGTGGGTGTTGATACCACTACTGTGTCTTTCGTCCAATGCAAATTGAGAAGATTCATTTCCATCATACTCACGTTCACCGGTTTCTATCATATTTCCCTTCCCTTTGTTGACAATTTCCTTGTATTATTACACGTTGCATGTTTGTAGGACAATTTACTTGTTAACTTTAGTGGAAGGAACTCGTAACTAGGAGAAAGAAATATTGAGCAAGGTGGTTTTGCAGTTACAAGTTCATTCCATTAAAGTTACATGTTGAATCATGTAACTTTTATGGAATGAACTCATAACTAGGAGAGAGAAATGGTGAGCAAGGTGATTTTGTAAAGTTACAAATCATTTCCATAAAAGCTACAAGTTTGTTTGGGAACGTGTAAGTTTTGTAGACAGGACTCATAACTAAGAGAGAGAAATGGCGAGTAAGGTGGTTTTGCAAAGTTACAAGTCCGTTCTATTAAAGTTATAAGTTTTTTGGAAACTTATAACCGTTATGGAAGGAACTCATAACAAGGAGAGAGAAATGGTGAGCAATGTGGTTTTGCAAAGTTACAAATCATTTCCATAAAAGTTACAAGTTTGTTTGGGAACGTGTAACTTTTGTGGACAGGACTCGTAACTAGGAGAGAGAAATGGTGAGTAAGGTGGTTTTGCAAAGTTATATGTCCGTTCCATTAAAGTTACAAGTTTTTTGGAAACTTGTAACCTTTATGGAAGGAACTTGTAACTAGGAGAGAGAAATAGTGAGCAAGGTGGTTTTGCAAAGTTACAAATCATTTCCATTAAAGTTACAAGTTTGTTTGGGAACTTGTAACTTTGATGGATGAGACTCGTAACTAGGAGAGAGAAATGGTGAGTAAGGTTGTTTTGTAAGGTTACAAGTTCGTTCCATTAAAGTTACAATTTTTTTAGAAACTTTAACCTTTATGGAAGAAACTCGTAACTAGGAGAGAGAAATGGTGAGTAAGGTGGTTTTGGAAAGTTACAAGTCCATTCCATTAAAGTTACAAGATTTTTGGAAATTTGTAACTTTTATGGAAGGAACTTGTAACTATGAGAGAGAAATGGTGAACAAGGTGGTTTTGCAAACTTACAAATGTTCCATAAATGTTACAAGATTTTTTGGAAACTTGTAACTGTTATGGAATGAACTCGTAACTAGGAGAGAGAAATGGTGAATAAGGTGGTTTTGCAATTACGAGTCCCATCCACGAAGATTACAAGTTCCCAAACAAACTTGTAACTTCTATAGTACAGACTTGTAACTTTGCAAAACCATCTTACTCACCATTTCTCTCTCCTAGTTACAAGTTCATTCCATTAAAGTTACAAGTTTCCAAAATACTTGTAACTTTCATGGAACGGACTTATAACTTTGTAGAACCACCTTACTTACCATTTCTCTCTCCTAGTTACGAGTTCTGTCCACAAAGGTTACAAGTGCCTAAACAAACTTGTAACTTCTATGGTACAAACTTGTAACTTTACAAAACCACCTTGCTCACCATTTCTCTATCCTGGTTACGAGTGCCTTCCTTAAAAGTTACATGTTTCAACACGGACTTGTAACTTTTATTGAATAGACTTGTACCTGTAAAACAGCCTTACTCTCCATTTCTCTCTCGTACTTACGAGGTCATTCCATAAAAGTTACAAGTTACCTAATAAACTTGTAATTTTTATGGAACGGATTTATAACTTTACAAAACCGCCTTGCTTACCATTTCTCTCTCCTAGTTACAAGTTCATTCCATTAAAGTTACAAGTTCCCAAAACAACTTGTAACTTTTATGGAACAGATTTGTAACTTTGTTAAATCACATTGATCATTATTTTTCTCTTAGTTACGAGTTCCGTCCACAAAGGTTACAAGTACCCAAACAAACTTGTAACTTCTATGGTACATACTTGTAATTTTGCAAAACCATCTTACTCACCATTTTTCTCTCCTAGTTACGAGTGCCTTCCTTAAAAGTTACATGTTTTAACACGGACTTGTAACTTTTATTGAATAGACTTGTAACTGTAAAATCACCTTGCTCACCATTTCTCTCTCCTACTTACGAGGTCATTCCATAAAAGTTACAAGTTACCTAACAAACTTGTAATTTTTATGGAACGGACTTGTAACTTTACAAAATAGCCTTGCTTACCATTTTTCTCTCATAGTTACAAGTTCATTCCATTAAAGTTACAAGTTCCCAAAACAATTTGTAACGTTTATGGAACGAACTTGTAACTTTGTAAAACCACATTGCTCATCATTTCTCTCTCCTAGTTACGAGTTTCATCCACAAAGGTTGCAAGTGCCCAAACAAACTTGTAACTTCTATGGTATAGACTTGTAACTTTGCAAAACCACCTTGCTCACCATTTCTCTCTCCTAGTTACGAGTGCCTTCCTTAAAAGTTACATGTTTCAACATGGACTTGTAACTGTAAAACCACCTTGCTTACCATTTCTCTCTTCTACTTACAAGTCTCTTCCACAAAAATTACAAGTTCAAAAAAGAAACTTGTAATGTTTATGGAATTGACTTGTAACTTTGTAAAACCACCTTACTCAAACACATAATCACCCACATAAGTGAATTTCATCATAGAAAATGACGGAATAACTGACTTGACATAATTAACATACTTTAGGGTTTGATGTGTTCAAATTGAAAGGCCAAAGGCTTTTCTTTGAAACTTGAGGGGTGCAAAGTGTAAAAAGATCTTCTTCTTCTTTTTTTTTTTTTTTTAGGAAAAAAAATATGTAGATTGAAAAAGGAAAGTTGTTATTTAGTATACAATTCTCATTAACTAAAATAGAGAAATCAATATTTTACTTAGAAAGATATTTGATTAATTTGACAATATTAATTAATCAATAATTGAATAAAGCGTAGAACACAATGCTTAAACATTATAACATCTAAACGAGTTACTTAACTATCAATGAGTTTAATAAAGATTTTTGTTTTGTCAATTTAGTTAATTTTTATGTTTTTCAAAAAGAGTTTACGTATCAAATGTATATGATATATTCATGGATGGATATTTGTAAGTTTGTTTATTATTTCCATTTTTTTGTTTTCATTTTACACCAAAAAAAAATAATTCTCATTATAAGTAAATTAAAAAAAAGATAATCTAAAATTATGGTTTGAATAACAAAATTTATTTATTTTTTGATTTGGATGATTGATTTTTTTTTTTAATAGAAATAGAAGATCCATCGATGTTAAGATTTTCTTTTGAGTGCTCCCAAATCTAGAAGAAGTAAATTTGTTAGGACTACCTAAATACGAGTTCCAAAAATTTATCATTCTAAAATTACGTTTAATTTATATGTATAATCTTAATAACAAGTTCTACTAAGATAGTGATGGCGAGAAATGGAGATGATGGCAGCGGCCAGACGAGGGACGAGATTGACATTACTTAATAACACATACTTGGGAAAATTAAACACTACTGCTTGAAGACGAGGATAACGGTATCAACTATGATAGTACTTCAATTATATTCTCCAGAACTACCAAGTGTTGGATTTGCAAATGTAAATGAATTGTGGAGAAACATGAAGTGAATTTACAACAAGTGTATCATTTCAAATGGAGGGTAGGTTCTTTCCATTAATGCTAGATTTTGGGACTGCAATATCACTTGCACTTTCAATGTTAGTGAATCTATCATACAATGAGAATAAATCTGGGAAAAACCACTAAGTACAGATCATTATGATAAAGTAGTAGTCCATTTATAGCAAGTGTATATTTTGGTCAGACCGGATAGGTTGCTTCCATTAATACTTGATTCTCAAATTCTTATTAGACTCACAACCACTAAATTACACCTCAAGCCACAGTCAGTTCATGTTAAGTAATTTTCAAACATTACACCACAGAAAAGGGAAAAACTGTCCTACCTGCAGATAGTACTTTTAATCCTAGTAGGACCACAATTGAAGCTTAAACATATTGGACTATGATTAAGGAAGCGTCCCAAGGTTAGGTTACAAAATTAGAAAACCATTATTTTATTTGGAATAGGAAATTAAAAATTATAAAATATTTATAACTATAAACATCAATTCCATCATCTAAAACCACAATTTATTTGTAGCATAAACTTAATACTTTAACGTAACAAAATCAATACATTATCATATGCATTTCTTCTTTGCACTAACCATTTAAAACACTCCTTCCCCAAAAAAAAAAAAAAGAAAACAAAAAGGTCATACATGGTTACCATTTGCATAGTCGTCACTATCATGGTTACCATTTGCATGGTGACCGTGAAATCCATGGTGATCATTTGCATGGTGACCGTTGGGTAGTAGGTTTTCCAGCATATGCTTCATTGCTTCATTTTGTGCTTAAAGTTGGTCTTTCTCCACTTCCAAACCTGCAGCGAGCATGAATATTTTCAGTACTTGTTGCGCCCCTTCTTGGACATCTTCCTGCGCCCACCGCAAGACAGTTTCGGCCGATCCTAGCCTCCATCTCAAGTCTATGACTTCTTCTTCAAGTTGTTTGTATCATTCTAGGAACCAATAGACTGCTCTCTCAAAACAGTCAGCCATTTATTTATGGAAATGTAGGTTTTGCTACATATGCAAAGTGTTAGTAAACAAAATGAAACGATGAGGGAAAAAAAAGTATTATGGCTTACCTGATTAGACTTGAGGACTACCGGATCAGTAACACTTCACAAAAAGATCCCATGGTTCATTGTAAGTTTTATAGAGTGACTTAATACTCACGAACTTGGAAGTGGTTTGGTGAGCATTAAATACTTGCAAGCTTAATACATGAGGGGTCATTTGTTCACTTCTTTCAAAGTTACTCATGCATGCTGACGAGAGAGAAATAGCGGCAGTTTGGTAGTGCTCTTTCACACCCACTAATTACTTGTATTTAATATGCCAACTACTTGATTCAATGGTCATTCTTATTAGGTGATTTCATGATGAATCTGTCCTCATGCAATTTGGGCTACATGAAGTGCTCTACACCGTCATATTAATGTACTTCAGTTCTCTAATTTAATATGGCATTATGTCTATGGATAAAGAGTTCAATGAACACTGAAGAGGATAGGCATGACGTCAATCAGAAGATTTTCTACTACAAATTTAAGGAAACTACAATACAACATACAGCCCGGTACAACCGGCGAAGTTAGAAGATTGGCTGAAGGAAGTTACAAGTTTCAAGTTAACTTTATTCAGCCAACCTTGTAAGATTCGTGAGTTGTATCATGCTAAATTCAATATTCTTTTTTGTTTCCAATTTTATTCACTAAAAATTATAAAGAAAAACATTTGTTTGATTCTCGATATGTTTCCAGATGTATAGATGCCCAAACAAATTGAACCGAGGGCTAAATTTACGAACCGAAACAGTTTTGGTTTTGATTTTAATTTTGGGATATAAATATATGGTTATAAGTAGGATTCTCAAATCTCACTTCTCATATTTTCTCTTCAAAATCAATAAATTGATTTTGTATTTATTCTAATAAATTGTCCAAGTAGTTCAATGTTTTTATTTTTTCTTAATTCAAAAAGATGTCAAATATTTTTAAATAAATATGAGATATTAAATTAGAGAAAATAACTATCTTGTCTTTTTTTTTTTTTTCATGTCAATTTTTATTTAAAATCATTATTAGCTACTATATTGTTTCAAAGATAACATTAAAAATAAATGAACAAATATAAAATGAAAATAAAAAAATAATAAAATTGATATCCAATGACACATTAATAAATCTACATCTCTTGACACATTCATAAGTCTACATCTCTGGTTGAACTTTTCATTATGATAAACGGTCAACTAATACATTTCAAAGGCCAATTGAGAAATTGGTCGTGCATCCGTCCGGATGCATGAAGGCATCCAAACCATCAGTACGTTCATTAGTGAAGTTTCGATGGTCCAGTTGATTCTGCTGAATGTCACTAGTTCCACTGGCCACCAGCCCGTTATCTTCTACATCAAAATCGTTGATCGAATGTCGCTCGTAACTGGAACATTTGACAACCATGTGACCTTCCATCCTATGTAGCGTTGACCATTAATCCATTGTAGATATGTCAATATAATAATAATTAAAAAAAAAACACATAAGTAAATAGAGATGTTAAAGCAATTACCCACAAAAACCGCAATATATCTTTCTACGGAAAATGGGGATATGTTTCCCAACATTATGATTATGGTGTCTAATAAATTTCCAAATGAAAAACCTCTTTACCTGTGGATCGTACTGGACCCATAGACAGGCACGACACCCGATGCCTAACTCTAGCCCGGTCTTCCTGTGCCTAGATTGAGCACAAACAAACATTCGACCTACAAATTTTTTTTCTTTATCTAATGTACAGTAGCCTTTTCATGCGCAAAAGCCCATATCATTTGTATAGTAATAGTAAAATATTTGCGCATCTCGAATCGATAGAAACATTTTCCCAATAATTTCAATGTCTAACATTTTATCCAACCCTTGATTTGAGGCCGGTGTCTTTTCTCTCTCGTACATAACCTCTTCCACCTCCAGGTAGTCGAGAGAGATTTCATCATAGTCGTTCGAATCTACCTCTGTGTCACTTAATACAATCAAGGGTGCTTTCCTTTTACCAACCATTGTTGTGCTCTATTTACTGCATGGTTTAGACATAAATCACATAACATTCTGTCAAAAAATGAGTACTTTACAATAACCAGCAACAAGCAAACTTAATTTAAAGTTTTTGAACTAAAAGAACCGAAACTGATTGATTGAAGAATTCTATATAAACATATAGTGTTTCTTTTAAATTATTTTCTCAAGCCAATTGAGTTTATTTACTGGTTCTCACAAAAAAATAAAATTAAATTACATAAAGAATAAGAAGTAATACACAATTGAAAGGAAAAACGGTTTCAGTATTAAACAACATTTCTCAAGTTCCAAAAGAAAGAGAAAAGAAAATTTTAAACATTTAATTGCCAAACCGACGAACACACCATGCGTGCATGCATTCTACCAGTGGGAGAAGACCTTCCTTCTCGATGCCACCAAATTAGAAAATAATGGTATTAGGTAAAAGCTCTAGAGCAAGACATACATTGAACTTGTGGAAGGACCACTATTTTACGGGGGCCTACTAGTAAGAACTTCAACCACTTTCTCCCTCTATTTTCACCAAGTATGCTTCACTCAATATCTTATATTCATAACACCATTTCATGATACTAGGTAGTTGGGATATTAAAGGGACATACTTACTTCAAAGCAACCGATGTGAAACTCATCTATAATGGTCTTTGTTGCTCCCCATTTGGGGCTTAAGTATAATCATTACACTTAAACTACCATTAAATTAAACTATATTTAAATTACCATGATACCCTTATTAGAATTTTTTTATTTTTTTTTGGTAATATATAAAATAAACTAGTGAATTACATCAGTATATTTTGTCTTTTGTTTTATTTTTGTGTCTTTAAAATATATTATTTTCAATAATTTTCTATTCATCCAATCAAACATACTAAGCAAAATTACAAGTGTGCAGTTTAATATAACTTCAACCAAACTCCCAAATTGGTGCCTATTTTGTTTCAATTTGTTTATCAGTATAGGTAGAAATTGTAATTAACATGGTGCCTATTTTGTTTAATTTGTTAAGAGTGTGGGTTGAAAGTATAGTTAACCTTTATGACCCTTTGGTTGGAAAGTGTAATTAATTGCTGCCTATTTTGATTTAATTTATTTAAGAGTGTGGGTTGAAAGTGTAATTAATGCCTTCAATTATCTTATATGAAATTTGTAATCAATTGGTGCCTATTTTGGTTTAATTTGTTTAAGAGTGTGGGTTGAAAGTATAATTAATACCTTCAATTATTTTATTTGAAAAGTGTAATCAATTGATGTCTATTTTGTTTTAATTAGTTTATGAGTGTGGGCAGAAAGGGTAATTAACCTTTATGACCCTTTGGTTGGAAAGTGTAATTAATTGGTGCTTATTTTGATTTAATTTGTTTAAGAGTGTGGGTTGAAAGTGTAATTAATCTTTTCAATTATCTTATATGAAAATTGTAATCAATTGGTGCCTATTTTGGTTTAATTTGTTTAAGAGTGTGGGTTGAAAGTGTAATTAATGCCTTTAATTATCTTATATGAAAAATGTAATCAATTTGTGCATATTTTGGTTTAATTAGTTTATAAGTGTGGGCGGAAAGTGTAATTAACCTTTATGACCCTTTGGTTGGAAAGTGTAATTAATTGGTGCTTATTTTGATTTAATTTGTTTAAGAATGTGGGTTGAAAGTGTAATTAATTCTTTCAATTATCTTATATGTAATCAGTTGGTGCCTATTTTGGTTTAATTAGTTTATGAGTGTGGGCGGAAAGTATAATTAACCTTTATGACCACTTGGTTGGAAAGTGTAATTAATTGGTGCCTATTTTGATTTAATTTGTTTAAGAGTGTGGGTTAAAAGTGCAATTAATGCCTTCAATTATCTTTTGTGAAAAGTGTAATCAATTAGTGCCTATTTTGTTTTAATTAGCTTATGAGTGTGGGCGGAAAGGGTAATTAACCTTTATGACCATTTGGTTAGAAAATGTAATTAATTGGTGCCTAATTTGATTTAATTTGTTTAAGAGTGTGGGTCAAAAGTATAATTATTGCCTTCAATTATCTTATATGAAAAGTGTAATCAATTGGTGCCTATTTTGTTTTAATTAGTTTATCAGTGTGGGCAGAAAGTATAATTAATCTTTATGACTCTTTGGTTGGAAAGTGTAATTAATTGGTGTCTATTTTGATTTAATTTGTTTAAGAGTGTGGGTTGAAAGTTTAAATAATGCTTTCAATTATCTTATATGAAAAATATAATCAATTGGTGCCTATTTTGGTTTAATTAGTTTATGAGTGTGGGAGGAAAGTGTAATTAACCTTTATGACCCTTTGGTTAGAAAATGTAATTAATTGGTGCCAATTTTGATTTAATTTGTTTAAGAGTGTGGGTCGAAAGTATAATTATTGTCTTCAATTATCTTATATGAAAAGTGTAATCAATTGGTGCCTATTTTGTTTTAATTAGTTTATTAGTGTGGGCGGAAAGTGTAATTAATACCTTAAATTTGTTTAAAAGCTTGGGTGGAAATTGTAATTGACGCATTTAATTTGTTGGGATGAGGGATGAATCTTTTCGTGACACGAGCAGGACACAATAGCTTAGTGTCATAAAACTTGAAAGCAAACAGGATACGAAAATTATCATGCCGATGTAACACGATAAATCTAACATGCTATACCATAACAAGAAACAAGACGGGTTGACATGACCCAATAGAACATTACCTGTTTATCCATGACCTACCACTTACAAGTTATTAATTTTAATCTTTATTTTTAAATGAAGGGAGAATTTCATTAATAGGGGAATCGAAAACCCCTAACAAATACACAACAAAAGATATGCAAGGAAGGCCTAAACCAACCATACAAACCAAAACATCCTCAAACAAAGAGGAGATTGCCTACACAACCACCTAATCAGCATGCTTTCTGCAGCGCATGGAATAATAAAAAAAAGGTATCAGTAAAGTCAGCAATCAGAATATCCAACCATCCAATCAAAGATAAACTACCACCAACAATATTAGGAAAACTAAAAAATGCCAACACCAAACAAATGTTCATTAGAGTTGAAAATTGAACTTTTTTCCAGTGAAGAGCACTAGAGATAACCAACCATCTGTACCAAGCCTAGCAACAACCCCAACAGCAGGGATAAACAACAAACAACAATAAAGACAAAAGCCTTTAACCCCAGCAATAACAGCATGGATAAAACAACAAACAACAAAAAACAAGCTCAGAAATACATCAACAACAGTAGCTAGAAAGATTTCAATAAAATGTTCCTACTTCCTATAGATCAAGAACTAAAAGATATGAATAGCCCAAATGAAATGGACAAGGAAAGCAACAAATAAGCTTCTAATGCCTCAACACTTTAGGCCTCGTTTGATTACAGTTTCGTTCTCGCTTCCAAAATTTTGGGATTAATGTACAAAAACGCATTTCATAAAGATGTTTATGTTCCCAATGTTTTGAGAGTACTTTGACAATATTTCTTGAATTCTCATTAAGAATATGAGAAACAAAAAAAAAAAAAAAATTCAAACAGGACCTAAATGTTTGGAATGGCATTCAATTTTTCCAACAATAAGTTAAAGAGTATACCAGTTATTAGAACACAAGCGCACAAATATAGGGAACTTAGATCAGGGCATCCGTATGCCAAACTCATCACCCCTCAATTACAAACATTCTATTGTTGCACGTGAAGGTGCGTGTTAGAATCCCACAAATTTTATCGAATTTGTGGGCCTTGCCAAATTCGTCTATATATGAAAAGAATTAATTCCCAAAATAATCTCTTCAACGAGAAAAAAATAGAAAAATAAAGAAAATCCAGAATCAAAACATTTGTTTGTTCTGACTTCTGAGTTTCTAGGAAAGAGGAAAAAGAAATGCGGAACAATAATAAAATGCTCTTTTAAGTTTTCTATTTTTGTTCCTAGAAAACTTGGGAACATAAACATTAATCTGGGAAAAATTATGTTGTATCCTCTGAAATTTGTTGTAAAAGTTTGGGGAGCAGAACATAATCATATTTTTTCTAATTACGATATATTTTCTTTTGTTTCCCAATTTATTAGGGAACAAAAACACTAAAAAAAAATGGCATTATTTTTCCATGAACATAAACAAAAATCTCTGTTTCTCATCCCACAAATTTGTTAAAAAATTCTCAAATTAGAACAGAAACAATATGTTTTTGTTTCAATGTTTCGGTTTTTGTTCTAAGTTTTTGGGAACATAAACAACAATATTAATCAAATAACACCTAACATCATGGAAAGTGTAATTAATCCATCCTTGCAAACAGTAAACAAGAAAACACCAACTTCAAATACTTTAACAATAGCACGAAGAAACAACTTTTCCATTGATCTGAGGAAAAAAAACAACCAACCCCAGCAACCATAATAGTAGTAGAAGCTTGGGTAAAAAGCAGAAAGAACAAGTAGCACCGCCAAACACCTCCACAGCAGCATAGACAAACAAGATAAAACAGGATAGAGAAAAAGTTACACAAGTTAACAGCAACAAACCAAACAAAAAAATAAAAATAAAAAATCCCACAATACAATTTAACAAAACAATAAAAAAAACAAAGATTTACCAAATATAAAATAATAACAAAAAAATATTCACCTTTTACTTTCATGAACACCACCACTCAATGGCATTGCTTTCAATACAAGAAACAAGCGACTCAGGCCCAACGATCTTGCTTTTAACATCGAAACATGTGTCTTTGCTTACTCAATGGGATAACGAAAAAATTTCCCACCCGACCACCCATCAATTCTAATCACGAGACTGTGGGCTCCATTTTTAGGGTAACACGGATCCCACACTCTCGGGATCAAGACCGATCGACAATTAGGCGTGGAAAATTTATGTTCTCCAATAGAGTGAGCAAAGACACATGTTTCCAATGTAAAAAGCAAGGTCGCTCCGCCTGAGAATGCCCCGACAATCCCAACCAAACTTCACTCAATGTGGAGGCACCGCGAGGTCCCACAACCTTTCAGAGTGCTAACGATTTGCAGTGCTTGATCCCGGATTACCTTTGATCACTTTGTTTGGCCAATTCCTCCACTTTATGCACCACTTCATCCCTAACTAAATTCCCGTCGAACATGACCAAATCCAATGCAAGTCAAACCCTAGATATATTGGAGTCGAACTGAAATAGGAAGTGAATTCATAACATGTTTAGTGACATATTCATTCCAGGACAAGCAAGGTTAGAATGAAAATGACCATGTAGCAAGCCTACCTTCAAATTCATTCGAGGATGCAGTAGATCGACTTGCATCAATTTGATTACGTACAATCTACAATCAAATCTGAAATAATTATGAAATAAAAACAAGAATATATAAATATATATATATATGAAACGTATGAATACTAGTTCGTTCCAATGAATTGTTACGTGTTTAGCTACTGTGGTGCTCAATTTGCGACCTCAATTGGGAAACTCCCCGTGTCGATGTTTTTCATCTTCGTACCGAAATTTTGTACACACATCTCATGAAGGTATTTCACCTACATAAATGTACGATGAGATAAGCATCAACAAAGTCATCAATATACTGCTTTGAAACTAAAATCACGGATTTAACCATGTCAATTTCTTACCATGCGTCTGGCCCTATCTTCGTGGGCATTGGATGTTCTTTGGCACATCAAAGAATAAAAAACAAAGACCTTCATTTCAACAAAACCCACAACCACAAGAAACCAATTTGCTTGATCTACATTGATAGGCAAATATATCTAACAAGCAGTGGATATTGACATCATTAAATTAAAGTCATGAAACAGGTCACCAAAAACAATACGTCTGTGGTTTATTGTGTCATACAGTGTGACAAGCATGAAAATCACCGGTGTAAAGATGTTCTCTTATCCAAGCAGTAACCAGAGACTTCACATTGTGGTTACCCGGTGATAGGAACTTCGTCTGTAACGCAAACATTACCAAAAAAATAAATTATAACGCATAAAACTTCATTCACTTTCTAACCGACTCATTTGACAAAAAATGCCAACTAAGAGTGATGTTCATAAAGCTTACCCCGACATATGTAGGGAAATACAAAGACGGCCAATTGAGATCAGGATGGTGTCTAACCTTTTACTCATAGGTGAGCTTTACAGCAACACAATTAATCACCTATATCGACATAATCGATCAAATCAATACTAACTACATTGGTGCCATAATTTTAAGGACAACGGTCCATCATGAAATACTTACCTCACCACCGGTCCATGCTCTCAGGGCCAGCATTGCAAGGTCTGCCCGAGTAGCAATAACGGTTACAATATCAACCAACGTTTCACTGTAATACACGACAGAACACCAATGAAAGTTACAAAAAACCAACATATATGATAATTTAACAACTCATTCAAATATGAATAGCGTAGCATACCATTGATTCAGTTTGGGGTCCAAAATGAACTTTCGCACACTTTCTTCCCCAAGACTGAGTTACATCAATAAATTTACTTTACTGCTAATAGCAGACTAAATAAATAACACAAAACATAAAAATTTACTTATGTTGCATTCGGCGAAGAGGGATAGAATGGATATAATGGAACAAAAAAAAAAAAACAATACAAAATATAATAAAAGTGCATTACTCACCGAAGACCTCATCGACATTCGCACAACAAGATTCTTTTTTGGCACATTATCATAGTTTTCTTTCAGCCTAATTATAGGCTTCTTTCGCTTCCTTTGAGCAGTGCCCGACTCCAATGAACGTGCAACATCCAGATTTTCTAAAGATAGTACCGTATTCGGCATGTCTTAGACGTTCAGCGACACGATATCTTCTTTTTGATTGACCGGTACTGCCCACACTTGCTCCCTGACTAGGGTTACCCACACTTGCTCCCTAACTACGGCATTCAGGGATATCAGCGGCTCCACCGCAACCGCATCCCAATCATGAACCTGTTCCTGATCTTTCTCAAGATTGATTCCCTACTAGCACCGATTGACCACTCAAACCTGACAGACTCTTCAATTCCTTAATCTCGTCAACCTCTCCATCTTTCTTGACAGGGAGTCCAATATAATTTAATCCAAGGATGTCGTGCACATCCTTCGAAGTATTTCCAATTTCCTGCTATGTGCTATTAGAGATAAAGAAATTGGATCAAATCTTCCCACTAACCACCTCAAAAATGTCAAAGGTAGATGCCTAAACTTTTTCCTAAGGACCCCTCCAAACCCCATTTCAACAACAACTACTTTCTGCAGCTCATTAAAAGACTCAACTACAGTTAATATTGAATGCATAGCTATCCTCGTACTAATGGGGGCCTTCAAAGACAAACAATAAAATTTTTATAAATATCATATATTTATTAATCATCACAAGTAAATTCATTACAACTTGTAATTATTAACCCTAAACTTTTCATCCCAACCTTGTAACATTAAACAAAAAAAAATTGTCTAATTATTCAAACCATTTCAATCTAGGAGAAATGAAACTTGTATTGACATAATACTTGTGACAAATTCAAACATTAGTCAAATAAACATATGATGTAAACTCAAAACTTGTAAACTAAGATGAAACTGTAACATTCACAAAAGAACTTGTAACATGCTTCCAATGCAATTACAATTCATGAACCTAATTAAACAAGTAACCTTCAAAAAAAAAAAAAAAAAACTTAACTTAATATACAATTCTATAACACAATTGCTTAAACCAACTATAAATAACCTACCTTATAACCTTTACTTTTTTTTTTTTTTTACCATTGGTGAATCACCGGATACATTCTATTCCTCCTTTTTGTCACCATAGTTGGTGACATCGAAATTGTCCTCCGGGCTACAAAATTAAAAAGATCTCAACAAGTCTAAGTACACACATCAAATTAGTAGACAAACGCATTGATTAGTTTTAAGATAAATACTTACCTTGTACCCTTTAACACTTTTGCTTCCTCCTCTGATACACGTTTCTCAGCATTGAAATCAACCTCAGTACTACAATATTAATAAGACCTCAACAAGCAGTAGACACATGTCTAAGCAAACTAAATACGAAGGCAACAGTTAATTTCCATAGAAATACTTACACAGATAAATTTAACACTTTATGTTTGCACTTCAAACCTCTTTTTCTCGTTTTCTTATTGTCCATCTCCTTTACTTTAATGAAAAAGAAAAAATTATCAACTAGTTAAATCTACTTCACTTCACAAATATCATAAAATAATGAATGAAATAAGAAATCTAAATAGGCAAATATTCAAAACCCCATGAACAACCAAATAGTATCACACTATTTAAACAATAAATATCTATGAAATCAGTAAAGAGAAAGGGGGAGAAAGAAAGAAACAACCATCAATGTCCCAACCTAGTTTAGAAATCAATTTCGATATAAAAAACATAATACAATTAAATGAAATTCAGTATAAAAGTAGAAAAAGTAACACATCTATTTGAACTCATGGCTATCACCTTCTGATCATTTCGTATTTGGTTTCCAACAACTCCAAAACACAAATCTCTTTTTGCTCTGCATATGGTATCACAGGATACCGGATCGAACAATAGTCTAGTATCCTAATGATGAAAACAACCTCATGCAGAGATTCCCATTCCTTAAACTACCCTTTTTTTTTAAAAAAAAAAAAAAAAAAAAAAGGCATATAGTATACCCATTATTCGAGTGAAAATCAAGAAACTTGACAAATATAGGGTTTTCAAATCGAACCTTAACAAATATAGTGCTTTCAAATCGAGTTGGGACACCAGAACGATGTAGGGCATGACATCTATTCTCAAACCACAGACAAAGTCAGAGCGAAAGAGGGAAATAGAAAAATAAACTTGATGTTCTTCACAAGGGAGGAGGATGTTCTTGAAATCCGTCGCTAGAGAGAGAGAGACAGGGACAAAAAGCCACAACCACACCGCGAGAGAGAGAGAGAGGGACTAGAAGCCAAAACCACACCGCAAGGGAGGGAGTACGAAGGCAACTTTAGAAGATGAGAAGATGAAACGGGAACTCACTTGGGTAACCGGCTGCATGAGGTAAAAGCAACAAGTAAATGTGGTTTTGGAAATTGAAAGGAGAATTTGACTTAAGGGGAAATGGAGGGTTAAGATCCATCCAACAGTTCTTGTATTGGTTTTATTGCATACAGACAATACCAGGGTTGTATTGTAGTGATCCCCTATATATTAAGCTAATAGAAAGGATGGTCAGGAGGCTTAGATCAACATACACATGAATATATATATATTAACCTTATATTGTAATTAGAGATAGATTATGAAAAGTTATGGTACCTTGAGTGTTTCGATTTTGGTTCGGATTTCGGTTTCGAATTTCAGGTAGAATTTTTAACTCTTCTAATATTTGTATTTAATCTGTCTATTGGATTATTTACGTTACTATTATCGGTGAATTATAGTTGTTAGTTCGCATGAAATAATTATGATTATGTGAAAATTATGTGGAAATCATGTCAATGTGCTTTATTCGTTATATTAATTAAATGCACGTATTAGAGAGGTTGAAATTCTACTAGACGTTGGCTCACAACCCCACAGTTTTGGTTGTAGGGCCGGTGAGAGGGAAACGGCGCCAAGAATTTTAGTTGAATTTCTGTTCAATTTGTAATAATTGTAATAGTTGTATCTATTACTTGCCGTTGTAAAATTAATTTAATAAATCGACAAATTCTAACTGTCGCCATCACATTAAGGAATATCGTCCGTCAATTATTATACAGTGAATAATTTATGGGCATAGTATATTAATACCACTATAATAAAAATTCATATAATATCATAAAGTAAATATCCAAATGTGTTTTAACTGTTGGCCGCATAAATACATATGTATAGTTGATTCCATGGTAATAGTTCATCTTGTTCTATAACATCCTTTTCAAGATATTATTCTTTTCTAGTCTTGAACTTATCGTTCCTTAACATGGAGTTAGCATAGACTTGAACCAGTGTTCTGGACTATAATCTTGACTGGATAAGTAATGTGTTGAAGACGAGAAGTCCATATTTGATGGAGTCCTTGTAGGAATTTATTTGGTGACAAATAAGTCTGCACTAACCACACTTAGTTTTTGAAAATTGAATGTTGCAATTGGTGAACTAATCTGCTCTGCTTTGATCTATTTTGCGCAGCAAGATGTTCTGTTTTATTTTGTGAGAGATCTGAACTGCTCTACTTAGTCATGAATAAATGAGTTGATCTTCTCTGTTCATTTGTGAACAAGTGATCTAATCTACTTTTCTCATGTTTGATCTGATCAGTTATTACTGGGTGAGTTGAACTGCCCTCCTCACTTTTGCTTCATGTCTGAGCTGATCTGCTCAGTTATTAGCGAGTAAGCTGACCTGTTCTTCTCACTTTTGTTTCACATTTAGTTTTTTACATGCTAAGTGTTTTAGGAGTAAGTTGATTTGCTCTGCTCATTTGTGATTGAGTGAGTTGATCTACTCTGATCATGTCTAAGCTGATCTGCTCAGTTATTAGTGAGTGAGTTAACCTGCCCTCTTCACTATTGTTTCACACTTAGTTTTTTACATGCTAAGTGTTTTATGAGTAAGCTAATTTGCTCTACTCTTTTGTGAATGAGTGAGTTGATCTACTCTGCTTATGTCTGAGTTGATCTACTCATTATCATTGAGTGAGCTAACCTACCCTCCGCACTGTTGTTTCACACTTGGTTTTTTACATGCAAAGTGTTTTATGAGTAAGCTGATCTACTCTGCTCATTTGTGAATGAGTGAGTTGATCCGCTTTGCTCGTGTCTGAACTTATATGCTCAGTCATTTTACACTTGGTTTCAACACCAAATACCTTTATACACTTAGTTTCAATTCACTAAATGTTTCTTACACTTGATTTAGATCAAAATGTGACAAGAATATGTGTTTGCAATAGTTGGTGAAGAAAACTTTGTTTATTTACTTCATTCAATGAATATCTCACATAAAGATTAAAAAAAAAATTAAAGTTCAATAAAAAAAGGTGAAATCTAGGAAGATAAAAAATCTCATACAAAGTATTTTCGTAAGTGAGAGATGTTCCAAGGCCTTGGGATTGTTATGCCATCCAAATCTTCCAGCCAATAGGTCTTGTTGACCTAGTGAGCTACTCAACAAGGGATGAATTTGGTAGTATTAAAAATTATCAGAATATAACACTTCAAAAATCAAACAATTAATTTTATCCTAAAATTAATTATTATCTTTAAAACAGCAGATACGTGTTATCAACTAGGTGCACACCCAAACAACAAAATATAAACAATATAAAGAAACAAAGCAGAACACCACGATATATCCTAGTTCACCAAACTACTCTTGGCTAATCCAATCCTTCGAGCACCACGGAGATTCGCACACACTAATCACCCTTACAAAAATGATTCTTTTCACAGACTCAGAATCAACTTTTACAAATTCCTTTTCTCGGTCTCAGAAATAATCTCTTCTTTTTTCCAAGCTCAAGAATAATATTTTCTTTTTCCCAAGCTCAAGAATAACCTTTTTCTTTCTTCAGGCTCAATACTAACCTAATTCTATTACAGGGAAAATCACAACCTAATTCTTTTTATACCTTAGGCTCAAGAATTAAACCTCACAATTACTTTAAGTATCATTTTCCTGGGTAAGGATGGAACATTTACAATTCACTCACAATTGATCATGATCAGGAAGAATCACACCTAAGCTATTTTCAAGGAAAAAGAGTAACCTAACCTTTTTGTACTCTAGGCAAAGATCAAATCTCAATCTCTTTACAGGAAGAGATCGAAACCTAAAGCTACCCCTGATTAAATATTCCCAATAATATCTAATCTGCACACAACTCACTAATTACATAATAGATAAGCTTTTTCCCACTCAGAACTTTTACCACCCCAGATTAATTAATACACAATTAATGTCCCGATACTAGTGATAGAAATAAAGTGAGGAAATAAAATTTGATTATAATAAAGAATGCAGTTAGCACAATTAAGCACGTAATCAGATTAACACACAAATCATTTTTAAAAGATTTTTATTCTTTTAAAGTTCAAAAAATATTTCTCAAAAAGATCAATTCACCAAGAAAATAATAATAATAATAATAAAATACTCAATTAAAGAATAAGCTTAAAACGATCTCACCAGGAAAACAACGAATAGATTGCACATAGTATCGCAAGACAGCTTAGATCAGTGACGCTAACTCAAATAGCGCTTAATCGATCTCTCAAAAAAAATATCAAAATGATGACTCTTAGAAAAGTTTAGGAATTTAATAGTTCTTGATATTGTGTGTATTGTCTTCTTGTTATATGAAATTCGCAGGTCTATATATAAATAATTAGAATAAGCTTTCCAACAGCTAGTTTTCAAATAATAAGTATCCAAAAAGCACTTATAGACCCCATATATCATTATGACTTAATCCTGGTATAATTCACTAAATAATATCTTTTACAATATTCAATTAAGTCCCTCAAACTTTTACTCAAACTCAATTAGATAAGATAAAAAGAACTACATCTACGAAATTGAGAAATATCAAAAATACTTGAACCATATCTATAGGGATATTTAAATATTAATGAAATAGCTCAAAATATATCAGATCCCCAAGATATCTCGCATGTCTTAACCATAAACGGCTAGTAACGGCAACTGTTTGAATAAAATCTGAAATTCCATAAATCTTAAAATAGATCCATCTGTCGACCGACCAAGGCCCATCTGTCAACCGCCAGATTCAAAACGTAGCCCAAGCCAAAATCTCTTTGCCCACCGGTCGACCGCCCATCCGTCACCAGTCAACCAGATGATTCAACGAGTTTCACAGGTCAACTTGCCTGTCGACTGGAAGATTTAGAGACTTCCTCTTTTGGCCATAGGTCGACTTACATGTCGACCAAACGATCCAGCGACTTCTCTTTTTAAGCATCTATCGACCAACCAGTCAACTGCTCAAGTTGGAACATCTCTCTTTAATCCGATTTTAATTCATTTTCTTCGACGTTTTCACCCCTTTAATTGATTTCTTTTCTCGGTTAGCTCAACTAAAATATTAAATTCAATTTTAATTAATTATCCTTATTTCTTTTTTCAATTACACATAGGAGCAAATAATTTAACTAATTAGGATCCTATAAAAACACACATAATTTTGAAAATAATTTTGTGTTGTGTGTGATCCTAACCGAGATACATTATGAGTTAAAATTTAACCAGAGTTGTTTTCCCTAAGTTCTTCAAGTTCTTCAGTATATTAGCATCTATCATCTTTGTCAGTCTCTTTAGCATTCATTTTCTTCATGATAAGATCTTCACAGGAACTTTTAAGCTGAAACACTCAATAAAATAGTTAATTTCACCAAAAACATCAACATTTAAGTGTCCATCAAAATCTTAAGATCAACAATTTCCTTTTTTTTTATGATGATAATTAACTTTGATGTTTTCTTCAAAACAATATGTAACCACACTCCTCCTGAATCCGAGGACGGATTTTATAACTCATTAAAGCATAGTAATTAAGATAATCATAAGATATTCAACAAAGCACAAATTTCAAAATATAATAAACTTCCCCTTAAGATATTTATCAAAATAATTCAAGCTCCACCTCAAGAAATTCAATAAAATATCAACAAATTCTCCCCCTTTGTCATCTAAAAAAAAATGGGGAGGGGAACCAAAAATATCACTACTCTAGGCAAATGTCATGAACTTTAATTTTTCGCTAGAAATTTAGTAAGTATATCAACAAAGTAATAGAAACTATCAAAATCTTCAATATCGTCTTTTTCAATTTAAGCATAACATAATATTGCCCCTCTTATGAACACTTCTCCCCATATATAATTTTAAACAATCAAATTCATTCTTAGGAGAATAAACCTGAGGCAATCAAAAAAATTTAACAATATAGCATGTAATTATTTAGTTTCAGTTAAGTCTACATGCCTTACTCATTATACCAAATAATATCTTCCTTATAGATAGAATCTAGAAACATGTAATCGTTAATTCACTAGGACAGGAAGCATATCTCAAGAATAACGATGTTATCTCATATCATTATGGATCCTTTCATAGTCATAATCATTTAAAAATCAATAGATATGAGACGTATGAGAAGAACATATTGTCACTCATATAGCAAGATACTTAATATCCATAAATATATTCATGTGCACAAAGTATCAACTTAAAACATTAAGCACAGATTAATGTGCTATGAATATTCAAATGATCACATATATATAAAATCAAAAATAGACTTAATACAATATGCATCAACCAAATCATTCTTTTATTTTAATTCACCTCAATATAAAATATCATGCATTTTAATAAGTCAAGATGCATAAAAAAATCAGTTTAATTCAACTCATTTGTATAAAAGTAAATAGCATGAATGACAACACATTATACAAATAATCTTACTAAAATGCATATGCAACAAATAATTAGCACTATTTAGTGAGATCACAAACACTCGATTAATCTTTTAAATCACATAACATGCTTTAAAATAAACACATGATCACTATTTGATATAAGCATATAAAGACATGTTAATACCCCTTAACTAAATGTGATTCTCAGAATCACCATATAATGTTTCTAAGACAACAAATAAACACATCATTGAAAATAGGTCTTAGAAACCATCACCAACTTACCTATTTGGCAAGTTGGGCACCTCTCTCTTTAACAAATTTAATGAATTTAAAATGCGGAGGGTTAAGAGTACCTTTTCTATCTTTTGAGACAACTTTGCCCTTTACCTCATTTATATCGATGATTGATTTGGGTGCACAATTCTTCTTTGCATGTCCGTATCCTCTCAACCTTTGATTTTTGCCATTTAATTCATTGATACCTCCATTTGCTCGTGTCACTTGCGGCTTCCTGGTGATATTTAATCTTGTCTTTGGCATATCTTTTCTCTTTGCACATGTCTCTTGTCGCTTCTTTACAACTTCACCTCTTGTTTTTAGCATCTTTTCACTTTGTATGCATCGTTTGTGGATCATTGATGACTTATTGTCTTGGTTTTGATATAACCTCTTCGTTTGTTCCTTCGGCTCCACTTCTGACATTATGTAACTCTGCCCAAGACATTTCAACAAATTTCCTTGGTAACCATTTCAATTTGGATCCGTCTTCATTAGACATAAACTTAGGGAACCTGAATGGACATAATACTTTAAAATACTCAACCCTATTACAATAATAAAATCTCAAATCCAATTTATCATAGAAAACACGAGATGTAAAACAAAAATCATTCCTAACAATACCAACAAAACTATCACTGGCTAGTGATGAAGGATGAAACGATGAAGCATATCCACTTTACCTAGAAAAATCATTCTCATAATCTCTTGAAACAGTCTTAGGGTTGGATTTTGATTTTTCAAAAAATTTCTTAAGTAAATCAATTTTAGAAACAAGATCTGACCTTTGCTTGGAAATCATATCAAAATTATTTTTTAAAACTATGTTTTCATTTTCAAGAGAATCTACTTTAGAGAGCAAATTATTAATTTCAAAAATGACATTCAAAAATTCTTTTGTACCACAATAATCATCCAAATGCAATTTAGATTTTTGGACACTTTTTTTACCATTTTCAAAAAAATCAATTTTTCTCTTTAAACTCAAGCTCTTTTTAGCAAAACGTAAGTAATTTTTCCATAACAATATGGACATTTTCATTATCATCATCTCCATCACTACCACTAAAATCACATGAATCATACATCACATTATCATATAAGGATCTATCACCATCAAGAGAGGATACACAAAACACATCATCTATGGTATATACACGTGATCGGTTTAGCTAGGATGTTAAGCCTAATCGAGCTAAAACCAGGCTCTGATACCAATTGTTGGCCTAGTGAGCTACCCAAGAGGGGGTGAATTGGGTAGTATTAAAAATTATCGTAATATAACACTTCAAAAATCAAATAATTAACTTTATCCTAAAATTAATTATTATCTTTATAACAGCGGATATGTGTTATCAACTAGGTGTACACCCAAACAACAAAATATAAACAATATAAAAAAATAAAATAAAACACTATGATTAATCCTTGTTCACCAAGCTATTCTTGGTTAATCTAGTCCTCCGAGCTCCGCGGAGATTCGCACCCACTAATCACTAAGATTCCTTTAAATAGGTTAGAACCAAACCCTTACAAAAATAATTATTTTCGCAGGCTCAGAATCAGCCTTTACAAATTCATTTTCTCATAAACAACCTTTTCTTTTTCCCAAGCTCAAGAATAACCTTTTCTTTATCCCTGGCTCAAGAATAACCTTTTTCTTTCTTCAGGCTCAAGACTAACCTAATTCTATTATAGGGAGAATCACAACCTAATTCTTTTTATATCTTAGGCTCAAGAATTAAACCTCACAATCACTCCAAGTATTATTTTCTTAAGTAAGGATGGAACTTTTACAATTCATTCACAATTAATCATGATCAGGAAGAATCACACATAAGCTCTTTTCAAGGGAAAGAGTAACCTAACATTTTTCTACTCTAGGCAAAGATCATACCTCAATCTCTTTACAGGAAGTGATCAAAATCCAAAGCTACCCCTGATTAGATATTCCCAATAATATCTAATCCGCACACAACTCACCAATTACAGAATGGATAAACTTTTTCCCACTCAGAATTTCTACCACCCCAGATTAATTAATACTCTATTAATGTCCCAATACTAATGATAGAAATAAAGTGAGAAAATAAAATCTTATTATAATAAATAATGCGGGTAGCACAATTAAGCACCTAATCAGATTAACACACAAATCATTTTTGAAAGATTTTTATGCTTTTAAAGTTCAAAAAATATTTCTCAAAAAGATCAATTCACCAAGCAAATAATAATAATAAAATAATCAATTAAAGAATGAGCCTGAAATGATCTTACCAGGAAAACACCAAATAGATTGCACATAGTATCGCAAGACAACTTAGATCGGTGACGCTAACTCAAATAGCGCTTAATCGATCTCTCAAAATAATATCATAATAATGAATCTTAGAAAATCTTAGGAACTTAATAGTTCTTGATATTGTGTGTATTGTCCTCTTGTTATATGAAATCTGCAGGTCTATATATAAGGAATTAGAATAAGCCTTCCAACGGCTAGTCTTCAAATAATAAGTATCTAAAAAGCACTTATAAACCACATATATCATTATGACTTAATCCTGGTATAATTCACTCAATAATATCTTTTAAAATATTCATTTAAGTCCCTCAAACTTTTACTCAAACTCAATTAGATAAGATAGAAAGAACTACATCTACGAAATTGAGAAATATCAAAAATACTTGAACCATATCTATAGGGATATTTAAATATTAATTAAATAGATCAAAATATATCAGATCTCTAAGACATCTCGCATATCTTAACCATAAACGGCTAGTAACGGCTACAGTTTGAATCAAATCTGAAATTCCATAAATCTTGAAACAAATTCATCTATTGATCGACCAAGGCCCATCTGTTAACCTCCGGATTCAGGACATAGCCCAAGCCAGAATCTCTTCACCTACCGGTCGATCGCCCATCCGTCACCAGTCGACCGGACGATTCAACAAGTTTTACAGGTCGACTTGCCTGTCAACCAAAAGATTCAGAGACTTCCTCTTTTGGCCATAGGTCGAATTACCTGTAGACCGAACGATCTAGAAACTTCTCTTTTTAAGCATCTGTCGACCGACCAATCGACTGTTGGACACGACTACTTTTCATGTCTTAATATACTCACAAGTACACAAGATCAAGTTTTAATATAGTGCATCTTTTGATCGAATATCGTCCTATGGGAAACGTGTTTGATTGATTGAATATCGTGATTTGCATAGTCTTATATTATCTCGACAGTTCAAGAAATATTTGAGTTTGAATATTTAAAAACTAAGTTAAGCTAACAACTATTAGGTTAACTCTAATTAAATGGATTACCTAGGGATTGATTTCATTCACTTAATACATATTTGACTTTGTTTAATTAATAATAATGGTGTTTATTCTATCCGATAATCTAGGTATCTCAAACTCGCTCATTACCTCTCCCGGGTGTAAAATGAGCGATTATGTGACTTCGCGTTAACGCCGAAGTCCCCCTCTAGCATTTTATATAACACATAGTCACATGAGTCTTAACCCAACCTCATGGATTGTACACTTACTAACGCCCTCCTGGGTCGTTAGATTATCGTGATGTGTTTTACCCTAGTCTGAATCCGGGGTTACCTCTCCCGAGTGTCAAACCCAGTATTCTCAAAACCAACCCTAATACCTTAACAAGCATATTAAATTGTAATAAAATGATAAACACAATCATATTTAGACAAATAATCGTTAAAGTAACATATATTCACTCAAACATGTATTTACATGAGTTACATCAATCCCTAGATAATATTTATCTAGCCTACCATGATCTTAACCACACAAATATTAAAATAAGAAGGATTCATCATCATTTGATATGAAAAGTTAAGTTACAAAAATAGAAAGAAAGGAAGAACGATCAAATCTTAAAGTGGAGTGGTCCACTGTCGCCAAAGATCGGTCCTGAAATGATTCATCTTCTCCAAATGTTGAATCTTCTCTTTGAGTTCTCAAAATATGCTTAAGATCAAGTCTATCAAGTGTGGAACCATTCTTGACAAATGGGGAAACCAAGAGTTTAAATAAAAGGCTTCAAAATATCTAGAAAATATATATTTTCTGTATAGAGAGACCATTGCGGTGGTGGTTTACCGCTGCAGTAGTGAGTTAAGTTGATTAACTTCACCGCTGCGGTGGTGAACCAAAACCTAAACTCTCTATACTTTCACCACCTCGATAGTGAGACTGGCATAGCTCACTTAACTTTTATCACCTCAACGGTGACTTCTGCACAATTCTCCCTGCATCTCCACCGTCTCAGCGGTCGCTTTGTTGTCCTGAAACCTTATTTCTCTCACTGTTTTTCCATCACTTCGCTTGTTTATCCATTGATTACGTCTATACACCAGATTTACATAAAAATAAAAATAAAATGCAATAAAATATTACTAAAACACTCGAAAACTACCAAATTCGGCTTAGAAGTAGATAGGTATTTTCAACCTATCAAATACCCCCAAACTTAGAATTTTGCTAGTCCTCGAACAAAACATCCTAACACTAAAATAAACTAACTATACTAATTAACTAACTAACTACTAAAAATGAATAAAGTTTAAAAAATAAGAAGTAAACGCATGCGAGTTACAAGTTCAATCGAAGAAACCAAGTTATTCCTCCCTCAACAGCCCTCAATCAGATCAAGTTCAGGAAATAACACACACCACGTGGTGTTCTAGAATTTCAACACTCAATATCAATAAAAACCATTCTAGATCCATTTAAAATGTGTGTGTGAGAACCCAAATATATATCTATCCAAACACCGGATTGGATTATTTAATAACTAAGCTCATGACTTAAACCGTTTAAGGATTAGGAAAACCATATGCTTGACTAGGCTCGACTATCCACTAATGTAGGTTCTAAAATTCAAAGATCAATAGGGCTTGGATAGGCATTGGAGAATGGCCAAGGGTATCTCAAGAATAGAAAATAGGTAATCGTTATAATTACAATAATTAAACGATACCCGAGGCACAAACACTTGTCTCTATCTCTCTCATAACCCCAAATATTTAAAACACAACCCTAAACAAGACTTTAAGAACTTTGTATCCACTTGTCAAAAAAACGAAAGTAAAAACTATATTCACATAGTTTGTTTGTTTGTTTGTTTGTTTTACCATATAACACACCCCCAAACTTATTCGATTTTGTACAATTTTAGGAGTGTGTAAATAGAACTCAAAGAATGACAAGTGAATACTCTAATACCAAACCAATACAAATTCGTCTGAAACCCGACCACTTACTTCAAGTAGCATAAAATAATGCTAACTTGATTTCACTCAATTCGTGCATTTGTCTTAGAGACAAAGGTTTGGAAATTTTTTAAATGGATAGGGAATTTATACATGTTCATAATTGAATAGGTTATCGGCTTCGATAGGGTAAAGAGGGATAAAATTTTCAAGGTTAGCTTCAAAGCTTCAAGCTATAAAAATGAAGGCCTAAATCATGCCTCCTAAACTACCTCACCTAGGATTTCACCTCAAGTTTCCCCCAGTCAAGTTCTAGATTCCTCATATTTGTCATGAACTTATTACTGAATAATCGACGTCAAATCGTTCAAATAATTATACAGTGAGTCTTCGCTATTGTGCGATTTAGGATCAAAATAATTTTTACCTAATCGACATGCCAAGCACACAAAACACACATGGATGGCATCACCCCCGACCTCGATATACAATTAGGGGATAATTTTCATCATTGGAAAATTTCCCGGACGACCTTAACAACTCAACACGCAAATGCTTTATATATAAACATCTCTACATTAAATCTAAATATTAATATACATACACTAAACTGAACATTTCACATGCATAATCACAAAAATTTAAAATAAAACTTAACTATATGTTAAAATCTATAATATACATCTAAGCTTTTAAAAAGCATAACTAAGCCTACATAAAACATCCAAATATAATACATCAAAATTTTGTTCATCCTTTTCTAACAAAAACAAAATTAGATGAACATCCCCCAAAACTTGAAATAGGCAATGTCTACACTGACTGAGCAGCGAACCCAATAACAGTATATAGAATTCATGAGAAAATATTGGGTAACACATACCTAGGAGATAAGACATAGAAGTCTCACCTCTTACTGTCCACCTGGAGGGACGTCATCTCCACCACCGTCTCGGTGGAAAGGAAAGTGTGGAGGTTGCAAAAGGTATGACAGTAATTGCGGTATTGGCATATAAGCGCCCATGTCGATGCCGAGGTACTCACTAATGAGCCATTGCAGTTGATCTTGTTGATGCGTATACTAATCCAGGAACGTCCAGAGCTCGGCATTTCGAAGATCCGAATTATATTGCCCTTGGTGAAGAACGCGATTGTCGAGCCGAACATCCTAGAGCTCCTTATAGACCCTCTCTAAATTAATTGAGGGTCGGCCGGGCTCTTCTGGAATTGGGGCCTCAGTTGGCCCTGCCTCTTCAGCTTCGGGCCCTTCCTCTTCTTCAACTTCTGGATCGCCCGCCCCTTGCGCTTCGGCTTTCCATATTCGATTTATCATAGAGACATCAAGCAGAATGATAGGGGGGCAAGGGCTATCCCCAAGTATTAATACACCGGCCCGTCAGAATAAGTCAGTCAAGAGCGATGGAAATGGAAGATCGGCCTTTGTTGTTTGGATGGCATGAAGAATAAAGGAATAGATCAAGAACTCGACATTGAGTGGCTTACCTGTCTGAATCAAATAAAGCCTCGTGGCCCTTTCTTTGGAGATGTCTGATAAGTGAGATGTCGGGAGAAGACTTCCGCAAACAAAATGGTGCCAAATTTTGGTCATCAGATTGAGGAATTTAGCCGGGAAAGTGGCTAGACCCGACCCTGTGTGAGTCCACTGGATGTTGCCTGAAGTGATAGCATGGATCACCGTCTCCATGCTCGGATTTCTACCCCCATATGGTTCGTGAGATGGTTCCAGGGCCATCAATCCCAAAACTTCATTGATGTGCTCGGGACTGAATGAGATGGGGCGAGTTCAGACCCTTGTCCGGCTGTCATTTATTTCGGTAATGTTTGCATAGAATTCCCGCACTAAATCCACCTCGCCCCGGGGTGGTGATTTGCAAAAACCTTCCCAACCGCGGCTTCGGATCACATCCTGAAATTCTGCCAGGAGACTTTCTAATTACCCAAAACCACGTTGCCGAATGCATGTTCGTTTATGTTCGAAGTGGTTAAAGTGCTCCTCGGCCTGTTTTAACACAAACCGGGCGAAATCATAATCGACGGCGAGACCCCCGGCACAAGAACTCGAATCTTCTCCCCTCGGTCTCTTTAATGCGGCACATTTTGTCATGGTTCCTATCAATCACAATCACAAAAACGGCAGCCCAATCATATATGAACAATGGAAAATAATCTCCCGAATCAACACAGTCAAGAACACGCAAAAATCTCAATATGCACACACCAATCGCAACGGTTTCACAAAATTTCAACAATGTAGCATGTAAGTTTGTATCACACAATGAAACAATCCATACAAAACATGTTTATCACCAAAAAGTAAACCAAAATCCCATAGTGATAAATAAAATCGCGAAAATGGGGTTCAAAGGTTTAGGGCACAATCAAAATTCAACCATTCTTGATATGAATATGCAAATCAACCAAAGATTTCAACATGTAGATAAAATGTAGGATCAAAAGTACTTGTTGAAAAACATTTGTTCCAAATGATTAAAAATGGGTGAAATCGCACCTTTTGTTCCTTAAACCCTAGGATTCGAAAATAGGGTAGAAATTGATTTTTGGATGATGATTCGTGGTGGAAATCACAAATTTTGAAAATGGAAGGATGGATTTAAGGGTTGGAAACGGTTTGGGACGATGAAAATGGAGAGATTTGGGATTTTACAGGAAGTTGTGGCAGTTTAAAATGAGCGGTATCGTTTTATTTTAACAGAGGTTTCACCGCCACAGCGGTGAGCCTCCTGCTAGTTTTTCCTGATTTCTTCAAGTTTTCACAATAAGGCTCCACACCACGTGCTTCCACTTCACTAGTTCAATGATTTTAAGTGCGAAACACTTTCTCGAGTATCCACACTCCTCAATTCACCTCCAAACACGCTCCCAGACCATTCCAACCTCCAAAAAGTAAGTAAAAACAAAAGTCGGGCAAGATCATACCCTCAGTTTCATATCAAAAAGTGCTTGATTTACCATCCCCAACTAGACTTAGCAAATTCCAAGATCAATCGTCAACGAGGGAGATACTCTCCACAACTCGCTCTTCGTTTCTAAAGTAATGTTTGATCCACTCCCCATTGACTTGGAAAATTTGTCCGTCATCACCTTCCAATTCGACGGAGCTGAATAGAAATACATGTTTGGTCCGGAACGATCCGAACCACCGAGACTTCAACTTTCCGGGAAAGAGCCTTAGTTGGGAATTAAACAACAGAACTTGTTGAACCGGGCTAAACTCTTTCATCTCTATCTTCTTGTCATGCCATCTCTTCGTTTTGTCTTTGTAAAGCTTGCCATTTGGCACTAATAGAAATCTCATCTCAAACTAAGTCATAGTCAAACCACAAATGCATGTGTAAGCAAAAGACTGACACGACCATCGTCTAAGTAGGAAAAATTGTTCCGCGTAAGAAAACACATGTCTCCTGTTCACCAGTTCATACTTGGTCGAAAGCACGACTGGTGGCCACTAAATAAGCACTACCACTTTCGCCGCAAGTGTACGGATCAAGTTTTAGTGTAGTGGACCTTTCGGTCGGGTATCGTATCCACAGAGATTAGTGTTATTACTATTGAATACCGTGATTGTCATAACTTAACTTTATCTAGGTGACAAAAATGGAATATAATTAATTAATACTAATACTAATATAGCCTAATTTAACAATACTAATACTAATATTAATATGGGATAGTTTTGAGAGAATAGGTTATCTACGGATTAGTTTTGTTTACGAATACATGTTCAGTCGCGTTTTAATTTATGTCAACGACGTTCAACTTATATGATAATCTCAGTATCTAAACTCCTTCATCACCTCTTCCGAGTATAAGACGGGGGAATATGCAACTTCGTGTCAACGAAGAAGTCCCCTTCAACGTCTTAACGTCCCTAGGCCGCGTGAGTCTCGCCCCAACGTCATTGATTGCACACAATTCAACTCTCTCTCGGGTTATTGGATCGTCGCGTTGTGTTTACCCTATCGACAATCTCCGTTCTAAAACTCCCTCGCAACCTCTCCTAAGTGTAAGACGAGAGAATACGTGACTTTGCGTCAATGTCGAAGTCCCCCTCAATGTCTTAACGACTCTAGGTCACGTGAGTCTTGTCCCAACATCATCGATTGTCCACAATCTAAACCCTAACCGGGTTATAGGATTGTAGCGTTCGTTTATTCTAGTCCAAATCTGGGATTTGTCAAACCTCATATTCTTGATATGTAAATCTAAGCAATATAAACAAACAATATGTCACATACAATTAACATAACGAAGAACAATCGCGAACAAAACATAAACTCAACTAAACAACATTTTCATAAATTATATTAATAATGCTTATACAACCTATGTTTAGCCCATGGCCATAACCACGTATACAATATAAAATGGCGTAAACATACTCAACAACTACCAAAATATGTAAAACAAAGAGAAGAAACGAGGGACTTAGCCAATATCCGAGGAATAGCCGCTAGAACCATCCACCGATCGCTTTCCTCTTCATCCTCCACCTCGGGTTGAGAGCTCTCCCTCAAAAATCCCTAAACCTAACCCTAAAATATTGCCTAAGGCCTTAGGAGCTAAAGAAGAGGGAAGAGAGAAAGAGAGAAGGGCTTAAATAGGCCAAAAAATATCTCCAAAATATCTATTCTAAATAGAGGATTTTTCCTAGATGAAGAAAACTTCGCCTAGGCAAAATTAGGTCGGTTAACTTTCTGTCGGATTTTCGCCTAGGCGAAGTTACTACAGGTTTGCAATTTTGTTTTGATTGTAACATATTCATCCTAACTCCGATTAAGGTAAGCCTATGGAAATATAAGAAAAATATCTACAACTTCCATGTTTTGAGTGTTTCCAAAATCGGATCGTATCATAGTCCAAAATAGCCTTAAAGTTACAACACCTGTAGCGGCTTTGCAGGTTTGGTGACCGCCTAGGCGAAAAGGTAGGCGGTGGACTTGGAAATGTTCTCAGTAATCTTCACAGCCTAGGGTGAGGTCTGGATGCCTAGGCAGTGGGCTTCTTTCACAATGTTGCCTCCTTACTCATTTATCCACCGTAACTTTGTTCGCTTTGGTTCGATCACATCGTTTTCACTCCGATTTCATACCTTTTCACCCCACGCACCTATTTTAATACAAAAAGAATCAAAACATATTAAAACATATAAAAATAACTATAAATGTACTCGAAAACTAACAAATTCGGATAGAAAATACATAGGTAATTTACACCTATCAACGACAGCCTATCCTAATTGAGGATATAGAAGAACGACTAAGTGAACCTATTCGGGTAGTCCAACTGAAAGAAGATATGGTTGTGTTAAAATAGTTCGTAGGTCAGATTTTTGAACTCTTGCAACAACTTTACCATTCTTAGTAGAACCCTGTAACCCCTGTTCAAACCCCAAACCCAACGGAACCAATAAACAACGACCAACCCTCCAGTTACCAAGGCCCTAGCCTGGTTACCAAAGAAACAATCCCTACTGTACCTTGAACACAAGTCACTTCGACTGTGACTAACCAAAACCCAAGTACCACCTTAGCTGAACCAAATACTATCCCAGTTGTACTAGAAACCAACGACTAATTCAAAAGAGAGATGAAAGAGCAATTTGGGAAAACATCCATACTAACAAAAAAACTACTATGAATGGAAAGGGAACTCCAGGAAGTAAAGAGGGGAGAGTTGGGAGCAAATACCCGATTCCTCGAATTGTCCTCTCTACCTCAAGTAAAGTTCCCTGACAACTTCGTTATGCCCACATTCACGAAATACCATGGTTTAGGGTTCCCACACTGGCACATCTAGAGGTATAAGAATGAGATGGGAGCGTATATCCACAACGAGGAATTAGTTGTCCAACTCTCCCAACAATCGTTAGATAGACCTGTCGCTTGTTGGTACTCGGCAATAAAACATTCAAAGGTAAAGACGCTCCTCGACACAATTAAGGTCTTCTACAAACAATATGGCTATAATCAGGAATTGTCACCAGATATGATTTATCTTCAAACCCTAACTAGGAAGAGTAAGGAAAGTTTCCTGGAATATGTTGTCCGATAGAGGGATAGAGCTTCACAAGTGGTACTGCCAATGAAGGGGACAAAGATGGTCCAAATGTTCGTCCAGGCTCAACCTCAGCCTTACTGCGAGCCTAGACTAAACACACTAATGGACTATTCTCCAACGTGATCCTTTGACAGAAGTATATAGAAGACGAAATTAGGACCCGCAGAATTCAGAAATCAACTAATCAGGAACATAACAGAGCAACACCTAAGAAGAAGGACCCTAAAGTGGTAGTGCTAGGCCAGGGTCAAAGGAACCAACAGAACATCCAACCTCAGAACAAACCCTAAAAACCAAATCCTCCCAAGTTTGAAAACCAAATCTTCTAAAACAACCACCACAATCTGCAGCACCACCTCAATATGCACCACCAACTCAATATATACCACCACCTCAATACGCACTACTTCCTCAATTCACACCACCACCTCAGTTTACACCGCCACCTCAATTTGCTTATTTTCTAACTCTAGCATACAACCTATATCCATATCAACCTCCATATAAAGCTCCGCCACAACCTCCAAACCCATCCAACTACCAACAGAATTATAAATCCAATTAGCAATACAGAGAAGCAAGGCAATTCATCCCTCTCCCTGTAACCCTTTCTCAACTATTCAAGGAATGTATTAAAAACAAAATGCTTGAGCCTATATCCCCAAAGCAACTGAACATCAATAGCCCATACTAGAACCCAAACTAATTTTGTGTTTATCATTCTAGAGCACCAGGCCACCATATTGATAACTGCATCTCTCTGAAACACAAAATACAAGACCTGATAGAAGCCAAGGTGATATGTTTCCCAAGAGAAGGGGAGACAACTCAGCCTAGTTGTCAGCAAAACTCGTTGCCCAGGCATAATAACTCAGCTACAATTGTCAACATGGTCGGGCAAGATTGGAAAATCGATTTGAAAGATTATACCGAAATGTGGAAAACTGATCCCAAACCACCAGGAGAAGTATGGGTAGAGGCCCAAAATTACCCTAAAGCCTACTAGATAGACATGTCGGTCTCACCTACAAATGATAAACCTATCTATCCTACCAGTTGGGGAAATGAATTAAACGAAGAAGACAATAAGGGTAAAGAACATATGATGTATGAAAAATCTAAAACTAATAGGTGAAAAATGAAGAACCTCTCAAGGGAGAAAAGAACTAAACCAAATGTGGGGAAGAAATTAATACGCTAAGAAGGAATGTCACCGACATAGTTGTTGTTGTCGAGCAGGTCTTGAGTGTGTACCAACCACCCGAGAAGGAACCCCCAAAAAATAAAACATTTCTCCCATATAAGAAAAGATTTGACCTCAATTACCCAAGTCAAGATGATGTTGAGGACAAATCTAACAAAGCCTTGGAAACTTGGTGGCAAAATAATCCCCCCGCCAAGGAGAACTTCAGCACTCAGGGTAGATAATCAAGCTATTCGAATCAGAACAATCCCTGGACTAACATGTTCAACTTTGGCTTAATGAAGTTGAACCTTGACTAACCATAGGGCTTGTTTCTCACTTCACCCTACAACCGCAAGCTTGTCAGAACCCGATAATAATCTGAGCAGAAACCATACTAACCTTCGAAACACCAAAGAAAGAACTCGTAAAAGACTTGAAAGTGGTGCCTTGGAACTACTCTACGACAATAAAAACCAATTTCGTAAGGATAGAAGACCAAGTATACGAGATTGGTTGTATTACTCGAAGTGGGAGAATATTTGTCGCCCCAGACCTACTAAAAGTACCAGACAAATAACCCAAGGGTATCCCTAAGAAGACTGTCACTGAGGATGAAGTACAAGAATTCCTAAAGGCGATTAAGAACACTGAGTATAAGGTCATCGAGCAATTGAGCAACCGCAAAGATTTCGATCCTATCGTTGCTAATGACCTTTGAAGTACATCAAAATACACTACTAAAAGTCCTTAATGAGGCCCACATACCATGTTCCATATCACAGGATCACTTCACTAATATAGTGAAGAATATCCTCAGCGCCAATCTCGTAACCTTTACTGACGACGAGATACCCTCAGTGTAGTATCGGGACTTCATCCTCTCTAGAGTTTTGGTAGACATTGGGTCTGCACCAAACATATGCCCTCTGACTACGTTAAAGAAGATAGGGGTAAACAAGGACCGAATTCGGAACACTTCTATCATCATCAGAGCCTTCGACAACGAAAAGAGAGAGTCCATGGGAGAAATTACACTACTAATTGTTATAGGCCCGATCATTTTTCAAGTAGACCTGTACATCCTAAACATACTGGATGCCTATAACCTACTCCTAGGAAGGCCCTAGATACACTCAACTAGAGCAATTCCTTCATCCCTCCACCAAAAGATGAAATTTATCTTTGAGGATAGTGTTATCACCGTCTATGCTGAGTAAGATCATGCCATCTACCGAACCCCTGTTGAACCGGTAATAATAGCTGAGCATGCCAACTAAGCAGCTTCATTCCAGGTATTTGACATTGCTAGTGCTTCATTCGTTCGAGAAGGAAGCGTACCAACAACACCCAAACTTTCCCCTAAAATCATTTTGTTGGCTACCCACATGAACATCATGAACTACAACCCGAAGATAGACATTTTTAAAGGCAAAGCAAGAATGAAATCCTTATTAGGGATCAGACAGAAGCTAAACACCTACGGCCTGGGATTTGATCCAAGCCTAAATAGGAAATTCAGTAAACGATCTAGGAAGAATGGAGAACTGGGCATGATACCTCATATTCGACTCAACTTCCTGTGCACCACTGGTATAGTCCAAGCCGACAAAGAAGAAGAAAAAAAGATAAACCAGACTTTGCGATAATCCCCTACCAAATCGAGCATAACCTTTCGGCACCATGTTCAAAGGAGTCAGTATGCATGATCAACGAGGAAGAGAATGACGTCAGAGTAGCAAGGCTAGCTAGCAGCCTCAGTAATTGGAAAGCTCGTCCAATCCCAGTGCAACGAGGAGGTTGGTAATTAACAAGTATCTATAACATCGCATATCTGACTAGCCACCAGATAGCAGAGATTATAATATCTCTAAGCTTCTTTTGACTTTTTGAATTTCTCTTTTTGTACTGTTATACTAGACATACTAAAATAATAACATATTTAAAATCAGACTTTTGTGTTTACTTTACAGTGTCTAAATAAACTTCAATATAATCCATATAATAATAGACTACCTCTTCCCAACGAGTATGATCTAGAAAAGAAAACAAATCAAGAGTTATTAGAAATCGATACGGAAAATGTTCTTATTCCTGAGAACACTGAAAAAGTACGAAGAGCATCAGAAAGATTTGAGGAATGACCTATCCTGAGTCAAGACAAGACTAAAATAGTGAACCTAGGAGATCCAAAAAATCCAAATGAAACAAAGATTAGGAAGTCAATCACTAGCCAAGAGAGAGAAAACCCGATATCCTTGTTAAAGAAATATTAGGATGTTTTCGCATGGTCTTATGATGACATGCTGGGACTATCAACCGACATTGTGATACACAAGCTTCCTATCAAGGAGGAAGTCCAGCCAATCAAGCAGAAATTCCGGAAGATGCGACTTGATACAGCCTGAAAGTTAAAGAAGAGATCGTGAAGTAGTTCGAAGCTCGCCTCATCGAAGTCTGTACTTACTGCGAATGGTTGAGTAACATAGTGCCAGTACCCAAGAAATACAGAAGAATTTGAGTCTGTGTTGACTATAGAGGCCTCAATGGAGCAAGCCCAAAGGATGACTTCCCATTGCCAAATATCCACATCATCCTGGACAATTCTGCTAGGTGTAGGATTTTATTTTTTGTGGACAAATTATGTGGGTATAGCCAGATCCTAGTCGACGAGCAAGACGATCAGAAGACCGCCTTCATGATTCCTTGGTATGTATTTTATTATCAATCCATTCCATTTGGACTTAAGAACGCAGGAGCAACTTATCAAAGAGCCATGACGACCTTGTTCCACGACATGATCCACAAAGAAATGTAAGTATACGTGGACGAAATGATAGAGAAATAAAGGGAAGACGAATACCATCTAGAACACTTAAAGAAAATATTCAACCACCTCTAAAAGTTCCAGCTAAAACTCAACCCGGCTAAGTGTGCATTCGGAGTAGTGTATGGTAAACTACTTGGATTCATAGTAAATCGAAGGAGGATCGATATTTATCCTACCAAGATAAAGGTTATAGTTGAAATGCCCATACCTATAACTAAAAAAAAAAAATCGTAGTTTCCTTAGGAGAGTGAATTTCATCGCCCGTTTCATTTCACAACTGACAGCAACTTGTGAACCGATATTCAAACTACTAAGAAAGGAATCAAATGGGAAATGGAATGAATAATGCCAAGACACCTTGGAGAAAGTCAAATCCTATCTATTGAACCCTCTTGTCCAGGTACCACCCCCAACAAGGAAGACCGTTGTTCCTATACCTCACCGTCCTCCAAACTTCTATGGGTATAATATTGGGACAACATGATAGTTTAGGTAAGAAAAAACAAGCCATCTACTATGTCAGCAAAAGATTCCTCTCATACGAAGAAAGATACTCAGAACTAGAGAAAACCTATTACATGTTAGCCTGGATTGCTCAAAGGTTGTGTTACTATCTATTGTACTTCACTACTCACTTGATAACTAAAGTGGATCCTCTCAAGTATATATTTGAAAATCCTATACTCACTGGACGAATATCCAAGGTGAAAATGTTGTTGACTAAGTTCGATATGGTATATGTGACTCAAAGAGGAGTCAAAGGCCAAGCAATCGCAGACTAACTTGTTAATAACCCAAGAGTTGACAAAGGGTCCATGGAGACTGAGTTTCCTAACGAACCTATTGCATTGCTAACTAGAGATAAGGATGAGCAGATATAGTAAATGTGCTTCAACGGAGCTAGCAACTTGAAAGGGGCCGGCATCGACACCATCCTAATCTCTCCACAAGGTCAACACTTTATAGTCGCAGCTAAGCTAAAGTTCACCAACACCAACAACACCGCCATGTAAAAAGCCTGTATCATAAGTTTAGAGTTGGCCAAGATTCTAAAAATCAAAGACCTGATAGTATACGGGGACTCAAAGTTGATCATAAACCAGATCACCGACAAGTACGTGACGAAAGATGCCAAACTGATCTAGTACATCAAATACTTACTTGACCTTTGTGAAGCGTTCTCAAAGATCGAGTTAGAAAATGTACCACTAGTTAAGAATGATTTCGCTAATGCCCTTGCAACGTTAGCATCCATGATATTAGTGATCAATGATGAAGGGATTCCCGTAACTGTTAAGATACACCGGCGACCTGCTCATTAAAATTAGGTAGAGGCCGAAGAGGATGAGAAACCTTGGTACATAAATATCCAAAAGTTCTTAAGAAACCAAGAATATACTGAAGAAGCCGATAGCCTAAGTCGGAGAACCTTCCGAAGACTGGAGGGCCAATTCTTTCTCAGCGGCAACATATTTTATAAGAGATCACCTGACTTGGGTCTTTTAAGGTATGTCGACACCTGAGAAGCAATACAAATCATAAAGAAGGTTTACAGTGAAGTGTGCGGAGTACATATAAGCGAATTCATGTTATCCAATAAGATCCTATGTACTGTCCATTTTTGGTTAACCATAGAAGGCCATTTTTTTCCATTCATATGTGCTAATTACATGATGACCAGATCCATTTATCCCTAACAGACTTGTATTACTTAGCATCCCCGTGGCCTTTCTTAATGTAGGGAATAGATTCCATAGGTCTAATAACGCTAATGGCACCAAGCAGACGTTGATTCATCCTAGTGGCTATATGCTACTTCACTAAGTGGGTGAAGAAGGTTTCACTTACTTACGTCACCTAGAGGACCGTAGCGATGTTCTTCAAGGAGAATATCTTATCACGTTATGGAGTACCTCAAGTCTTGATCTCCAATAATGCCCAAAACTTGAAAGGAGGTATGATGAAAACCATTTATACTTAATTCAAGGTAGAACACAGGAATTCTATACCCTACCGACCGAAAATGAATGGAGCAATGGAGGCTACCAACAAGAACATTAAGACTATCCTAAGGAAGATGATAGATAACCACAAGGAATGGGATAAGATGCTCCCATTCACCTTGATGGCCTATCGAACATCGGTCAAAACATCAACCGAAGTCATGCCCTATTCATTAGTATATGGAATAGAAGTCATGATCCCAACAGAGGTAGAAATTTCCTCTCTTAGGATTCTAGTGGAAGTCAAGTTAGATGAGGTCAAGTGGGTATAGCAAAGACTTGACAAATTATGCCTGATAGAGGAGAAAAGACTTGTCTCTATATGTCATAGACAATGCTATCGAAATAGAATGGTTAGAGTTTACAACAAGAAGGTTCGTCCAAGAATCTATACGACAGGTGAATTGGTACTAAAGAAGATCTTCCCATTCCAAGACGAAGCTAAGGGAAAATTTGTGCCAAACTGGGAAGGACCGTTTGTCATCAAGAAAGTGTTAGGGCATGGGGCCTTAATACTTCAAGAAATAGAAGGAGAAGAGTTCCTAGAGCCCATTAATACTGATACGGTAAAGAAATTCTACCCCTAAAAAGAAAAACCCAGACTCACAACCGAAAAGAAGTGAAGGCAAAAAAGGGTATAAAATAGTACTACCTAAGGACGTAGTGAAAACCCGAAAGGGCGCTACGAGAAAAAAAAAAAGGAGGAATCGTAACAAGATACCAAACAGGAGACATCGGATTCTGGCCAGAACTTTACTTATCTGAGGATTTTGGATTCGTCTAAGGACCAACATACTACAACTGCATTAACTAAATCGAAGAATTTAACTGACAATTCTACTGACTTTGGGATATTAAAGAAGACGGGTTGGAAGTTTCTATAGATATAGAAGCCTGCGATAAGTAACCAAGTCTAAGTTTGTACTCCTAAGGAAGATAGAACTTCTAAAAGTGGATGATATACTTCACTATATAGGCCATGTTTAGAAAACACTAACTTCTTATTGTTTTTATTCTATGTTCATTCATTACTAACATTTCTATACAAATAAGTAGAAAAGACAAACGACATAAGAGTAGAGCGATGGTAGCAAGACAAACTTAATAAATTATCCATAACCCAATTTCGGGTATGTATATCTGACATTATCACTGAACCTACCACACACAATGCCTCAAATTCCCATAACAGCTGCCAATAACAATATAACCTTTATGGAAACTATCATGTGATCAAAATTCATTAAAAAGCCACAGAACCAAAAAACCACCGCGCACCATAGGATGCCAAGTTTTCAACCACGAGACAAGTGCAATACACTTCAAAGACTACCTCCAAGAAACATCCTTGACAAAATAAGAAGACCATTACCAAACGAAGATCTTCCAAATTTGAAAGAAATGAGCTAGTATTCACCGTCCAGAAGACAAGATCGAGGAACGGAGATAAGGTTTCGTTTTCTTTTAACAATACTTAACTGACAAAAATGCAGGAAATAGACACGGGTCACAAAAATACCAGCATACAAAGCTAAAACATTTGAAGCAAGGGGACTAAACCAAAGTGAGGAGGTTCACTTTCCAATTCTGATAAACAGTAAGCCTTAACAATACAGGTAATCACTCTTACCAACTTATGATCTGATATAACACACAAAGATGCACGACCAAGAAGTTGCGTCATCCAGCAAACTCAAGAATACGTCACCCAGACAAACAGCGAGATAAACCAATTTAACTCCATATTCCTGTAGCTAATCAATATCCTCCCCAGCCCATAGGTTGGGGCGTACTTCACATTGTCAATAATCACAAATCGTACAGTAGGAAGTGTCGAATTAGATTCCCCAATAGAAGCCCCAGTCTACCATTGGGGCTCATGTCATCTTGTCTATGTTTCCCCAATTGAAACAACGTCCATTTCGTCTCACAACGAGAAACAAATGCCTCAATCATAATGAACAAACCTAGGAACTACATGTCAGCTTGATTCCGGAAACGTTCGGGATACATAGAAAACCCTCGCCGGTTCGATTGACAAGCCTAAACTCATCAAAGACGTAGGAACTACGTGTTAGTGTGATTCCCGAAAACGTCCGAGATACGTAGGAAACCCTCGCAAGTTCGATTGACAAATTCAAACTCATGAAAAATACAGGAACTACGTGTCATCCTGATTCTCGACAGAGCCGGGATATGTAGGAAACCCTCGCGGGTTTGATTCCCAAAATCCTAGCTATGTGTGATGAACTACGTGTCGACCTGATTCATTTATCTGATATATGTAGGGAACATTTACAATATTTAGTCATGCCCTTTAAGCTATAAACTATTCGTGCGCATTGAACTAAGTGTCAATCAAATTCTCTGTGCAAAAAAAAGAATACCCAACAGCATTTTGACCAAATCCTTGGTAGATCACTAAGAAACGTAAGAAACCCAAGTGGGTTCAATTAAAATAAAAAGGAGAGACGAGCATCATCTTTATGACAATCTCTCATCCCTAGGTCAGGGTACATCACTTGGAATAGTTCATTAAATCTCCTGAGAAAATACACATGCATTCTCCTTGTTTGCCAAGCAATAGACGATCCTTAACCAAGGAAACTAACGTCCAACCTGACTCCTGACAAAACTCGGGACATGTACGAAACCTTCTCGGGTCACCATTGACAAAAATCCCACGTCAATCGAGATTGAATGACGTCATCAACACTAAAATCCCCATAGAGTCACATCAACAATAGAATCCCCACATAGTTTCCCAACGACGAATCCCCCAATCAATGGAGATTTAACCATACCAAGCATGATAATGACCCACCAATTTGGATCTAACCATACTAGACTTTAACTAGCCAAGGAAGGATTAGGTGTCAACCTGAGTCCTAGTAAGCACCAAGATATAAGAAACCTATATAGGTTGGGTCATCACCTTAAGCAAAATTCCTCTATCTCCAGCAAACTGTGTTTCTACCTGTCCTTAGTAGAGCACCAAGGTACATAGGAGACCCAAGTCAGTCCAATTGAAACCAGAGATATGTCAACAATCACAACATTCTCTCAGCCCTGTATCAAGGTGCATCTCCCAAGAAGTCCCTTGACTTCCTTGAGAATCCGACTACCAATCCTATTGTTAAGCAGACAACAAAAGGATACATATGCTCGAACTACGCATCAACCTGATCCTTGGTAGATTACCAAGGTATGTAGGAAGCCCTTGTAGGTACGGTTAACAATCTGAGATAGCACAGCGAGGGCCAAACTACATTTTGACTAGATTCCATACCTAGGAACTTAGTGTATGTAGGTAACCTAGGTGGGTTCGGTTATCAGACATTTACCATCCAGAACCAATAATACAAATTGATGGCCTAAGAATTACCCAAGAGAAGGGGTGAATTGGGTTTTGGCAAATAATTCGTTAATTAAAATCTACTCAATATAAACTAAGTGTTTATGTGATTTGTATTAAGTGCACAAAGGATATTCAAACAAGAGTAATAATCACAAACACAAATATATGTGAAAATTTAAAGAGTAGAGTTAGAGAGATTGACACCGGTATTTATAGTAGTTCGGCAATCATCCTTTGCCTAGTCTACTCCCCCGAGCTCCTTCGAGGATTTCACTATCTTTGATCTTCTTACAAGTGAAAAACAAACCATTTAAGTCTCCGCGTGATAAGTACGTATCTCAAAACTTTATAATCAAGAGTGAATATATTCCACTCACAAATTTCTCCTCTTGTGTAAAACCCTTACTCAAGATTTACAATGAAAATCTCACCGTCTCACAAAATGGAGCTTCAACACTCACAAGATATAGAACTCAAAAATCTATGTGTGTAAAGCAAATACAACAAACACTTAAGAAATATGAATCAAGAAAGAGTATAAGTGTTGTTGGACAGATTTTAGCTTGGAAGCCTTTGGTAATATCTCTTTGATCTTTGTAACTCAAGATTGAGTGATTGATACTTGGTGAGTTTCTTAGTTGGTGATTTTTGAACTTCCAGCTATATTTTTCCTTTTATAGATGTATATAAGTGTAGGGAGGGTATTACAATTGGAGTGTAAAGAGCTCAAGTGATCGTTGCATGTGATCTCTTCAAATGTCAAGACATGTGAGGCTCCTCTCCATTATCTCTGTAGATTTGTCAACATTCCATCTACTCTTTCCAACCTCATAATTGCTAGATATGTCTAATTAATTACAAATGACCCATTATCCAATTTATCTTTGAGGTAGTGGACAAATACAACAAATTGTTCAAGATATTCAAATGTATATAATTGAGTATGGTTGACATTTAATGAATGTAGACAAATCATGATAGAAATATTCAAAGTTGGGTAGGAATTATTAAATGTAAGGCTCCTCAACTTTGAAATATGCAGCAAGTTGTTCAAGATAAGATGCCAGTCATATTGTGGGAGATACGGCATGGGCTATCATTTAATGAGTTATCCTACCACTAAGTCAAAATAATATATTTGTATTCCCACATGATTATCTTGACAAATTTAAATCTAATACTTGTATTCATATATGATTTTGTACTTGAGCATGTGTATACAATATGTATAAAGCATATTATACATGTATACAATCCAATTAAGCACATACAAGCATTTCAAGCATCTGAACACTTAGAATTCATTTAGCATGATAAAAACAAAATTTTCATACCCTTTGAGTCAATTAGTCAATTAATCATAGATGTAATGATAAACATATAAATTGATCATGCATATATCATGTAGACATGTTAAACTGACATCCCATAATATGATTTTCACATTTCTAACAAAATATGATACGAGAATCCAAATTTAAGTTCATGACAAAATTCTGTATTTTAAGTTCTAAAACGTTTCAAGATGTTTTGATCAATTCTTCTTCAATTCAACATTGTATTAATCATATTAAATGATTATAACATGTTATATAATTATTAAAAGGAATATGAATCCTCATACAACAATTAGAACAAACATACGATGCCAAAACGTGAAGCCGAAAACAGAGCAAAAACAGGGCAGGAAATCGGCTACTGACATTTTTATAAATGGCTATTGTTTTGTAGTAAACACATATCCAAATTTTTCCTACTATGAACAAACATATATTTTATTGATTTAGGTTTCCATATCAAAAAGAATCACCTCATTTGGACTCCAAATGAGTGAGATATGATCAAATGAGTGAGCAAAGGTCTAGACAGGATTTTCTGTAGAACTCAGCTACTGACTTCTGCCGAAATGTTGAAATTTAAACAACCAAACCAAATTGGATTGATATTAAATTTATATGTTTCTAAATATATTTGAATTAGATTTCCAACCACATAAGATTCATCAGATTTGGACAAGTAATATGAGAGATCGGCCAATTTACTATAGAAGGTCCATTCTGATTTTTCGGACAGCAACAGTTGATTGCTATAGTGTTTTCAACACATTTCTATTTTTTGTCGTCCGTTCTTGGTTTTGGTCAATGTCTATGATCATTGTTATCCAAACACATTAAAAACATTATTTCAATGATGTTCAAAGTGTTTTGATGATCCAAATATACAATATACCTTATGATCACATAGAAACCGAGTTTGAGTAATTCAAGCATTTTTGTGATCAAAATATGAAATTTTCAATTGAGTAAGGTATGAACAATATTATTCCATGGATAATAACATAATAATTATATGGACATGTTCAAAATATTATATCAATGATATTTGGAGTGTTTTCACATTAAGATCATGCAATGTACTATTTGATCACACTAAATCCAAGTTTCAGCATATTAAATACATTTGTCATCAAGATGTGAATTTTCCAAATTTGCATGATATGATCAAACATATAATACACATTGTGATATTTAGTATATTGTACATGTTAGAAATAAAACATCACAAATGTATGAACCCTCGGTGTGTGTGTACAACCTATAGAGTTCCGAGTTCAATATCTTGAGTGATGTTGTCGAAATAAAAAATTACACTATTTAAATTATACCTTTTGACTTGAATGCATATCCATGATGTATTTTCATAATGTATGGATTATCTATACTTAAAAATAATGTTAGTTCATTTAAAAGATCAAATTAGGTGTTATCATTAAAATTACATTTTTCGAAGATCCTATAATTGAAACCGCTTAGGCTAACACCAATAATACATGAACAACCCAACAGGATTTTCCAATCTAAAACGAACACTACAAATCGCACACTCGGTTCAGGATATAGAGGTGACCCATGTGGCCTCTACTGCATCCTTAGAACACTCAGGAGATAGTCTCGTGCCCCAACTAGAGCTGAGGTACATTATATTCGATTTCTCCGTTGAGAATCTATGAAGGGACTCACCCTAGCTAGAGTTGGGGCACATTATATCCGGTTCTTCAGTTGAGATTTTGAGATAAGAGTCTCCCTAGCTATAGCTAGGTCACATTATATCAGATATTCTCCCTGCAGAGTTTTTTGATATAAGACTCACACTCATAATCAATGCAAATTTTAAAAAACAAATGATAAAAACTATAATCCTAGGAAATAAACAAGCATTGGGGCACATTTTACCTGAGGTTAAACTTTCTCCCAAGAAGTTTTCTAGTCCTCGTCAAGTAATTCCAGGTGGGATATAGCCAAAAAACTCCACTAATGTTGAGTTCCCCGAGGGTCTTCGCCCATTGTGAATTCTCTCAGTCATTTTCAATCTTGTATTAATATGATGACCCAGGAATTAGTTTTCCTAACCAAGAACCTATTCCACCAAATATCGACGATCACTAATCAGCAACGAGCCAAGAAGAGCAAGGAAGGAAAGGCGGTAGGCTACTTAAGGACAACCATATCCCCTAAGTAGGTTATTTTTCTTGGGTTCTTGGCTAAGAACTCAAAGAACCACAACCACCTATAAACCACCAACCAAGACAATCAAGGAGGAGAAGGAGGTAAACACTTAGGAAAGACCATAGCCCCTAAGTAGGTATATTCCTATCAAACCCCCTACGATTCTTTGTTGATTTTGTGTATATTGCTTTGTATATAGTAGGATCATGTAAATAATACACTTACTTTCATGTTCTTAACACGTAAAATCCATAAAAGAATCAAACAAACCCTAAATTGACCTAACAACCTTTCGATTTGTCAAAAACATCAAGCAAACACCTAATCTTAACTATAACAACCAAATTAGGATTAAATCATGCAAAAATCATTCCAAGCATCTCAAGAGCATTCAAAAATAGGCAAAGACATTCGATAACATCAAATCATCCAACCACATAGTAAAAACACGTGAGGATTCGAAACAAAACGACTATTCACACCATGAGTTGTACATAGTCTATATGATACCCCCACAAGAACATCGTATTTATTTTCTTTTTTAGCTAAACAAAACACACATATATACATATATACTAATATACTACACCAACAGACCGTTATGGCTAAGAACTTGGGATAAAGAGATGCCTCTATTCCTTCGGGTATATGTGTGATTCTTCTTCATAAACCTTCTCATTTCCCTTAGTTATGAGTAGGACTAGCATAAATATATGGTATTTATTTTCACTTTTTAACTCACAACTCACACACGAACACTAAATTAATCAAAGCAAAGGAGTTTGTTTAAGGTTTTTGACAAAATCAAAGGGTTGTTACTCAGGTTGTTCACAACCAATACTAATTGATAATCAATCAAAAAAAAATAAACAAATCAGCTATTAAACCATAACTAACTCAACTTTAACCAAAACCAATCCATCTTTTTCAAACATAACAAGACTGAACTACATTCGACCTGATATTTAGTAACCACCCAATAAACGTAGGCAACCCATAAGGGTTCGGTCACACTCTCTAATCATGAATCCAATTTTCAACGAGACAGGAATGAACTATGTCTGACCTGATCTTTTGTAACCACCCAAAGTACGTAGGCAACCCATAAGGGTTCGGTTACATATCTAATAATAAACTATGCCCCTTACCGTACCAAAACAAACTAAGTGATGACCTAATGCTTATTCGAAATACGTAGGCAACCCACGTCCAGGTTCGACCGCGTATCCAAACAACTTAGTCTTAGTTTGCATTTCATTTAGTATAGCTTGCATAGTTGGATATCTATCTGTATATAAAGTGTTCTTAGGTGTCTCTGACTAGTAGTAGTTGTAGTATTTACCTAATTTCCATTTAATCATGACAAAAATACATAAAAAGAACAAAACCTTTAAAACAAAGAATTATTCTTGTTTAAGTAATCAAAGAAAACAGCTTGGATAGTGTTTAATAGTGAATATCTATTTATACTGAGGTACCATCTTCGGAAGGGTGTCTAACACCTTTCCCGAGCATAACCGACTCCCGAACTTAAACAATATATCTGGTACATAGACCTATGGAAGTCAAAACACCAGCCATTTCAAAAGGAAAAATGAATTTCCAAATCCCGATGACCTAGCACACCATTTAACCCCATGCTAGGTGGAGACTCTATTTTAACAAAAAATATCAGCCCAAGAAATTTTTCAAAATCGACGCTTAGAAAATTCCTTGAAAAACCATTTTCAAAATGAACGGATTTGGACAACTTAAAGAGGAAGAGATGAAACTTGTTTTCATTCTCTTCCCGATTCTCTACTTCTTCTACAATTAAAATTCGGGGTACATCACTTATTATCATCTGGGTCGAAATCCCAGCTGTCTCTCCTGAGGTAAAAGAACTTTGGTATCAGCTGTGAATGGGTGAATCCAGGTCGATCAAAAAGTGCCATCTGGAAGAGATGTAGCACCATCCAGCACCTCGGGGTAAAAACTTGGTAAATAAGATAGCTTAGAAGAGCTCGATGCTCGACTCTATCCTCTCTACCTGGAAGATGATATACGTTTCCACTAGCACCCTCATGCTTTTAGGAGTGAGTTATAACGGGAACGACCCATACTTTGAGAAAATAGCCTGGATCCACCAATGGATGGAGAACCGGAGACCAACCTCTAACTAATGAGTGAAAACGGTCATGTAGCTTGCTCGGGTTGATGAATCATCAATTTCACTAAACCATGGAAAGTGTACTTGCTTTATGCCGCCAACAACTCCGTCTCATTCATTGTGTATTACAAGCTCATGATCGGGACCTCAACGTGAAGCAACTTAGGCCCGATATTGGTGACGATGGTGTCCAGGATAAGCTTGGGCAGAGGAACTGCCTCAAGTATTATCATCAGCGTCACATCACTAGACCCAGGCTCGATCACTGGGTCATGGGAGGAGCTTACCCCCCATTCTCATCTGGACAGTCAAGCATACAGATCACTGCAACAAGGCTTAATTAAACTGTTTTGTTAGAGGTGCAGGTCAGTCCATCAGATAAGGGGAGGGTGTTCTCCTCTGAGTCAAATAGTAATCCTCTCAAAGACGAATAAGCACAGGAATTATAATCAGATGAAGCAGATTCCGTGCTCAATCTGGAATAGAATAAGAGCATCCAGAGAAGAAAAAAAAAATCAATGTGATGAAAGTGAAGGGTAAAGGGAGAAAAAAAATATTGTTTACCGAATAGGAAAATCTCTCTCAAAAACTCGCAAGTGTCAAATGAATGTTGAGAACCCTCTATTTATAGAAGAAGATAAGGGTAGCCCAAAAGTCACAAGATCCAACAGCTCCACAATGCCTCGATCCCAACACCTATTTGTACGGAGAAGACACGTGTCAACCATCAAATGGATCATTGATAGACTTCTTGTGTAAGCCAGATAAGGGGCCGTTCAGAGTTCTCCAACCAAGAAATCTCGAGCATTACCCATTCTTCATCAACGCTCAGGATTAGAGGGCAACTGATGTCGTATTTTGGTAAGATGTCACCACCCACTCAAAATGTCACACGTGAAAGCGTTTCCATCTTAGAAAAGTGCCTCATGAGATAATAATGGGGAACCAGTCAAGCTCCGCTATCTGAGCACTCTCTATAATTACCAAATAGTAGATCCTTGGATCCTCAATTGAGCGCTGCCCTCCAAGCACTCTCTAGTCGTTAATTGCCAGAAGGTAGACCCTTGGATTCCAAACTAAGATCCACTCTTCGAGCGCCCTCTATTCAGTACTTTCAAAAGTGAGAGACCCTTAGGTTCTTTAACCAAGCTCCATTCTCTGTTCAGCTTCTGCTCGGTAATCATCATAAGGGAAACCGCTCGCCTATAATCAAATAGGGTTCTATAAGTTGACCCCACTCGGTTCAGCAGCCTAAAAGATATTTGGGAGTCTTCAGTCAAGTTTTGTTCTCCAACACTTTCTGTACAGTAATCATTAAAAGGGAGATCTCTCCCCCATTGTTCGAACAGGGTTTCATAAGTTGTCCCTTCTCGATTTAAGAGTTTGGAAGATCTGAGGGAGACATCGTCTGAGCATCGTCCTCTGAACAACCTATAATTGGTACAATAGCATTTTGAGGCTTCTCTAGGCCAGTTCCAAGCTCTGAACTCTGATCATCGTTCTTCTGGAATCATCTACTCATATTCTCCATTTAATAGGCTTATCTCAGCACTTACGTGAGTTCTAAATGAAGATTTATACCCCAAGTTCAATATTGAGTATAGCATGACTCATCTTAGCAATACCATTACCACAGGCTAGGCCCATTCTCTTTAATTATGTTAGACCAAGCCCATAGGCTTAATGTAAACACCGCATTTTATCCCGCCCAGTCAGTATTGAATTGAAAGTACACGTTCAGATAAATATTAAACTGAGATTTAAAGGGAATGAATTTCTACTTTGGATCACACTGGATAATATATAAAAACACCAAAAACATAGAAAAAATAAAAACTATTAAATTGGACTAAATTCAGCTAAGTAAAAGTTTCGGGTCAACCTTGAAAATCCTAAAATTTAAAGGGGTTTAAAATGACACTATTAAAGGTTGATTTTCATTAAATCGCCTTTAATATGAATAAAAATTAGATACTATCCTTCAGTTATAGGATATTTCACCAATTTACCTTGGTTACCTACTTTAACCCTAAAACATTTACTATCACTTGTTTCGTTTGTTTAACACTAAAAATATTGTTTCATTTATGCATGTTACATTCAAATGCCATCAATAAAAAAATTCAAAATACCATGATCAAAGCATGGAAATGTCATGACAAATCCAAGTTACACAAGGTAACTAAGGATTAAGACTCGGTTTGAAATTAAACAAACCAAAGTTGTCTTGAGAAACCATCAAGGCCCATGGAATAAAGGGCCAACCCACAATTTAATGACTCATAAAGATAATTAAAAAGACCAAGAAACCCCTAGAATATTCTCTACAAAATATCTAGGGAAGGAACCAAGTCACCTAGAAAGTAACTAACCATTATCGAAACTAAGCCGATCCGGTTCACCACCTTGCATATACTTAATCAAGACATTAAGTGTATAAATAATTTAATACTTGGGATGACATGCATTGGGTAGGTTCAAAGTATCAGGATATTTTCATCAAAATATCTTAGGGTTAACTAAAACCCTTGAAATGTAACTACCCATTACAAGACAAATTGAGCTGATTCGATTCCAATCCAACCAAATCAAGGCCCATAACATCAAGGGTCATCATAAATCATTAAATTCAAAGTGACACCTCAAGACCAAATGCATTGAACCTTGGAAGCATTAATGACAACCAAACCAAAATAGAGAAACTAACCTGTACTTAGCCACCAAATTGAACCAGAAGTGTCATTTCTTGCCATTAATGCACCTATGTGCAACCAATCACATTGGATATTGTGTAATCATTACCAATCATTACCAATGATTGCAAGAATTTTTCAAAGATTTGGTAATCATTTCCAAATCTTTAGATAATCTTGCACAATCCAATTTAAGATCAAGACAAGAGGACATGACCCCTAAGCCAAATAGACCCCAAGAAAGAGCCTGATAAGGCCTACACATGGGCCAATGCGCAGGATCCCTGGCCTATATATACTGCAGCCCGTTTTCACAATTTCAAGGGTTGGAACCTAGAGTTTCTCTCTCTAAACCTAGACAAAGCTCTCGGGTTCTACGGTTTCCAATTATTTTTCTTCAATAACACCTCAAAATTCTACTAAAAGTCTGCCTTGGAGGAAGTTCATGAGGTTCTTGGAGCAAGAACTCATTAAGTTTGATGGAAACCGATCGAGGACAACCAAGAAGATCAAGAAGAAGAAGAAGAAGAAGAAGAAGAAGGCATTGTGTTTAGGGAAAGACCACTCCCCTAAACTAGGCATATTTCTTGAATATCCTTCGATCTTATCTTAAATTTATTTATTTTGCTTGTACATAGCATAATCATGTATCCATACTTAAATTTCATAAATATAACACATTTAACCAATAATAAGCTAAAACAAATGGTAAATTTAAGTTACAATCATCAAACCATGTACAAATCATACAAAATCATGTCAAGAACATCCGAGAACATGTTAAGAACATTTGAGGACCAAAGTCATACAAGAACATGTGAGGATCCCAACAAAACATTTATCACACCCTGAGTTGTACATAGTCTCTATGATTCTATCATGAACACTTCAAACCGAACTTTTACTAACTATTAATACATCTATATATTGTTAATAATTGACTTACTTTATGCTAAAAACCAAGATCACAACCTGACACTAAGTCTTCAAGCTAGTGGACTGGTATTTATATATATAACTATCTATATACTACACTGACATACCTTTGTGGCTAAAAATTTGGGATAAAGGGATGACCACTATTCTTTCGGGGATAAGTGTGCACCTTCTATAGGAATGTTCTCATCTTTCTTAGTTACGAGTAGGACTGGTATATATATATATATATATATATGTTGATCCTAAGATTTTGATGGATAATTAAAGGTTAATGTTTTTTGTGGAACTAACGGTTTGATTAAGTGTTTTAGTTTATTAGTTCCAAATGATGAAGATATGATGATAAAGATAATGAAGGATTAAGAGGTTGAAGAATTTTAAAAACCTAGGAAAAACAATTCAGGTTAAAAAAATTTTAAATAATTAGGATCACACACAGCACAAAAAAAATTTTAAATAATTTTTATAAATATGTGTATTTTTAATAGGATTCCAATTAGATAAATTATTTTCTCCTATGTGTAATTGAAAAACAAATATTTATAATTAATTAAAATTGAATTTAAGTATTTAGTAAAGCTAACCAAAAAAAAAGAAATTGGTTAAAGGGGCAAAAAAGTCAATAAGAATGAATTAAAAATGAGTTTGGAAAAGTGATCCAGCATCCATAAGTCGACAGGTAAGTCGACTGGACAAAGGAAAACTCTCTGTATCTCTCGGTCGACGGGTAGGTCAACCTGTACTTAAGAATGAACTCTTTGTATCTATAAGTCAACAGAGCAATCGACATGTGAAGAGAAACGGAACTCTCTGAATCTCTAAGTCAACATATAGGTCGACTGGTAGGCACAGAATCTTTGGTTTAGCTACATCCTAAATCGAGCAGTCGACTGCTAATCTTGGTCGGTCGACTGTTGTGTCTGTTTCGGAATATTATGGAATTCCGAATTTCAATCTGAAAGTAGCCGTTACTAGCTGTTGTTTGGTTAGGATTCATGAGAGATTTTAGGGATTTAATCTTATTTGAGCTATGCAACACATATTATGTTATCCCTATTGATTTGATTTATTAAGTTTGAATATTTCTCAATTTGGTACATATAATTGTTTATGTTCTATTTAATTGTGATTGAGAAATATTTGGGGGTCTTAATTGAGATATTTAAAAGCTACAACTAAGTGAATTAAACCATAATGAAGTCTTAATGATATAAGGGGTCTAAAAGAGCAATTAAGTGTCATGACAAATGGGAACTAGCCGTTAGAGAGCTTATTTTAATCCCATTTATATAGACCTACGTTTTTTATATCATTAAGAAAGATTATGAGAAATCAAGAGAATATATTGCGCTTTTATGAGAGAAATCATATTGAGTTTTTGTGAGAGCTTTTCTAAGAGACATTCTTGAGAATCATTTACTGTTAATCATTGCTAGTACCGGATCTGAAGTAACATCGCTCTAATTATTTTTTCAGTGGATTTCGGGCGAGATCTTTCCAAATTACTTTCCATATAGTATTGGTTGATTAATTTTTGGAATTTGATCTTTAGAAATTGTTTTTTGATTTTCTTATTGAAAAATATTTTTTTTAAAACAATTTCTTGAATTAATTTGATTACGTGCTCAATTACGTGTTACCCATTTTTGTTTAAAATCATATTTTGAGTTTCTCATTTTTCTATCTCTAGTTTTGGGATATTAATTGAGTTTTAATTTATCAGGGGTGCTAGAAGCTCCGAGTGAGAAAAATCACTTGTCAATTTTTTTAATTGGTAAGTTGAGTGGCAGATTAAATATTGTTGAGTGTATTTAATCAAAGAGTAGCTTGGTCAAGCAGGATATATTGGTGTGTACTGCATTATTTATTTCCTTTATTTTATTTTGTGTTGTTTGGGTGTGCACCTAGATCTTATTACACTTATCCGTTGTTATAAAGATAATAATTAATTTTAGGATAATATTAATTGTTTGATTTTTGAAGTGTTATTTGGATTAATTTTTTAATACTACCCAATTCACCCCCCTCTTAAGTAGCTCATTAGGCCATCAATATATGTGTGTGTGTGTGTGTGTGTGTGTGTGTGTGTGGTATTTTCTTTCCCTTTTAACTAACAACTCAAAACCAAACACTAACTTGCTTAAACAAATGAGTTTGGTTGAGGTGTTCTTGACAAAATCAAAGAGACAATTCATATATCATGTTTTGATTCATGTCTTGTTTAATAACTGAAATCAACTAAAACCATCATCACCTTACATAAACGAACTACCTGATTCTCACTAATCTGAGATAAGTGGGCAACCCACGTACAAGTTTGGTTATATATCTAAATAATTTACTCTTACTTTGCATGCTGGAACTACATATCGACTTGATTCCCTATGGTTACTGGGATATATAGGCAACCTTTATATGGTTTCATCTTTAAAAAATACAAAAAATATTTCATTTCATATAGCTTGCGTGTTGAAACTACATGTCGACCTAATTCCCTGTAAAAACTGGGATATGTTGGAAACCTTTATAAGGTTCAGTCGTTTATATTTCTATACCGTATATATTGCTATTGGGTTGTCGCTGCTTAGATTTGTGCAGTTGTTTTCATTACTTTAAAAATACAAAAATATTTTTATTTTCAATCTACATTATTTGTAGTTGCATGATAGATAGTTAAACCTTTACCAACTTTGCATTACTTATTAAAATGTATAAAAAGGGAAAAACTTTAAAACAAGGGAATTGTTTTGTTAAAGCAAATCAAAGAAAACTACTTTGGTGTTGTTTAAAAGTGAATATTCATCTAGACTAAGTTATCATTTATAGACAGGTGTCTTGGGGTGCGTAAAACTTTCTCCGAGTATAACCGACCCCCAAACTAAAAGAAATCTCTAGTACAAGACCTTTACGAGTCAAAACATGGGCCATTTCTAAAATAAAAAAAATAAATTTCTAAAATCCCAGTGATCTAGCACACAATTTACCCCATGATAGGTGGAGACTCCTTTTCAAATATAAAATCTCGACCCAAGAAATTTTTCAAACCCGACGCCTTGTGTTGATCCTAAGATTTTGATGAACAATTAAGGGTTGATGTTTTAGTGGAACTAACGGTTTAATTGAGTGTTTCAGTTATTTAAGTTCCAGTTATGAAGATGCAAATTAAATGGATGTTAAATGATGATGTTGAAGATGATAATGAATTAAGAGTTTGAAGAAATTAGGGAAAACAACTCAGGTGAATTTCAACTCTTAATATCCCAATTAGGAACACACACACGACACAAAAAGTTTTTATTATTTATATGTGTTTTGATAAGATGAAATTATATGCTCCTATATGTGATTTGAAAAAAAATATTTTTAATTGACTAAAATGGAATTTAAGAAGTTAGTGGAGCTAATTTAGAACAGAAAATGGTTAAATGGACGAAAACGTAAAAAAGAATAAGTTAAAAACGAGTTCAGAGAAGAGATCTAGCATATACAAGTCAACTGTTGAGTCGACTGGACTAAGCAGCAAAAACAACCTGTATCTCTAAGTCGATAGGTCGACCGGTGAAGAGAAACTGAACTTTCCGTATTTCTAAGTCGACAAGTAAGTCGACCGGTGAAGGTAAACTGAACTCTCTAAATCTCCAAGTCGACAGGTAGGTAGACCGATGAACGCAACAACAATGACTTAGCTATATCCTGAATTGGGCAGTCAACTGACCAGTCGACTAGACACGCTGTTTTAAGATTTTGTTTATTCCAAGATTATATCCAAAAGTAGTCGTTTTTTGTTAGGATTTGAGAAAGATTTAGGAGATATTATTATATTTAAGATAAGATTCACCTAATATCTAAATCTTATTGATTTGGTTCATTAATTTTTAATGTTTCTCAAGTACATAAAATTGATTTTATTCTAATTAATTGAGAATGAGAAATATTTGGGAAACTTAATTTAAAGATTTAAAAGTCATTATTACGTAAATTGAGCCAAAATGAAGTCATAATGATATAAAACGTCTAAGAGAGCATTTAAATGTCAAGATAAGTGGGAACCAACCGTTAGAAGGCTGATTTCATTATCCTATATATAGACCTTCGTTTTTCATATATCATTAAGCAGTGAAACACATTAAGAGAGAGCTAAAAGAGTTAAGATCATTTGTGAGTCATTCTAAGAGGCGATCTTGAGAAATATTTGTTGTTAATCTTTGATACTACCGGATCTGAAGTAGCATCGCGCTATTTATTTTTTCTGTGGATTTCAAGTGAGATCTTTCCAATTACTTTTTATTTGTGCATTACTTGTTTAAATTTGGGAATTGATCTTAGAAATTATTTTTTATTCTTTATTGAAGAAAATGTTTTTTATAAACAATTTTTTGAATCTGATTACGTGCTCAATTATTTGCTACCCATATATTTTGTTTAAAATCAGATTTTTAATCTCACATTTTTCTGTCACTAGACTTAGGATATTAATTGAGTTATTATTTATCTGAGGTGGTAGAAGCTCCAAGTGAGATTTTTTGCTTATCAATTTTTATTGGTGAGTAGTGTGACAGATTAAATACTATTGGGGGTATTATCAAAGGATAGTCGGGTTTCAGTCTCTTCCTGTAAAGAGATTGAAGTAGTGATTCTTCCTGGATAGAATTGTGTTCGAGTGAATTTTGTAACGGTTCAATCCTTACCGGGTAAAAAGATATTTGGAATGTTGGTGAGGTTTTGATTCTTGAGCCTAAGGTATAAAAAGAATTAGGTTGTGATTCTCCCTGTAATAGAGTTAGGTTATTCTTGAGCCTGTAAAAAGTAGAGGTTATTCTTTAGCCTGTGAAAAGGAATTTGTAAAGGTTAATTTTGAGGCTGCGAAAAGAATCATTGTGAGGGTTTGGTTCCTACCTGTAAAAGAATCTTGAGTTTAGTGGGTGCGAATCTCCGTGGGGCTCGGAGGACTGGATTAGCCAAGAGTAGCTTGGTGAACCAGGATATATCGGTGTGTATTGCATTACTTATTTCCTTTATTTTATCTTGTGATTGTTTGGGTGTGCACCTAGAGCTTATTACACTTATCCGCTGCTATAAAGATAATAATTAATTTTAGGATAAAATTATTTGTTTGATTTTTGAAGTGTTATTATTTCTCTGATAATTTTTTAATTACTCAATTCACCCCCCCTATTGGGTATTCCACTGGGCCAACACCTTGAAAAACCCTTGAAAAATCATTTTCAAAATGAACGTATTTGGAGGACATAGAGAGGGAGGTATGAAACTTGTTTCATTTTCTTCCCAATCTCTACTTTCTCTACTATCAAAATTCAAGGTGCATCACTTAATGTCCTCACTCGCTCGTTCATTAACCATGCACCGTGTTATGGCACTTAATCGAGTTCAGACCCATAATCTTGCAACGCTAATTAAGCTCCTTGCCTATAAATACTCAAGCATTCAATGACCTAGGTAATGATCATCATTTGATTTGAAGCACTCTATAGCCTTCTCCCCCTAAGCGCTTACTCTCATGCCGAAGGGATTTCACTGGGCACAACCCAGGTAGGTCTTCGTTCAAGTATCAACTCGAAATATCTACTCGTATTGTAGGGAAGTGCCTCTAAACCACAAAGAAACAAAATTTTACCGATCTCCAATCTCAATCTCCAGAGCAATGTTTTAAAAACCGGACTAGACTGGTCGATTTGACTGGTTGAACCGTTGACCGGTCCAAATTCAGGTCCAGTTAACCAACAAAAATCGTTCTAGGGTAAAACCTTGGTGAACCAGAGCAATTTTTCTTCGACCAGATGGTTTTTAAACAAAAGCGCAATTTTATTTTATTTTTAAAAAAAAAAAAAAAAAAAAAAAAAAAAAAAAAAACTTGACCCTAAAAATCCAAAAGTTGTTGTTGCCGTCACTCTCTTTTCTCTATGAAGCATCCATTTTTTCTTCATTCCAAATTTATATAAAAAATTTCCCCAAAACAACCCTAATCTTGCAAAAAAAAAAAAAAACTGTTCTTCCTCATGGAACCTTCGACAACAACGGGCTCTGACAGCAAACGACAGACGGCGAACTTCATATGGTGGACAGCCGACCAATGAGCAGTGATTTTTTTCGTCGCAACAAAAGATTCTCATCCACAACTTCTCCTCTCTTCGTCGCTCTCTCTCTTTTCGTCACTTTCTTCTTATGACCGTTTGTAATTGTGAAGTGTAAACCCTAATAGAAGACAAAAAAAATCGACATTGAATTGGAATATGTGTTATGTTAGAGCATGCATGAGGACAAAAATGAAATGGAATTACACATTTGCCATCACCTCCAACATTTGGAAAAAATCAACCAAAAAGCTAAAAATAAAAGGACAAACTGGGAGTGAAAATTACAAAATTGCCACCAACTCTTTTATATATGTTATAAATATAAATATGTATTTATTTATTATATTAATGATTTAATTATGACATCACGGTTCAACCACGGTTCACCAACCAGTTGAACTAGTGACCCGTGACCTGATGACGTTTCCAGTTTGATTTCCGGTCCAGGTTTTAAAACATTGCTCCAGAGCACAACACCCCCACTTCAGTGAGAAAAGTCCACGTGTACCCTGATTGGACCAACTCGAGGTATTAACTATTTTTAGACACCAACAATAGCGCCATCCTCTCATCCAGTTATCGAAAGGCCAGTAAGGAATTTTCCTGGATTTAATGAACCATGTCTCTCACCAAGTAACTCTCATTCTCTTTCTCTTCATCTTTAGTCCTCACTATTTCAACTCCTTGAGCACAAAGAGTGAAATCCCTAAGGCATTAGTGCACATCCTTTTAACGCGCAAAAGCTGCTTAGATGCACATAACGTTGTAGCTGTGCTTTTAGCCCTCACGGGCAAGCACCCAACCATCTGAGAAATGCCACAGCATGGATGGTAGTAGGGGATTTAAACGATATTTCTAGCAGCTTAGAGAGGAGTAGGATGCATATCCCAGGTGATATCCAGAGGATAAGGAACTTCAATGATCAACTGAAGAGATGCGGCCTGGATGACTTGGGGTGCAATGGACTTAGATTCCATTGGAATACTAGGAGAAGAGGCTTTGTAAACATTAATAAGGGACTTGATAGTGCGGTTTCCAGTTTCGAGTAGTACACCAAATTCCCTAAGGCTTACGGTAACAAACCTATCACGTACTCAAACTACTCTCTTATCCAACTTTGGAGGGCAAGTATGCAGCTTACCCCTTGTAAACATAAGCTCTATAGATTTGAAACTTCCTGGTTGTCCCATGAGGTTTTGAAAAAGGCTTAACCTTTGTATGTCGATACCAAAAACCAATGCCTTACCACTTAGCTATACTCCATATGGCTTGGCCTATTTTAGATGGTAGAACGGGGAGCCCTTGATCCAAAAGTAGGGCTTGAAGAACAAACCAAGCCGAGATGTGCAAGAACGTGAGGATATAACAAGGAAGCAACAAGGTTCTCCCTTTAGGACCGACTACAACAAGATCGCAATTCTAATAGAAAGAAACGGTAAGCTCTCCACTTTATTGACTTGCAATGCTATACAACTCAAAGTTGAGGAAGTACTGGCAGAGCTAACCTGACTCGAAGAGTTAAGATAGCTAAAAAAAGAAAGGACAGAGAAACTGGACAAAGTTGAAAGTGGAATAGAATAAATTATTATACACAACGGTAACCGCAACCAATGCACTTATTTTATTTTATTTTTTTGGCTTCAAGACAAAGAACCTGTTGGACCTAGCAAAGAAAGAAAAATGAAAAAGAGTCATAGAGGGCAACTAATGCGAACCTCACCAAGGATTAGTGAGACCCGAAATCAACTTAGGGTTTATTCGCGAAGATAGAAACTAAATCAGATTTTGAGCGAACTAAAAATACAAAAATTGAAAGACAGATTACCTTGACCCAACATTTATGAACAATATGCGAACCAATGGTATAATGATCTTGACCCAATGATTATAATGAATCATGTACCAAAGATATAAGTTTGAACGCCACAAGAAACTCTTGATAAGTTCAGGAAAAGTTCTTTGAAGAACTAAAGAGAAAACTCTCACAATTTTATTAATCAAAAGTAATGTGTGAAATTCATAGGTCTACAAAGCCCCTTAAATAGGCAACCAAGAGAATAAGAAAAAAACCCTAGTACACTTGGAAATTTGTGGGTCTACATGGAGGAAAAAGGAAACCCTAAAATTTAATTGTTAAATAAAGAATAAGGAAACTTCCTAATTTGTCTTACATTCCTAGTTGGAAAAGGAAAAGATTTACTTGGCAATCAAGCCTTACAAATCAACCTAAAAAATAATTAAAAGACTTAAAATAATAAAATAAATAAAATAAAATTTTTGGGTCTCATTCTTGGCCCGTTCAGGATCACGCTTTAAGCCCATTCACTTGCCTTGATGAGATGGATAGGGCCTTGATTGTCCGATGGGCCTAAGTTAGGCTTCACCATTGTAGTTTCGGCCCCAATCTCTCTAATAAGGTTATTAAGTGCTTCTTTGAATCTTTTTGCTCCTGTCCTTGTTATTGGGCCAACTAGAACATGCAACGGATCTCTTGGTGCAGCTGATATATTCTCATCATTCCCTTCCTCTTGAAAATGATTTGTCCTCAAATCTTCACCTACACCAAACGGAGACAAGCCAGTCACACTAAAAGTAGCACTTACATTAAACTAACCTGGAAAGTCTAATTTGTAAGCATTGTCATTAATTCGTTCCATCACTTGAAAAGGGTCATCCCTCCTTGGAAGTAGCTTAGAACGCCACTGTTGGGGAAACCGTTCCTTTCTCATATGCAACCAAACCCATTCTCCAGGTTTAAATACAACCTTCATGTGCTCCTTATTAGCTTGGTTGGCATATTGCTCAGTTCTCCTCTCAATATTTTGTCGGGCCTTCTCATGGATCTGCTTAACAAAATCAGTCTTCTTCTTCCCATCTAAGTTGACACGCTCATGCATAGGTTAAAAAGTTAAATCCAAAGGATTCAATGGATTAAATTCATACACAATTTCAAATGGTGAAAATTTAGTTGCAAAATGCACACTCCTATTATATGCAAACTTTATATGCAGCAAACAATCTTCCCATGTTTTCAATTTCTTTTGTATTATAGCATGCAATAAAGTAGATAAAGTCCTATTAACTACTTCAGTTTGACCATCAATTTGTGGGTGACAAGTAGTAGAAAATAAAAGTTTAGTTTCAAGCTTACCCCACAAAGTCTTCCAAAACTAGCTTAAGAACTTAGCATCTCTATCCAAAACAATAGTCTTAGGCATGCCATGAAACCTAACTATCTCCTTGAAGAACAAATCAGGAACATGTGATGCATCATCGATTTTATGACATGGAATAAAATGAGTCATCTTAGAAAACCTATCTACAACCACATATATAGAATCTCGACCTCTTTTTGACCTAGGCAAACCTAACACAAAATCCATAGAAATATCAATCTAAGGTTCACTAGGTATAGGCAAAGGAGTATACAAATCATGAGGCTTAACCTTAAACTTAGCTTGCCTACAAATAATACACTTCTTACAAATTCTCTCCACTTCACGTTTCATATGAAGCCAGAAGAAGTGTTTATGCAAAACATCTAAAGTCTTAGATATTCCAAAATACCCCCATTAAACCACCCCCATGAGCTTCTTTAAGAAGCAAGTCACGCAATGAACATTTAGGCACACATAATTTATTTTCCCTGAACAAAAATCCATTATGCCTAAAGAACTTACCAAATGCCACTTTCTCACATACATTGAATACATTACCAAAATCAGAATCATTAACATACAAATCCTTAATGTACTCGAAACCAAGCAATTTGGCATCTAAGGTAGAAAGTAAGACGTACCTTCGAGATAATGCATCTGCCACAACATTTTCCTTACCTTGCTTGTACTTGATCATATAAGGAAACATTTCGATAAACTCCACTCACATGGCATGTCGCTTGTTCAGCTTTTGCTGACCCTTCAAATGATTTAAAGATTCATGATCCGTGTGAATTACAAATTCTTTTGGCCAAAGATAATGTTGTCAAGTCTCCAATGCCCTAATCAACGCATACATCTCTTTATCATATGTAGGGTAATTCAAGGCTACGCCACTTAGTTTTTCACTAAAGTAGGCAAGCGGACGCTCTTCCTGCATTAGAACGGCTCCAATACCTATTCTTGAAGCATCACATTCAATCTCAAAAGTTTTTGTGAAGTTAGGTAAAGCAAGCAAAGGTGCATTACTCAGTTTTTCCTTAATCAAATTAAATGCCTTTTCTTGCTCATCACCCCACTTAAAACCCATATTTTTTTTTTAACAACTTCAGTTAAAAGTGTGGCTAGGCAACTAAAATCTTTCACAAACCTCCGATAGAAGCTAGCCAACCCATGAAAACTTCTCACCTGTCCCACACTTGTAAGTTTTGGCCAATCCTTGATTGTCTTAACCTTTTCTTCATCCACCTTAATTCCCTTAGCACTAACAAAAAAACCAAGAAATACAAGCTTATCCGTGCAAAAGGTACACTTTTTGAGGTTAGCAAACAACTTTTCTTTTCTCAAAATATCTAAAACAAGTTTTAAATGTTCAACATGCTCATCTAAGTTTTTGCTATAAATCAGAATGTCATCAAAGTATACAACCACATATTTCCCAATAAAAATACGCAAAACATGGTTCATTAATCTCATGAACGTACTAGGTGCATTGGTTAACCCAAAAAGCATAATCAACCACTCATATAAACCATATTTTGTTTTGAATGCGATTTTCCACTCATCACCTTCTCTCATCCTAATCTGATGATATCCACTTTTAAGATCAATTTTAGTAAACACACAAGAACCATGAAATTCATCAAACATATCATCTAATCTAGGAATGGGATGTCAATACTTTATTGTGATATTGTTGACGGCGCAACAATCTACACACATTCTCCACATACCATCTTTCTTAAGTACAAGCAATACGGGAACCGCACAAGGACTCATGCTTTCACGTACATACCCTTTCTCTATAAGCTCACTAACCTGACTTTGAAGGTCCTTTGTTTTCTCGGGATTACTTCTACATGCAAGTCTGTTTGGAATAGATACTCCAGGTACGAAATCAATTTGATGATCAATTCCCCTTATTGGTGGCAAACCATTTGGCACCTATTCGGGAAACACATCATCAAAATCCTATAAAAGAGAAACAACAACACTAAGAAGAGAAGAGTTAAGATTGTTAGTGGTAAAACAAACCTCTTTGTACAAAAGTGCAATCAAAGGTTGGTTTGAAAACAAAGCTTTTTTTATCTCACTCTCTCTCGCATAAAAACTCACTTGTTTCCTCTTTTCTTTTCCCTCGCATTCTGAATTGTTTTTCTCTTAATCTCTTTTTTTTCTCTCACTCTCCATTTTTTGCCACTCTCTCTTTTTAACCTCACTTGATCATCATACACTTGCCTTGGCGATAATGGTACAAGAGTAATTGGTTTTTTATTAAGTACAAAGGAGTATCTATTGGTAAAACTATCATGAGTTACTTGCCGATCAAATTGCCATAGTCTTCCCAAAAGAATATGTCCCGCATACATTGGCACCACATCACACAAGACCTCGTCTTTGTACTTTCCAATTGAGAACGATACGAGCACCTATTTAGTCACTTTAATTTCTCCAAAATCATTCAACCATTGTAACTTATATGGCCTAGAATGTTTTAAAGTTGGCAAATTCAACTTCTCCACCAAACTAGTGCAAGCCACATTAGTACAACTCCCCCCATCAATAATCATACTACATACCTTATCATTGACATAGCATCTAGTATGAAAGATATTCTCTCATTGTATCGTATCATCTTCTTTGACTTGTGCACTAAGAGCTCTTCTTGCAACCAGAAGCTCTCTATCAACTGGGTATTTAACATCATGTGTATTCTCTAAAGATGGCATCGAATAATCATCCGTCTCATCTTCGGTCTCAATACCTCCATCATCCCTCATAATCATCACTCTCTTATTCGGACATTGAGATGCAATATAACCTATTCCCAAACATTTAAAGCATTTAATTTCTCTATTTCTAGAAAGTTGGGAATCGATTTTACCTTGGTTCGGTATACCTCCAACTATGTGAATTTTGAGAGGTTCAGTCTTGGGCTGAAAATTAGGCTTCTTTTCCTTCTTGTTCCAATTTGGTTTGCAAGAAGAAGAAGAACCCAATTATTTCCCAACTCATGTGGAACCCTTTCATTTCAATTACTGCTCCACTTTGATGGCCATGTGCACCTTGTCAGTCAACTCAACATAATGCTGCAACTCCACCACATTTGAAATGTCACGATTTAACCTGATTAGAAACCTAGCTATAGTTGCTTCTCGGTCCTCTTCCACATTGGCTCAAATCATGGCTACTTCCATCTCTTTATAGTAGTCTTCCACACACTTAGAACCTTGTGTAAGACTTTGCAATTTCTAATACAAGTCCCTATAATAGTGACTAGGGACAAACCGCCTCCTTATAAATGACCTTCATTTCCGCCCACGTCTCAATAGGCCTCTCATAGTTTCTCCTCCTGTTTATCACAAGTTGATCCCACCATATTATATCATAGTCAATAAACTCAAGTATAGTAAGTTTTACCTTTTTCTCCTCAGAGTAGTTGTGACACTCAAAGATCAACTCTACCTTCTTCTCCCACTCCAAGTATACTTCAGGGTCGTTTTTTCCTTGGAATAACGGTATATTCACCTTGATGCTTTTCAAGTTATTATCAAGCCGCTCCCCATATCTATCTCCTCTATTGCCATATCGACGCCCAAATCTGTCTAAGCTCGCATTAGAGGCACAATCGTCTTCATCTAGGTCATTCCCATAATCATCTTCATATTCGAACCGAGGTTGATTCCTCTCTCTTCGTTGCACATTAGGAGCTCTTGGTGGTTGCCCCTTTTGTGTACTAGACTCATAGTAACGAAAACAAAGCAAACAAGAAGAGCACAAAGAAAAGTTTATGGCATAGAACAAGAATAAATAATTCTCAATTTTTTTGGGGGGGGGCCTGCTGAATTTTCCTTCTTTTTTTTTTTTTTCTGTTTCTGTTTCTGTTTTTTTTTTTTTTTCTTTTGTTTCTGTTTTTTTTTTTTTCTGTTTCTGTTTTTTGTCTTTTTTTTTTTTTTTTTTTTTTTTTGAAATACAGCAACTTTAAATTGAGATTTGAAGATGCACACTAAGAAAAAACAAAAATTAACAAAATTTGATTATATAGTTCGGCCAAGAAAATTTTAACGTAGGAATTAACTAATTACAATGAAGGAAATAGAAAAAAAAATATAAAAATGATAGATGAAACCTGATTTAGACCTTGCTCTGATACCAAATGATGCAAACCTCACAAAGGATTAGTGAGACCCGAAATCAACTTAGGGTTTTTTCGCGAAGATCGAAACTAAATCAAATTTTGAGCGAACTAAAAATACAGAAATTGAAAGATAGATTATCTTGACCCAATATTTATGAACAAAATGCAAACCAACAGTATAATGATCTTGACCCAATGATTATAATGAATCACGAACCAAATATATAAGTTTGAATGCCATAAGAAACTCTTGATAAGTTCAAGAAAAGTTCTCAAAAGAACTAAAGAGGAAACTCTCACAATTTTATTAATCAAAAGTAATGTGTGAAATTCATAGGTCTACAAAGCCCCTTAAATAGGAGGTCAAGAGAATATGAAAGAAACCCTAGTACACTTGAAAATTTGTGGGTTTACATAGAGGAAAAAGGAAACCCTAAAATCTAATTGCTAAATAAATAATAAAGAAACTTTCTAATTTGTCTTACATTCCTAGTTCGAAAATGAAAAGATTTACTTGGCAATCAAGGCTTACAAATCAACCTAAAAAATAATTAGAAGACTTAAAATAATAAAATAAATAAAATAAAATTTGTGGGTCTCATTCTTGGCCCGTTCAGGACCATGCTTTAAGCCCATTCGCTTGCTTTAATGAGGTGGACTAGGCCTTGATTGTCCGATGGGCCTAATTTAGGATTTTCCATTGTAGTTTCGGCCCTAATCTCTCGAATAAGCCCATTAAATACTTCTTTGAATCTTTTTGCCCTTGCCCTTATTATTGGGCCAACTAGAACATGCAACGGATCTCTTGGTGTAGCTGATATATTCTCATCAGCAACTGGGGGTTCTCGAGACTATTCCCAGTGTCAGTTTATCAATTAAGTGTTTAGTTATTGTCTTCGTGGAAATAATAGTATATGTCGCAAATAGTCTGCTAAAGTCAATGTCCTTTACTTATCGAGTAGCATATGCTTGGAAGCTCATTTAACCATTGGCATTACTAGAACTCAGGTTAGATCTTCTTCATAGAAAATATCTGAAGTAAAATGTGAAGCCAACTATGAGCCTAATATAGATGCGCTCAAGCGATGAGACTTGACTTCTGATCCTACTCTTATTTCATTGGACGCATCAGTTATATTCACGGTGATTCAACTTTGAGGAAAACATTCTATGGATTATTTATTTAGGAATGAATACCTAGCCCTGTCAATCCAGACTCTTAATGTAACCGAAGTGACAGACAAACAAGCAAGTAACCGAAGCACTTAGAGAAGCATAATAAAACCGGATAGGCAAATAGAGAAATGCAATGCTAAATGAATTCAAAAAACTTTAACTAGACGAAGAAATCAATATTATTCTAATTAGTGAAATATTTTATTTCTTTGAAATTACCGAAGGAAGACGACGACTCTATCGAATCCGTTTTTCGCGAATCTGCATTAGCGCAAATTCAATCTTTTCATGATTGAAGGAGTAAGCGTAGCTATGAAATCCGCATCTGGCTTGACTGCAGGAAAGCTTGATTTGGCTTGGGAGGCAAGCAAAGAGTATGGAATTCAAAGGAAGTCCCCACTCATCGTAGATTAACTTGGCTATTCTCGTTCCTACCTCCATTCCTAATCATCGATAGCTAGCGATAGACTGATTAAATGACTTCCTTCACTTAAGACCTACCAGATGAACTTGGAAGAATTATATGATCGCACTAGGGACCCATACAAGTCCCTTTGCTATACTACAGGCTAATATGCTTCTACATCGAGTGGCTCTTCATGGCTTGCAACTATACTGGGCTCCTTGAGAAGTTCGATCAATGAGGATTCAACCAAGTGAGAAAAATAATTTCTGCAATACTACAAGCACATGCAAGTAACTGGGCAAGGAACCGAAGGACGTCAACAAGCAACAAAAGCAAGTAACCGCAGGTTATGCACTAGGAATGCTAGTGTGCGTCAGTAGCACTTCTCAATCAAGTGATGCGCAATGTTAGTGAAATCAGTTAAGGAACCGCCTAGCAAACAAACAAGTAACTGCAAGTTATGTGTTAGTGCATAACTAATATAAGTAATTGTACTAACACTAGCGAAACATGTCACTTTGTGTCCAGTGTAGTTTTGCGTCAGTACACTAACGCATAACCTGGATCTCTATATGCAATTCACTCACTTCGAGAAGAGCAGATGGAAAGAGAAGGCCTTTGCTCTATTTTTTTCATCTTCTTCCCAAGTTGGATCAAAAAGAGATTTTATTTATTTTTATGTATATCTTTTTAATTCTATATCTATTAGTTTTCTAAATCTTATACGTAATCATAATAGAGAACATTAAGTGTTGCAAGCGTTCTTTTCGCGACTCAAACACATGGATCTTGCAATAAACTTCAATTTGCTTAAGCCAATAATGCACTTTTTAGGTTTCAAAGCAAATGGGTCGAACTAATCACGATCCAAGTCATCAACCAGTATTTGTTGATTCCATTCTGATGTTGGTAAGACAAAATAATTGATGGGTTTGGTCTTCCAATCCAGGTAGACTTTATCCTTAGTCCTCCTCCTCTACCTTCCCTAGTCCTTTCGATGATTATATCAAAATTTATGGTGAAAGCATTTAATATTATTACATGTAACCAATCCATCACTAACTCATTAAAAACAATAATAATTTGCTTAAATAAACCAATATCTTACATGTAACTAGTATTATGAACGTATTTCAAACATTAACAATTTACCATTAGTTACATCTTACTTGAATTTATGAACAAAATCTAGAATTAATTGCATATCTCAATAATTGCAGTGAAACAGATTAATATTAGTTACATTATTTTGAACAAATGTGAGAATTCGCCGCATATATCAAAAATTATAGTAAAAAGAGTTTAATATTAGTTCCATGTAACTATGTGCCACAACGCAATATTTCAAGACTGAAAATTGATAATGTTATCACTACATGTATTCGGAAAAAAAAAAACATAAAAAAAAAAAAAAAAAAAAAAAAAAAACAATGAAAATAAATAATATATCGTCCTCCCAGAACAAAAGGATCAAAACCTTTAACGCCTTAAATAGCCAATAAGTAGTTCAATCGCAGGAAACCAGAGCTTGGAAGACCACTTATGTTATATTTCTTTGTTCTAGACACTTAATACCAAAAATATAGCGTAATAGGCATAATGTTTGGTTAAATTCACATAAAATCTAAGAGGAATAGAAAAACTAGATATAGCGAAAAGAAAAACATGCTACGCATGTAACAAGAATCATGTCAATGCGTTAATCTAACTTTTAAAATGGTATATAATGAGTTTAAATTGATCTAATAATGTTTAGTATAGAAGAAACAATAATTGTTGTAGAAATCATTCGAACATAATGACGAAATTTGATGCATTGTTTACCTCGTCGTATATCGTCCTGTGCTTCGTTGACTGTTGGTTTTGAATTGTTACTCAATTCCTTCATTCTTCCCCATGTTTTGAGAAAGAAAAAATTGAAGGTTGAATTTCCTATCAAACAAGAAAGTCAAGTAGAAGGGTTTTGGGGGTTTTAAGTGATAGGCATTTGAAAGCCTAAACGCACGTATATGGGGGCGCGTGTACATTAGGACGAATTTGCAATTTTTATTAAATGAAACCCACGTAAATGTGCACTTTTGCACCCAACCTTTTTAGCAAATGGATGATAGTTAGAGGACCTTCAATCAACTACCCTTTCTTTTAATACCAAAACAAACATTGAATTGACACAGTTTTTTTAGCGGGATTAAAGGTCCGCAGTAATAACATGTTAGGGTTACATTTAGCTACTGATTTTATTTTTATTTTTATTTTTTTAAATTCAAAATTTGAAAATAAACTAAAACCCAAAAAATAAGGCGGCGTTTAGTTAGTATTCCCACTTTTCTGAACCCAACTGGAATGGGTTGGATTGAGTTGAATTAGGTTGGGTTGAGAATTTTGGGAACAGAATTGCGTTTGGTAACGACAATTTTTGTTTTGTGCTAAAAATAGAATGTGTTTGGTAACGATTTTATCCTAAAACTAATTTTTTTTTTTGTGTTTGGCGGCGGCGGTGGCCGGACGGTCGCCGGAGGAGGCCAGCGGCAAGAAGGTCGCCGGAGGTGGCCGGGACGGCGGTCGGTCGCTAGACGGCGGCGGGTGTTGGTGGTCGGCCGGCAGATGAAGACGGAAGTTGAGAACTTTAAGTTGAGTTTTTTGGACACAAAAAAAAAAAAAAAAAAAAAAAAATTATTTCTGGTTTCTTTAGGATTTTGAGAATCAATTCCTATTTTTTGGGTTAGGTTGGGTTGAGTTTTGTGTTTGCCAAACGCGTTCCCAAAAATCAAACCCAAAAATTTTGGGTTGGGTTTGGTTGGGAACACTAACCAAACGGGGGCTAACCCAAAAAAGACAGAATATGTGAGATCAATATTTTTTTATATCAATTTCTATTCCAACTTTTTTGTAAACAGAACAAAAAATAAATTAAAACAAAAATATTATTTTGGAGTAGACTGCTAAAACAGTTTACCCATGTGCTCAAACTCACTAAGGGTGTGTTTGGATAAGGGACTTAGAGGATGGATTTCATTTAGCCTCTCTCTTTCTCTCTCTCTCTCTCTCTCCTAAACCCTCCACACGTTGCCCGCCAATCCCCCTCTAAGTCCATCCACCTCAACCTCCTCCTAACCCCCCCCCCCCCCCCCCCCCCCCCCCACACACACACATCTGCAACAAATTAACATCTACAGATCTACAGTGCTCGCATATATATATATAGATAGATAGAAAGAGAAAGAAGAAATAATAAGAGAAAAAAAAAAAGATTGGGGGTACCGATTGTTCTGGGGCTACCAGTAGTTGCAGGGGGTAGGGGTGCCCACCCTCTTTTCTCTTTTTCTCTTTCTCTACTCTCTCTACATATTATTACAATTATATTGCTAAACAGATATAAAAATTATATGATTAAATAGATATTCAGTTGGTATAATTAAATTATATTACTCCAACTATATTATTAAAATTAAATTACTAAAATAAGTATAAAAATATATGGTTAAATTACTAAAATAAAAATTATATTTATTAGATATATTCACTCTTAGTATTAAATTTCAATAGATTTCAAAATTTTGCATACAAATATTTATCTATCCAAACATGATAATTATTAAATTACATAATTAAATTCTTCATCCAAAATAATTCTGCATACAAATATTTATCTATTCAAACAAGCAATCAATTCCACATCTAAACTAGCTATCTAATATAAGGAATTTGTAAACGTTGGAATTTATATGTTTGGATAATTATTTTAGATGGAAAAGTATTTGGATAATTCTCTTATTTAGATAAACAAATATTTGTATGCAAAATTTTGAAATAAATTAAATTTTAATAATGGAAAATGAAAAAATGTACCTAATATTATAATTTTTATTTTAGTAATTTAGTATTATAATTTAATAATATATATACAACAAAACTGGACATACATAAATCCTCTAGAATCTAGATAAATCTTAATTGTTTTTTGTCTCCAAAGATAAAAAACGACCCTGATTGATCCGAAATATAATATAAATACAAAATATATATTTATATTTTTCCTTATATAACTTATGCCTAAATTGAAGTTAGAATATATTTTTTTTGTATAATTGAGGGAGAGAGAATATGTTTTTTCTATACATGTAGATATATTGAAATATTACATGAACATTAAATTTACTAATAATACTGAAATATTAAATTTATTAAAATTAAATTAATGAAAGAATATAAAAGAGTTTAGTAATAATACTGAAACGTTAAATTTACAGAAATTAAATTAATAAAATAATATAAAAGGGGCAATATAATATACGAAAATTATGGACATTAGATTTAGAAAAATTATAGAAATAATATATGCACATTAAATTTATAAGAGATAATATTTTTTTTCTGTATAATTGAGAGAGAATGTGTTTTTTCTATATTTGTAAATCTATAAAAATAATATATGAACACTAAAATATTAAATTTATAAAATAATATAAAAGACAAAATATAATATACGAAAATTATGGACATTAAATTATAAAATTAATATATGTACATTAAATTTAATAATAATATTAAAATATTAAATTTTCGAAAAAGAAATTATAAATAAAAAAATATATAATATATAAAAATTATAGACATTACATTTACAAAACTTATAAAAATAACATACACATAAAATTTAGTAATAATACTAAAGTATTAAATTTTTACAAACTAAATTAAAGAAATAATATAAAGAGAATACAATATATAAAAAATTATGAAAATTAAATTTATAGAAATTATAAAAATAATATAATATACAAAAATTATAGATATTAAATTTATGAAAATTATGGTAAGTAATACATGGACAATAAATTTAATAATAATAACAAAATATTAAATTTACATAATATATTGACATTAAATTTAACAAAAATATTAAAATATTAAATTTTACGTAAATTAAATTAAAAAATAATATATGAATATTCAATTTATTAATAATATTAAAATATTAAATTTATGTAAATTAAATTAGAGAAAATAATATAAATAAAGAAATATAATATACAAAATTATGCACATTAAATTTATAAAAATTATAAAAATCATGGATATTAAATTTAGTAATAACACTAAAATATTAAATTAATACAAATTAAATTAAAAAAATAATATAAAAGAAAAAATATTATACACAAAAAATTAAAAACGAAAATTATGAAATTAATATATACATATTATTTTTTAGTTATAATAATGAAATATTAAATTTAAAAAAATAAATTAAAATATATATATATATATATATATATATATATATATATATATATATATATATATAATATGTGAATATTATTGACATTAAATTTAAGAAAATTATAAAAATAGTATATTAACATTAAATTTAATAATAATACTGAAACATAAAATTTATGAAAATTCAATTAAATAAATAATGTTAAAATTAAAATATTATATACAAAAATTATGACCATTACATTGCAAAAATAGAATTAATATAGACATTAAATTTATAAAAACTAAATTGAAAAAATAATATTAAATTAAATTCTTTCTTTTTTTACACCCGTGTCTTCAGGCACGGGCTATACACTAATAATTTCAATAACATCATTTTAATTATACTTATTGTATAACTATTGGATAATTGTTTACTAATCATATAAGTTTAGTCATATAATTTTTATATTTAGAAATATAAGAGAAGAGTGGACACCACCACCCCGTGCAACAGCTGACAACTCTACCTTCTCTCTCTCTCTCTCTCTCTCTCTCTCTCTATATATATATATATATATATATATATATATCCGTGGCAGATCTACAAATCCGTTGTGCAAATCCCGCAGATCTACGATCGGTAGTTTTGTTGGGTTGGGCGGGGGTGTTGGGGGAATTGGGAGAGGCATAGGCAGGGCAAGGGGTGTTGGGAAGAGCAGGAGAAGGGGGGAGCAGTAGGGGCAGGGGGATTTAGGAGGGGAGAGAGAGGGAAACTAAAGCGGGGACGAAAATAAACTAAAGAGAGAGGAGAGAGAAAGGAAACAGCACTAGCACAGGCGGCCGCGCCGGCAGCCGAAGATTGAGGAAGGGCTGCTATACCGAAGATTGAGGAAGGGCTGCTATACATTGGCCAATTTAGAAACAAGGGATTTTAGAAAAAGAATTTAAGAAATCCATCTTTAAATTGAACCCCCGTTTTTTCGATTTCCCGAAGTATCCCCGCAACACGATCGGCGGAGACTAATCCCTCAAAGTACTATCAGGCGGCAGAAATAGGATACCTCTCTCAACCTCTCCTAACATAGCACTTTCTATTCATAATTTCCCAAGATTCGATCCCTGGAGGTGTTGTTTAAGGAGCTAAAGTCCCTTTCAAAATGAAACCCCTTTAAATTACCACTTAATAGCTGATCACAACAAAATGATAGCTGATCACATAATAGCTGATCACAACAAAATGATTCCCCAAACCACTTATTGTTCAACTTTCAAAATTTTAGATTACAATTCCTTTTTTGCTTCTCCTTTTTGTTCCCTCTTAACAAAAAAAAAAAATCCATGGTTATTTACAAGTTACAGTCCATGAGTATAAAAGAAAATGCAAGTCCAAAGTTGCCAGACAACAACTAAATCAACCTAAGAAGAAAATTTCCAGTCAGCTTACCTCAAAAAAAAAATATAGGTGAGCCCACGAATATGCTATATACAAACCTTCCACTGTAAGTTTAGACCAATTGCTGCTTGGAAAAAAGCAAGCAACTGCTGATCTTAGTGATAACCTTCTTTCACGGCAGTAGCCTTCCCTTTCGCACGGCCAAAGTCATCCAAGCTACTATACTCTTCTCGCAGCAATCTATCCAACTCTTCATTTTTCTTCAGGGCTGTTCTATTGTCACGCGACTTGCGATAGTGATGGAATGCCCTACCACAACCATTACACATATAATAACAGCAAAATAGTCAACAAAATGTAAACAAAACCCTTTTCCTTTTCGGCTTAAAGAAGGTTAGAATCTTGAACTGCAATGTTAACAATGAATATGATGTATGTACTTCGAAGTACTCAGTACTACAGATCACATGAAGAACAAAGTCCTAAAAAGTTAAACCCAAGCATTCCTAAAAAGTCCTAAGAAGACGTATTTTTCAAATTCCTTGCTTTTACAAGGTAGAGCACTAAAACGGGGATACACGTATTGTGCATAACAGCGGGGGAAAAATAAAATGTGATCGAAGCAAGATAAAAGGCAACATGTAGAGGTGGCAGTCCATATTCTTTTCTCAATCATCTGCCCGTATCCACCCACATCCATTTTGGCTTGGCACCCAGTTTTTTTTTAAACGGATAAAAATGGACTGGATAAATTTTATCCATGCACTCTAATTGGTAAAACTGGGCAAAAAAGTGGATATCATTGGATACCCAGTCCCCACTTGATCTGTTGGATTGAATATCAAAATCACTGCCAGAGTTCGTCCTAATTCAATAGGAATTTAACAAGTTCTATCGTCTTCAAAATCAAGCAGCTCACACCAGATTATCAAATTCTAACAATTCAGAACGATGAAGTTCTAACGTTTCCGAGATTCAAAACCAAATATAAGATCAAAAATTCAAACTATATTCAAAGGTTGTCTCATCCAGGAGATATAGATCCGTTTGGGGCTATCAGGAGGTATGTAGTTTAAGCTAACAAGTAACACATGAATTACTTTTTGATTAATAGAAATTAGGACAAAACCTAATAGAGACAAACTGTTTGAGAAAATGTCCGATTAATAGAAATAATGTATCTTTGTTTATGTTTCCATATTTCTGTATCTATGTTCCTGTTCCCGGATTTCTACATCTCTGTTTCTGTTCCCAGATCTCTAACCCCAAATTTCTGTATCTGTTCTGTTCCCAAATTTCTGTATCAATATTTCTGTTTCCAGGTTCTGTATCTCTGATTCTCTTCCCAGACTTTTGTAGCTGTTCTGTTCCCTTCTCTGCTTCTATTCCCAGATTTATGTTTACTGTTTCTGTTCCCAATTGAGTTTGCTTTTCTATTTTTCCTGTTTTTGTTTTTAGAAGAATTGCAAAAAAAGGGATCATACAGACAACTCAGATTTGCCCATATCCGTTTATGATCTGTATTTGGTTTTATCCAATTAATAAATGGTTGGGCTTATAACCGACCATTGCATATCTTAAAGCCAGACATGAAATATTACAAGTCATCAACATTCTTAAAAATCATATTTCATGGGGCTTACGCCCAACCCGGATAGGTTAAAACGATCCGCCTTGCGCCCGTGCCTTTTACAACACTACACATCTACATTCTCCTTCAATGTCCTATTTCAATTCACGAAGCTCATTCTAATACAATTATCTGAAAGCCGGACATGAAATACATCATCATTGAAGATATTGTGATGTTCTACTCAAGCTTCTGACACCCAACTAAATTGAAATCTTGCTAGAAAGATAAAGAAGCAGGGAAACTCAAAAAAATGTGTCAAGTTGTTACCAATATTTTTCAAGGCCATAGAGATTGCCTTTTCCATAGAAATCAAGGGTCAGCTGCTCGAAATCTGCATAAAGGTCTTCCCTGAACTCTTTTTCTAATCCATAACTAAAAGGAAAAAAAAAACACTACTATGAGAAAATGAGTGCATATGAAAATGAGAGCATATAAGTTATACAAAAAGAGAATCCCCTCTAATTATAATAAAAGGAGCTAATAAGAAATAATTGAGAACGAAATTGGTATGGTAGAGGAGGTCACCAACATCTTGTAAAAATACACAACGGATTATACCTATAGAACCTGAACAAGCACTGAATTCCATAATTATAATTAGCCGCAGCATCTTCAAGTGCCACTTTTCGGAATTCATCATACATGGACCGGACAAAGATGTTCCTTAGAAAATATGACCAAAACCTGTATAGAGTGTTCATTTCCTGCATGTAGAAGACAAGGATTCCTACCAATAAATAACAATATGCACTAAAGTATATTATAAACCTAGGTAATAAGAAATTTCACAAAGATCCATCAAATAGTGTACATGTGTGTCAATTGTAAATAAATACTTCAACACATGTACAAAATAGGGATTCTGAAACAAGTGCCAATTTGCCCACATCAAGGACAAAGAAGATAATTACCTGATTGCGGCAACAGAATAAAAAGACAAATAAGACCTATTTTCTCGTCAACACAATTCCTACTAATAATTTATCCTCCACGCATATCTAGTACCTATATAAAATCCACAGTCAAGTTTTCCCTCCATTTGTTTATTTAAAATTTCAAACCATTCACTTCTATTATTGATGGCTTTCTTCCGACTTTCACCAGACACTTCTTCCCTATACAATTGTCGATTCCCTTTGTGCCCCTTACCATCAATCAATGTTGAAAGTCCTGCACATCTATTTAGGATGAACACCAGCTGTATCAAACTTTATCAGAACATCTCTGCCGAGAAAAGCTTTCCAACATGAAGTTGGTTGAAAATTCTCGAAATGCCTCAATGTATTCTATAAATAGGGGATTGTGTCATCAAATTATTGGCTCTACACGTCAAAGTGTAATTCCTCGCAAGACAATAAAATGTGTTGACATGGGGTGGAACATATTAACTAAAGTTCAATTCCCATTCTCAATCCATGACCCAATATGAGCTCAAAGTTTCCTTCGTAACTCCCGAAACTTTTCGCAGTGGCTCCCTGCCTCATTTCATAGGTAGAGTCTTTGTAACAGTAGGTATTTAGGTGTTCTTGTTTTGGTCTACGCCTAAGGTATTTTCTTTTCTTCAAGTGAAGTTGTATAATTGATTCATCCATTTTTCTCTACATTGGCTATGCTATTAGTGGTATTTTCCTTTATCAAACTTCCATTTGAAATTTCAGTTTGTTATGTTCTTATTGGTTCCTTTCATGTTCTCTGTTCATATGAAGTCCAAAGAGTTGAACTTGATGTCATTTTCTGCCAAAAAATGGAATTGTTGTAATGCCGGGCCAATATCAACTCTTTTTTTTTCCCCCAAGAAAGAATTTTATCAAAAATACGCAAAGGTACATCAAACCATATACCAAAAAGTAAAGGCAAGGTTGTTAAAACAAGGATCCTAAGTCAGATCGTGATTAGGATTCAAAAAATCAGATTGTAGGAGCAGTCAAGGATCACAAGATTCTACAAATTAAAGAAGTATATAAATATTTGCAGAATCTTTTTTTAAATATATATATTAGGAACCGTATAACATAGAAGTAATGAATGTACATCTAAATAAGATGCATTCGGTAATTTGAACAAAATATCCATAATATTTGACGGCAGGATACAAAATTGTACAACTCCATTTTTCAAAATTATTGGTTAAAAATAAAACATACTAGGAATACTACAACAATATAAAAGCATAATTATCAAATACAAATAAAAAATATTACAAATTATATTTCATTTCATTTATGGAGATATCATACTATATACAACAAAAAAAAAAAGGATTTTTCCTGACTACCTAAGTACAGTTTTTGTACATTTATTTTACATCAAAACATGCATTTGTACTGACTACGTACGGTTTATGTACATTTATTTTTAACAAAAGTATTAAAAATTAAATTGTCATCTAACAATCCAATGAACAACAAAAACTAATACACAATCTTCAAACATTTTAATTGAAAATCAATTGGATGGTATAGTTTAATACTGAAATTTCATGGACAAGAACTTTACCCAAGTATACATGAAAACATATTGAGAAATTAAGTTTGGTTATGAGATTATTTAATTCTAACACCAAAATTGGTGAAGCACGTGTTAATTTCTTTTTGAAGACCTAATATTAATGGTGACTTATAACATATGGAATATATATTCAAAAAGCATAATGCTTTAGGATAGACAAAATTGTAAACTAGATCGGGATTCTACAGAATATATTAAGATTTTACCAAAACAAAGATTCTATTAAGATCCAGATCGAATTAGTGATTGCAAATAGGATCGGGATTTTAACAACCATTGTCAAGACAAAATCAACTCCACAATTTGGAGAATTACTACCCTTCACCCAGAAGAAAGAAATATCTTCAGATTGTCCAAGGTGAGAATGGCATTCAACGGTAAAGACATAAAAAAACCTACGCTACTTGGAGCTTTCACCATTCAAATTGCCTTTGAAAGAAAATATCCCGAATCCATCTCAACTGTGATCTGGTAAAACAGTCTAACAGAGAAAATACCCTCGCAGACCAAACTATGATATTTGGCAATTACAGCTTTGAACCCTGGGGCAGCTCAAGCAACTTAAGCACTTTCTGAATATTCCAATACCTCAAATTTCTGTGAAACACCGGCAGCTAATCCCAAACAGATCCAGTGAAAATCTATAATCTGAGATAGCAATCTTTTTGTTGACAGCCACCCGCATAAAGGCCTGGAAATATCTCCTCAAGCAAGAACTCTCCAAACCACCGATCTTTCCAGAACCTAATCTCGCTTCCTCACCAAGCTCAAAGTGAGTTGGACCCCAAAACAAATAGCAGCTTGAAGATAATTTTCGTCTAGGGGCTTCAAGATTAGTAGAATTAAGACGGAATACATACATTGCAATTTCGGCAATCCCCGGAGAGATGATAACATGGTAAAAATTGGAGATCAGTAGGTCCCTAGGATTGACATGTTTAGCCACTTAGGTTTTATAATTTAGAGGAATGGAGAAATAGAGGAGAACATTACACATAGAGTTAAGGCAAGATGGTTAAAGTGGAGATGTAAAATTGGGGCGTTTTGTGACTGTAGGATAGTATTGAAACTAAAAGAAAAATTTTACAAAATTGCAATAAGACAAACAATTCTCTATGATTCAAAATGTTAAAAGAGTAAACAAGAAGAATGTTCAGAAAGCAAGTGTTAGGAGGTTCTAACCTAAAACCATATGGTTTCAACTGATGTAACTCATTTCATATATAAACCACTTTGAGAAACCTCACAAATTCGATTTGGGATTCTAACACCCACCCTCATGCACAACCTTTTCTTACACATGATGCCATCAAACAAAAAAAAAAAAGAGAAACTCGGGGACAAACAAACGATACTTCCCAAACTTAGCTCAAATACCATATTATGAAGTTCTAACATAAAATTATATGGTTTCAAGTGGCCTAACTACTTTAATATATATATAACACATTGGGAAGTCTCCCAAATTCGATGTGCGATTTTGACAGTAGGTATAGCAAAGGCGCGGGGTTGGGTATGTTTAGGTGGATGAGTAGTAAAATAAGACAAAAGATGGATAAAGTTAGGAATGAGACAATTGGGAAGAGGTTATGAATAACACCCATTGAAAATAAGATGAGAGAAAAACGTTTATGATGGTATGGACATGTACATAGAATATCTGAGGATGCATCAATGAGAAAATGTGTTCTTCTTGGCATCTGTTTTTATGGCACAAATTTTTGTGGTTCTTAAAAAGAAACAGTCGAGAAGGTTCAATTGTCTTAAATGAATTTCTACTCACGGATTTATCGACATCGAGTTCGTAAAAAGAACCAAATGTTGGCAATATTATTATGTTATTATGTAGGACCAAAAAAATGAAATTTTAAAAGACCCTTTCTTTGTTGATACTCTTTTTATACGAGATGTTCGTAATTTCTATACCGCATTAGTAATTCCTAGCATAGTATGTCAATTTGGATGAAGACCATTTGACTTGACCCTCTCTTTCTTTTTTCTCTTTTCTTTTTATCTAAATTTGGTGGATGTGACTACTATTGACAGATTTAAATGACCAATTTAAATGGTCATAGAATGCATCACTGGTTCTCTATTCTAAATAAAATACAATTCAACTGATTTAATTTTAACTGAAAGGTGCTCCAATGCGGAGAGGTAGAGATAACAAAACATGGGATGAGACAATTATGAAGATTTTGGGTGCTCTAAAATTAATTGAGGGAATAACCATTGATCGATCCATAAGACACGAAAGGATTCATGTAGCAGAACCTACTTAGGTAGGACAAATCCTTGGTGGTGGTGGTTGTTGTTGATGTTGTGAAGAATAACTTGTGTACTCACTCCAACAGAACATGAGACACTCTGAGTGCTCCATCCTTCTCACTCTTCCCCAAATATAGCCACAATCAAAAATCTCATGTACAGTACGGTAATAGCGATGCATTCCTCCAAAATCCCCCATCCTCAAAAGCAAACCGCCACAACCATTTACAATGGAAAGCACCTCGAAGAGGTACACAAATTTGGTCTTAGTCCATGAGGCGTATCTTCCTACCAATTCTGAATCAACCCAAAGAAAGTTGCATCAAAGCTTTTCTAACTTGTTCTCAACAACTTGTTCTCAACTGAGACAGTAATTGTAACAAGGTCTTGAAATAAGTCAAAAGACTAGAAAAAATGCTTTTCAAAAGGGTCAATCAAATGACATGATCAAAGCCTCTCCTATATCCAGCTTGCACAGCACTATGGAGATCCTTCTATGACGAATCATCCACAAACTCACTCGCAGTAAGAACACCATCCATACTTTGGACAGAATGCAAGCACCTTGAACAAAATCTAATACTTCCATAGTCCCTAGAATTTTAGGGATGACTCAGATATGTTTGGAGTTGGGGCCTAAAACATTAGTGTTAGTATTGTCTTTCATGCATGTGAACAGTAAAACGTGTTTTGAATTTTTCATAATACCCAATTTTCCCTTCTCAAAGATTATAAATAGGGAGAAGATGCAAAGGTGTTAAGTGTGTCAAGTGGAGTGAGAAAAAATAATCTCACTTACCTGGCATTCCTTGTAAATCTCTCTTTCTCTCAATATAGTAATTTCTTCTTGTGGCGTGGATTAAATTTACTTCTAACCACGTTAAATCCTTGTGCTATTTCTTTCACTGTTCGTGAATCTTTGGTGTTCTTTGCTTTCAAATTATTGTTGTGTTGTTAGGAGTCGGTTCGATCCCCAACAAGATAAAGGTGGAAGTAAGGTTGCATTTTCGAATCTGCCAATACTTCGGAAATCATGGAGATAAGCAATCACACCTATTTTAACCATTTCGCAACAATGACTAAAGAAATCCATTGAAAATCCATCAAAGTCCAAGAACATATGTTCACTTAGCAAAGATTTTAAGGCATAAACAGTCTTCCTCATAAAAAGGCAAATCCAACATACCTCTGTTCTCCAGTGACAAACTACTAAAACGAAGTCCCTCCAAGCTGCGTCAATTATTCAGAGTCAGATAATATACCATGGTGGAATTCTAAAATTCCTTCTCACCCCTTCCTTGCTTCCAAACCAAGACACCTACACAAGTAATAATGAGATGAGACTGCATCTCTCTTGAGCCACTGCAGATCTATGCAAACATATAGTATTACGGTATCCTTCCTTCAATCATAGTTCTCAAGACTCGTCTCCAACAGATTTTCTCAAGACAAATCGATTGAGTTCCCTTTTATTTCCCTCTCCACTCTCTCTTCCTCCGAAAGAGATCCCAACTGTTCTTTTGCGTTCAACTTCTTTATCTTGTCAAGGAGCATCAAGTGATTTCCAAGCTACCAAAAGTTTCCACATCCCATTTCTTGAGACCTTTCTTCAACATGGAAAGCTACCAAGCTTGAAAACTCTCAGTACCATCCACTACATAGCTGCTCCACCAACTCCTCCCCAATTCAAAAAACCATCAAAATAAGGCCATATATTCTCAAACCTGAAAGGAGTCCTACCTTTACGCAAACATCCACCATCATTCAATAAGAGGGTATGATTAGACACCGGACGAAGCAAACGGAGTTAACCACATCAAGCTCTAACACTTCTATGAAATCTAAGTATGACAACATGAATGTCAAAAATCGTGTCGTGTGCATCCAATCTCTGATCTTAAAAGCCAATAACATAGAAGTCCCCACCATACCAAGTGGGCTTGTCCCACTTAGAGCCAAAAAAAATCAGATTATATAACAAAAGATCTCAAGCACACTAAAAGAAGAAGCAAGTACAGCTAAAACATTATGCATTATTAGGCTGTGTTGTAAATGAGGAAACAAAACTAACCAAAATGCTCAACCACGTGTCGTAGCTCATCTAAAGTGCTAGGGTTGTGATATCTAAAAGCCTGTTGGGTCTTGTTTGGTTGAGTTTGATACATTCATCAAGTATAAGTCAGAACACCCAAACGAAATTGACTATTTTAGTCCGCCCACTACTCAAAAACGAAAGATTGGATATCTTACCCGAACAACTTGTCTACCTTTCGGCTTGACATGACTAGGGGGACTACAAATCCAAGAGTCACAGCTTACTGACCATTCACTTAATGATCTACGACCATACTTTTTTATGGGACTTCCTTAATCAGCAAGATTGACCTTGATATGTTGTTTGGCAAACATCATTTGAATCATTCCTTCAGGTTCAGATTAGAGCCGCGTGCTTGTTTCATTGCACTACGGCTAAGAAATTAGACACACACAAACCTTTTTTAGCTAACACAACCTTCCTACTAAAGGATAACCTTGGGTTAATTGTATGCTTCCTCTTCTACTGTGTTACCGTCTTTAGATGCCTTAAGACCCTATAGTCCTCTAAGCAGAGTGACTGCAAATGTTAGTTGTGTTTTTAGAACCTTGGAGTGTATAAGATAACCTATATTGACTACCGCGAACTCTAGCCGACTAAGCGCATAATATTGAAGTTGTGCTTTATGCTCTGCCAGTGTCGTAAAAGGCGGAGGCGTTGGGCGGGGCGTTTTGACTTATTCGGGGTGGGGCGTAAGCCCAACGATGCATAAATTTTTTGTATTTTAAAAATATTATATATAGTTAAAAAATACTAAAAAAATAATTTAAAATAATATATATGAACTATGAAAAATATATATAAATTTATCAATAAATTATGATATATTAATTTTATAATTATTATTTATTATATGAAATTTATAATTTATAATTTATAAATAAAATAATGCTATAACTTATAATTTATAAATAAAAATTCAAAAAACAGAGAAAAATTAAAAAAACAGAGAAATTCAGATTAAAAAAAACAAACAGATAAATTCAAAAAAGTATCAGGTATTATCTGTAAATTTTGTATTATACAGCTGTACTCCACTAGTTGAAAAACACAGAGACTGCTTTGCCATCGTTATCATCCATGGACAGGATCTCTCTCGCCGATGCCAAAATCATTATCCAAGGGAGAAGCACTCGATCGAGCTGTCGCCGTCGTCGTCCACGCTCGCCATCATCGTCCACGCTCTCCATCGTAGCCGTCATCAGCCACGCTCGCGGTCTTCGCCGTCATCGTTGACGCTCGAGGTCGTATACAGCTTCTCCACTCTACGATTTCCTTCTCCCCCTCTCAATTTTTTTCTTTTTTCTTTGCAAAACCCTAGGTGTACACCCTGGGCGAGGCTGCGCGACGCCCACCAGGTTTTGCGCCCCCCCCCCCCGCATCGCCCAGGGGAAATTTCCTTACGCCCCGCCCCTATTCGCGCCTTAGGGCACGCCCTGCCAACGCCTTTTACAACACTGAGCTCTACCATATAACCGTATCTGTAACGTCACCTTCGGTGACTTCCCTCCCTACAAGGGTCCCTACTACATAACCTTCGGGTACTTTCTTGCTTTTAGCTAGCAAAATGAGTTATTTGTGCTTTCATTTAAGCTTTGATTGCTTCTTCCTCTTCAAGCACTTCTACTGTTCCTACCTTTAGCCACGTAACCTTCTCGAGATGTTTAGACATGCATGGTGTTATAGATGTGCTTCTCCTTTTAAGACGCGACCTTCACTAGATGGAATACAACATAACTTTTTGTAGCTAGCTGACCTATGGGAGAGTGACTGCTCTTGGCATGTATTTTGAAAAAAAAAGTGTGGACCCAACTAATAGACTGACTTCAAATGACAGAAGCATTGATGGGTAAGGCAGCTCTAGAGAAGCGAACCAGATTTCAACAAAAGTGACATGATGACGGGTATATAGAATCCCGCATCCAACCGGCAGTAAGGCAGTGATACTGCACTCTCTTATCCAGGTTATTTAGACATTGCACATTCGAAGACAAATGTAGAAGGTAATAAAAAGCGGAAAATCCCAAAAACAGCAACTTATGGACCCACCAATGAAATAGCCGAAAATCCTGAACTGCCACCAGAGGCAGGCTGCTGGCACCACCGTGGGTGGCTGGAGACCGGCTGCCAGAGCTGGCACGATTGGCAGTCAGTGGAAGCCCAGGGGGGCCCTGCCCACAGACACACACACATATACATGTTCACTTACCATGTTAATTCAAATATTAAATACTTTACCTTAAAATACACATATCTACCAGACATATGACATACTCTATACAACCCCTTGACATATAACATACTCTATACACCGCATTGACATATAACACTAACTCTATACACCGACTTCACATATGCCACTTGATACACCCCCTTAATATCTATTATTTACTTTATGCACCCCTTTGACCAATTTCATGTATAATACATACATATACTTATTACATATTGTCGAAAAATGGGATTGGATGACCAATGCCGTCACATTGCAACCCACAAATTCAAGAAGCCATGTGAGAGCGTGCTCCCGTAAGCTGTACACTGTCCAACCAGTATGCAACGCAATAACGATCGTCGTCTTCACACCTTGACCCACAAATTTAGGAGTCGTATGAGAGAAAACTCCATACGTTGTCCAACCCGTATGCAACGCTTTAACAGTCGTCGTCTCCACACCTTGACCCACAAATTTAGGAGTCGTATGAGAGAAAACTCACTGCAAGTGTTTCCATAAGCTATACGAAATCCAATCCGCCAGCAAGGCATTAATGATAGTCGCCGTCACAACGCGATCCACAAATTTAGATGCAGTGTGAGAAAAATCACCGCAAGTGCTCCCGTAAGCCGTATGATATACAATCCATATGCAAGGCATGAACACCCCGTGAGCCCCTCAAAGACTGGGGCCGTGTAAAGATTTATTGATCTCTAAATTCTAGGGAGATTGTGGAATGGAGGATGAAACACGGTGGCCACAGGAACGTGTTGAACATGCGCCCCCCACCTACTCTCACATAAGGGAAAGTTTGTCAACCAGTTGGGTTGAATTGACCTCGAACATAGGCTTAATACCATATGAAAATCATCTGACGAACATTGAAAGCCAAGTACAATAGCACAAAAACTTAGATTATCATTACAATTCTTTAGTCCAAAAAAGTATGAGGTCACAAAGTCAATTCCAACATCTATGTGACTTAGCTATCTCCCTTAGACGAGTTGATTGTTGTTCTCTCTCCCTTCTCAGACTCTAGATACATTCAATGTAACGCCCTCCATATACGTTTTACTAAAAAACACTTTCTTACTTTCTGACCCTCAACAATTAAATCGTCATCTTCATAAACACATGTAAATCCAAGTCAAAACCCAACTCACCCATGCTACTCTCCTACCATCATAATTGATAATTTTATAGCAGAAGTCAAGACCAATCATGGAGAACTCTTAGGCTCCCCACAACCAATGCAGACTTACTTCTTTCAATAGCAGTGACACGGGTCAGCAAGTCACTTTCAAATCCTTCAACCAAAACACCCAGCACCAACAACATAGCTTCATGCAACACATAAGCAATGCTGATGCCATAATAGTTATGGAATGAACAAGTATCATCCAATCATAAATGCAGATTCTCACACCAAAAGACAATGAGTTGTGGAAAAACTCAACTGCAACAATTGCTTCTAATAAATATAGATGATTGGTAAGGCATAGCAAAACTACATAAATAAATAAATGCAGAAATAAATATGATTACCTCGCTGCATCCAATTCCCAATCTCTTTCTTTCACTTAAACACCTCTTATGAAACTTCAGGTACCTAAATGGAAGACAAACCATACAAGTCAAATGTAAGGAAATACTTCATATGGGCACTTGCACTGCTCATGGAACCAAATCTCCATACTTTTGCTGTCTGAAACCATTTTCTTGTAGAAGCTGATGACTTGGATGCTGGAAGGATGGAAATGGCTTTGGCATTGAACCCACAGGTGGACTGCTGGCAGAAAGGTTGCCATGAGGTGAAGCACTCAACTTTGAAGACCTAAGGCTGTACAAGCAGGTGTTGAGGTATGAATCAGCAACGTAGGAGATTCAAGAATTGGGTCAAAGAACTTAAGCACTTGTTTGACACTTTGGGTTTCCATTCTCACCTTTAAATTCCAATGTTCACTTCCAGTCTCAAAAGAAAATTGCAATATGCTAATGACCTTAACTAAAGTAATAGTGCAAAAGTACAGGCTAATTTAACTCTGAAGTCTCAGCTCACCCATGATTATCAGGAGGAGTAGAACTGAAGAAAAACCCAACAGAATTATTCGGAGGGCTTTCAGATATCATGCAATTAGAGTTGCGAGCAGTTCCATGGTTCCGGAAGTTGCTGGAGAATAGCCGCTGCTTATGAACTGATTGTTGCTTGGGAAAGGCTTTATTTTGCTTCCTTTGAGAGACAGAATTTCCAGGCACTTCGCACCCACTGCTTCCAGCAAAATGGTCATCAGCCTTTAAATTTGATATTGTTGAAGCACTGCAAAAGGATCTGGAATTTCCGTCTCTCCTATCATGACTTGAATTGTTCTTTCTACGATGATTGGATCGCTTAGCTTTCAATTCCTGCCAGTGGCAACCATACAGCAAGTGAAAAAGTTCATGGGTGAGCCTGACAACTTGTATTATATGAAAAACAAAGACCGAACCTGCTCATAGAAGTAAAGCCCGTCATTTATAGCAGAGGCAAGCTCGTTGGATATGAACTTTGATTCATTCATACCTGTTCCAGAGGCTTCATCCACATGGTTATTCTGGAGAGGAGAAAAACAACCATAAGTCATCAAATTGAAACTGACCACCAGCCAACAACTTAACTTAGATCCAATTTCTTAACTTAGATCCAATTCCGATATAATCTCAAAGATAAAGGGGAAAAAGAATCGCATCCATGCCAGAGTTGCCTAGTTCTCAGTAGCCTCATGGAACCACGCACTAGTTCCCGCATACCAGATCGTGGTTCTCTAGTGCATTGGATCACTAAATTTGGCAAATAAAAAAGAAGAGACAAGATGGAGTGAAGGAATCTGTTGAACATAGCATTTCAGGTTGAATTTAATAATTTCCTACCTATGAATTTGTCTTATGTAAATTTACGTAATTACTTACACTGTTTATCTACATTTCATTTATGCGAGTGTCGAGCGAACCAAAGTGAATCGCAAACCCAAAAAGCAAACCATCTAAGGCTAACCCCTTTGCACCGCAATGAGTAAAGTGTCGTACCGAGACCTCGAACTCGTATCATGAACCTAATGAACTACAATCCACGTAACATTGATCCACACACATGTAGGAACATTAATTAGACATCACAAACAAGTTATTTGACAATGAAATACCCTTCAAAGTAAACTCAAATCACAGCTCCCTTGTGCTCATTTGCCTTGGAGTTGCACCAGATCTTTCTTTTGGAGGACTTAAAGGTCTGAATCAAACCAGTCAAAGCTATCTTGACTAGGAATCCCAAAGTGGAACGGTTATAAGCCCATTATCTATTACTTACACTGTTTATCTACATTTCATTCATGCAAGTGTCGACTGTCGACTCTGTCGAGCGAACCAAAGCGAATCACAAACCTAAAAAGCAAACCATCTAAGGCTAAGCCCTTTTTGCACTGCAATGAGTATAGTGTCGTACCGAGACCTCGAACTCGTATCATGAACCTAATGAACTATACTCCACGTAACATTGATCCACACACATGTAGGAACAATAATTAGACATCGTAAACAAATTATTTGACAATGAAATACCCTTCAAAGTAAACTCAAATCACAGCTCCCTTGTGTTCATTTGCCTTGGAGTTGCACCAGATCTCTCTTTCGGAGGACTTAAAGGTCTGAATCAAACCAGTCAAAGCTATCTTGACTAGGAATCCCAAAGTGGAACGGTTATAAGCCCATTACCTATTACTTATATTGTTTATCTACATTTCATTCATGCAAGTGTCGAGCGAACCAAAGCAAATCGCAAACCCAAAAAGCAAACCATCTAAGACTAACCCCTTTGCACCGCAATGAGTAAAGTGTCGTACCGAGACCTCGAACTTGTATCATGAACCTAACAAACTACATTCCACATAAATACCCTTCAAAGTAAACTCAACTCACAGCTCCCTTGTGCTCATTTGCCTTGGAGTTGCACCAGATCTCTCTTTTGGAGGACTTAAAGGTCTGAATCAAACCAGTCAAAAGCTATCTTGACTAGGAATCCCAAAGTGGATCGGTTATAAGCCCATTATCTATTGGGAGCTCGGTAAGTTGTTTAGAAATGGAAATCATTTAGAAGTGCTTCGACATCCAAAATCATCAGATAGCAGTACAGATCTTGGTCGCTCTCCCTGATGCTCAAAATTAGTACATGGAATCCCTTTTACCCACCGGCTAGGGAAAAGAACAACTTATTTCATAAACAGATATGATTGTCCTTTATTACCCTTGACCGAGTGCATCCCCAAATATGATTTTCATTTTGACCACAAACACCTTTTCTCCATCGCTGCATAGAATAACTTGACAAAACATTTCCGATCAATAAGGAGAGTTAGCTAGGACGGTTTGGACATGTATATGGAAGAGTATGTATAGATGCATCAATTTAGAAGTGTGGTTGGGCAGAAGACAATGCAAGAGGAAGTGGAAGGCGTACGACTCCATTTGGTTGGATGGATATTAAGGACGGGCAGTGAGGAAGTGAATTGCATACAAAAATACCATTTTCAATTATTTGGTACAGGCTATGAAATGAAAATAAGAAGGAAAAAGGATCGAAAAGAAAAGTAAAAATAGGTACGAGGGGAATCCTCCCAAGTTGGAAGGATATTGGAGGGTCAGTTATATAAACTTTTATACTCTCAAAACATATCATTTCAACAAATGGACACTGAGAAAGAGAGAAGACAATTAGAAAAGAGTTGATTGCATCTATCGGACAAAGGATATTGCGCTCTTGATAAATGGTTCCATGTAGTTGGCCAACCTTAGAAGGGACAAAGGGTGGTCTCTGTTGTTGTTGTATGCTTGTTGCTCATATCCATCCTACGGTTTCACTTTTCAGATTTTAAGAAGTTCCAGGCAAAATTGAATAATTATGCTTCTGATATTGTCAAACAACAAACAAATCATTGGTCCAATCTAAGTGTGACAGCTATATAAAAGCTTTTATGCCAATGAACTTGTTCTAAAGCAACCTCTTATGTTTGATTTGTGATATGGAACATATGGCCATACTGACAACTAAAATAAAGAATAATATTCTTCTTTGTTACTTTCATGCCTTCAAAAGAATAAATAATAGGAATAATTGCATTTCACCCTTGTACTTTGACCTATTTTATTTTAACCCCCTGTACTTTAGAATTAGGCACTTTACCCCCTTATACTTTGGACTGAAGTGAAAATTGGATGGAATTCGTTAAATATAACGGATTTTCAATACACACACCTTCACACACATGAACAGGGTCAAATCATATTACTTTAGACCAAATTACCCTTGAATGCTTTTAGTGTCAATATATTAAAGTATGGGGGGATAAAAGGCAATTTAATGATCACATGTCAATGCTTTTAGTGTCACTGACGGATTTACTTTGTCTCTTCCTTACACGCCACCCCTCGTGTTCAACGATCATTTTTTGCCTCCATGGATCCATCACAAATCCAACCCCTTCCCACTCCCACACCTTCCAAATCGTAAAGCTCAGCTCGATTTGAATGGAAGAGAAGCCAATCGAGAACACCACCCAGGAACCCACCATCCCTCCAAAGAGCCGCTGCAGCTGCCAAGCAACCTGTGATATTCACCCAACCCAATAACCTCTGCTGAATTTTTTTTGGTTGGCTTGGGATTTCAAACTCAAACCTCCGCATCAAAACCCAGATCTAAAATCTAAACCTCGATTTATATATGAGCGATGGTGGTTTCGAATTTGTAAAGGCGGTAATGGGATCTCTAATCTGCGATTTACGAACATGGGTTAATTTATAATTCACCGAGATATTTACGGTGGAAAATGTTATTTTCGTGCGTATTGAAGATTTGGGGAAGGGGGCGAGTTATGATCATAAGAGAGAGAGAGAAAAGGGGGGGAAGAAAAAAAAAGAAGAAGAAGAAGAGGTTTTGAAATTCTTTTTTTATTCTGCATGATGGAAACAAAGAAGAAAACTATTCGAAGTTTTTATTTTTAATTTATTTTTGTAAATATTTGGTATTTTCATTTATTGTATTATTATTATTGTGTTTAAAATATTGCATGTATAGTGACTAATTCAGTAAAATAATATTAATTATCTTGAATAATTTGAAAGAAATAAAAAAACTAATTTAGAATGTTAAACGAAATTGTAACCAAAATATATATTAAAAGCACACAGGTAAACTGGTCTCTTTACACATTTCCGTAACAAAAGTTAATTTGCACTTCAGTCCACAGTTAAAGTAGGTGAAGTGTCCATTTCTAAAGTACAAGGAGGTAAAGTGAAAATGGACCAAAGTACAAGCAGTTAAGTGTAATTAACCCTAAACAATATAAATCTTGGTACTTCATAGCATGCAGACATTGTTAAATTGTTATGGTTTTTGAATACGGTAACAAAAGTGAGTTTGGTACTCCAGAAAGTTAAATTAGGTAATAGAAAAAAAGTCCTTTCTTTTCACTAAAACCGTTGTAAATGCTATGTGTTGTAGGGGTTGAATTAGCGACCGAAGGAGGGCAAGCCCCCTTTAAAGTCAAGTCAGTTCAAGCAGAAAGAATGGAATCTAGTGGATGCTTTCTTGCATTTTTAGCAATTCGGCCATTTGCTCTTGCAACTGAGATGTGTTTGCAGCATTACGTGCCTGGGAAAGGACCAAGGAAGAATTCAGATGGGCATGTGAATATGATCGAGGTGACTGAAAGTGTCTATTACTAAAATACAAGGGGTTAAAATAAAAATGGACCAAAGAACAACGGGTGAACTGTAATTAACCCTAAACAATATAAATTTTGGTACTTCATAGCACTCAGACATTGTTAAACTTTTTTGGTTTTTGAATACACACAAATTACTTCTAAATAGACAGTAAACCTGAACAGTCTATTAAGAAATTACTTGAGAAAGAGAATAAGATTCAAGTGATACCATAACTGTTGCCAAACTTATCTAGGAATAATTGAAGGAATACAAATATGAACCACTAACAACTTTCAAAAACGATGTACGCGTATATGAATTGGCTCAACAGTCTCACCTGAGTGACAATTACCAATCTCTCAATGGCCTGATCATTGGCAACCATATCATCCTCTTCATCGTCAACCCTTTGGGCAAGAATGCCATCCAGATAGAAAAATGATTGCAACAACCAGAATAATTACATCAGTTAAGCAAACAAACATGTTTGCAAGAATCAGAATAACGGATTATCACTTCTGGAGCCTGCAGAACTAATTATACCTTTCACATTCATAAAAATGTAAATAACAAGTGAACAAATAAGCAGTATCTAAGGAAATGGAATAAATATTTCAGATTGCACCTAAAAAGAGATGAATGATGCTTATTAAATATCGATACCACTTTTAAGGATGCGAACTTCAGCAGGTGAAGCATTTAGATCACATTAGTCAAATACTTTTCATCAGAAAATTCTTATCTGGACACACAACTTTTGGATGCATAAGCCATAACAGAGTATATTATTTGAAAAAGGTATTCACAAAAATAAAACCATCACAGGCCATGAAAAACGGATGTTGGGGGATATGGGTACAACACGAACATGCTGACAAGCCATCCCCCCCCCCCCCCCCCCCCCAACCCCCAACCCCCACAACACAAACACACAAAAAAAAAAAAACACATGATCATGTCAACAACGCATTGAAAAGAAAAATTATACATATGCTCATAAAGCTATTAAACCTCTCTTTATTATTGTAATCATTTCATATTATTTTAGGTATTTAAGAACAGTTATAAATCTACATTTAAGGTATTTAGGAACAGTTACAAATATGTATTATTGTGGTAATCACTATTTAGGAACAGTTACAAATATGTATTCTTGTATAAATTGGATCATTCTCTATAATGGAAAAACACCGAATCTTAATTTCTTACATGGTATCAGCCTAACCGATCTTCCATCCTCAGAAATTCATTTCTTCTCCCCTTCTCCTCACTGTTTAGTTCTTCCATTGTTCCATTCTCCGCTCCAGATCCAGCCGCCTAGGAGAATTTTTTGTCGGCGATTCACTGTGCAGCTTCTCCTCCTTCAACAGCTTCTTCAGTTGACGTCGGCCACTCAACAACATTGCTCTGGCAATCTGCGATCTGATTATCTTCATTCTCGCTACTCTATCTTTGTTCTGGTACTGCAGTCTTCCTACTCAACTGCTATCTGTGTCGCCGCAAGCCCTAAGCCACCATCCCTTCGCAGGCTTAGCTCGCTGCATCACCACTCTCGCCGTCATCGTTCACTAGTGCCCTAGTTACCCTGATCGGTCCTATTCTTTTTCTAGCTTGTTGCCTTCTATAAAGAGTAAAACCCCCTACCTTTTTATTTTCTGAATTACAAAAACTACCCTAGCAATTTCTAAAACTCACTGGGTACCCCACAATTTACCAAACAAGCCCCATCATTTTCAGAATTTACCAATCTCTTCCCTTTAATTTTATATCAGTTTCTATTTGCACCCCAAACTTTTCACAAATTACCAATTCACCTGCCATACCAATCATGCCTACTAATTCCAATAACAGATCCACCATCTCTACTGAACCTCAAACCCTTTCCATTCCCACTATCACAAACCTTGTCACTGTCAAACCTACAGATGACAATTTTCTTTTGTGGTCTCACAAAATGGAAGCCTTTTTCTATGGCCAAAACCTTCGTAGGTTTGTTGATGGCTCTTATACTTGCCTTAGAGATGAACCTCACCGCTTTGTTTGGCTCCACGCTAACAAAACCATCGCCAGTGTCATCTTTGCCACACTATCTAAACCTATATTAGCTTCCGTGGTTGGGTGCAAGTCATCCATTGCCATTTGGACGCTCATTCAAGATCATCTCTCAGAAATCCGTTGCCAACTCCTCTCTTTACAGAAAACGACTCACTAATCTCGAGCGTGGCACTCGATCCGTATCTGAATATCTACAGGAAGACAAATCTATTTCTAATTCCCTTACTACTATAAGCGAGCCTGTTTCCGACAAAGATTTGGTTAATGTCGTTCCCAACAGCCTTGGTTCTGAGTTCGACATGTTAGTCACCGCTATTGAGAGTTTTCACTCCTTACCACTATTCTCTAATCTTCGTGCTCAACTACTCAACTATGAGGCCCAACACAAAATCGTTTTCTCTCCTTCACCTTCCGCCTTTCTTATATCTCAGACTCATTCTGAAGTTGCTCCACAAAATAATTCTCGCCACAAAGGCCGCAAAAAGAATGGTCGTCCATCCACAAATCGTGCCAATCCCTTGGGTTTTCTTGGCCCTGCTCCAAAATCTCTGTCTCAATGTCAATTGTGCTTTGGGATTGGTAATTTTGCTCGCAATTGCAACTGACTCTCTTTGTTTGCACAACCATCCATTCCTCCATCGCTAAACTCTACATTTGCAGGCCTACAGATTGCTCCACATCAGGTACATCAGAATAAACAAACTTCACAATGGTCACTCAATGATCCTAGTTGACATCCTGATACTAGTGCATCAATCCATATGACGGGCAACCCCACTCTCCTACTACAGTACACAACATACAATGGGTCTAACTCTATTCAACTTGGCAATGGTGATCACCTACCAATAACTTATACGAGTAACATGACACTACCACCTGCCTCTTCTTCATTTCTTCTTAATAATGTCTCTGTCGTTCCTTCGATGCATAAAAATTTACACTCCATTGCTCAACTTTGCACTGATAATCATGTTCTTTGTGCTTTTGATGCTCGCCACTTCTATATCTTTGATCTTACTTCTGGTTCTCTCCTCTAATAGGGCCTATGTAAAGACGGTCTCTACAAGTTGCCTGCCATCTCTCCCCGCCTGCATGCTTTATATGCTTCAGTCACCTCGTCCACGCTTTGGCACAATTGGCTAGGTCATCCATCTGCTAATGCAATGCCTTACTTGGGTTATAATAAATTATTATCTAGTCCTTTTAAATTTAAATCTTCCTGCTCCGGGTGTGCTTTGGGTGAATCCACACATCTCCCGTTTCCGAGCTCATATGAAATAAAAATTTCTTTTCCTTTTAGTTTAGTTCACTCTGATGTATGGCAATCTCATGTGCTTTTTGTCTCTGGTTATAAAGATTATGTGTTGTTCACTGATGACTACACTCATTTTACTTGGATATACTTCATGAAACAAAAATTTGAAGTTCTCCAACATTTCAAAAAAAAATTAGCCTATGTCCAAACTCAATTTGCCACACACGTCCAACAATTTCAGAGTGATGGTGGTGGGAAATATGATAGTGATCCCTTCAAATCTCTTTGTTCTTCTCTAGGTCTTCATTATCGGCTCTCTTGTCCTCACACTCCCAAACAAAATAGCCTTACCGAATGGAAACACCGTCACATTGTTGGCATGGCCCGTACCCTCCTTCTCACAAGTCATGTTCCTCTCCATCACTGGCCCGAAGCGGTCTCCACTGCTATTCACCTAATCAATTGTCTCCCCTCTATACTTCAGTGATCCTCACCATTCTCTCGTCCTTATGGTTATACTCCTTCCTACACTAAGCTATGTGTGTTTGGTTGTGCATGTTATCGGCATTTAGATGCTTAATTAACTAATAAACTTTTGTCAAGAACTGTTGAATATGTGTTTTTAGGCTACAACTTGCAGTACAAGGGCTATCGTTGTCTGGACCGCACAACGCGTTGAGTGTACATTTCCCAGCATGTTTGTTTTAATGAACAACACTTCCCATTTGCATCTAACATTAGAAGCACTCCACCAGACCCATCACCATTGACCTTTGTTCCTCTACTACCACCAGCTTCTGTTCTACCTCTACAATCGGCTACACAAAATAGTGTTCTACTTCCTATTCATCAACTGTTTCTGTATCACTATCAGCACTGACAAATTTGACCCTCACAGACTAATCCTTCTTCTACTGTCACCTTTGAGGCTCCTCCATCTCCAGTTCCTCCGCACCATTCGATGGTAACACATCGTCGAGATGGCACCCGTCGACCTCTTGTTTGGACAGAAGGTACAATCCGATATCCTCCCTCACAGGCTCTACTTGCTCAGCTTCCATCTCCCACTAACAAGCCCACCTGCTATACTCAGGCTATTTGTATCCCTGAATGGCGTCAAGCCATGACTAGTAAATTTAATGCCTTATTGAAGACCAAAACTTGGGTTCTTGTCCCTCTTTCCCCATATCAATATGTAGTGGGTTGTAAGTGGGTCTATAAACTCAAGCGCAAAGCAGACAATTCCATTGAGCGATACAAAACTCGCCCAATTGCCAAGTGCTTCCATCAACAAGAGGGTGCTGACTTTGATGAGACATTTAGTCTTGCAATCAAACCTACCACTATTCGTATTGTACTCAGCCTTGCCGTATCTTTTGGTTGGACATTGTGCCAACTTGATTTGAAGAACGCATTTCTTCATGGCGTTTTGGATGAACTTGTCTATATGAAACAACCACCAGGTTTCATGGATCCAGCTCGTCCTCATCATGTCTGCCTATCTATGGCCTCAAACAAGCGCCTCGAACTTGGTTCCAATGTCTCAGCACATTCCTCTTACAGTATGGTTTCACCCAACATCAAGTTTATCTATCGCTCGAGCTCTCCTGTGATGGTTCTTCTTTTATATGTCAATGACATTATACTCACTGGCAATCGACCGTCACTAGTTTCATCATTCATCACTACTCTTAGCAAGGAGTTTGAGCTTAGTGACCTTAGTTCTCCATCTTACTTTCTGGGCCTTGAAACAACTTCCTCCTCTGTTGGCTTACATCTCTCTCAGCTCAAGTATACTATCGATCTCCTTGCACGTTTCTCGATGACAGACTGCAAACCTTGCAACACCCTTGTATGTGTTAAAACTCAGTTGTCATCTCAAAGTGGGGATCTCTTGTCAGATGCCACTAAGTATCGCCAATTGGTAGAAACAGAAAAGTAGAAACACTAATCAAATGCCACCTCAGACTCCCTTAAGGAAAGCAACCCTTGCACCAAAAGCATGAAATATATAAGGATTGTTTAAAAAAAAGGTAAGAGAAACTCCATCAAAAATTCACTGGTAGCTCTTTCGCCAAGTACACCAAAAGATTACCAGTGGGATCAAGGCCCAATGTCCCTTAGATACACCAATTGGTCTACCCCCTTGCCTACAAGTGAGAAGCTCTAAGCAGGAGTGAGGCATACACTAAGCACACCCAAACAACGAAAAAATCATATCCCATAGCCCAGAAGCAACTGAACAGAACAGCAATAGATGACCGACTGACTCTTCTACTTGCAAACACATGGCACACCTGTTTGCAAAAAGAAAGCCCCAACTCTTCAAATTGTCCACCGTGAGGCAATCTAGAGAAGCGCATCCTTTTTCCAATCTCATATGGTCCAAAGGTATGACGATCAAGATTTCTATTTTTATGTGGAAAGTTCTGCTCAATTTGATGTCTTTTGATGATAACAGTCAGAGAAAAGGCATTACGATGGCTTCTAAATGCAGGTGCTGTAAGGAAAATAATGTTGAAACTAAAAACCATGTTCCTTCTAGTAACCACTTTGCAACAGCTTTATGGTCGCATTTCCGAGGCTTAAAACTGACATTGTATTCTAGATTAGTTAAAGGTGGCAACAAGAAGCGAATGTTCATGCAGATAGGATTCTTCCGCCCATCGTTTGTTGGGCATTATGGAAACAAAGATGCAAGATCGATTCTCTAACCAACATCACTCCATTGAGAGGGCGTCTCTTCATATTCATAATTTGCTGACCCAAATTTGTACAAGACCCAAGAAATCTAATGCAAGGCGTATTAAGGTGAGTTGGACAAGTCCGAGTTCCAATATCCTGAAACTTAATTCAGATGGCAGCTCTATTGGAAATATAGGTAGGTCAGGTTGCAGTGGTATTATCAGAAACTCGGACGGTAATGTGAAGCTAGCTTATGCCCAACCTAGAGGTTTCAATTCTAATATGGCTGCTGAAACTTTTAACTTGCTAAGAGGTCTACAAGAATGTGCTACTCAGAATTGGCATAACGTTCAAATATAGGTGGATAATTTTGCTCTGGTTCTTATGGTTAATGGAAAAGCTAATATTCCTTGGAAGCTTTTTCCCTTTATCATTGAAATTAAAGATTTGATGAAGCAAGGAAACCAGAACATTTCTCACTGCTACAAAGAAACCAACACCGTCGTCGATGCATTAGCTAACTTGGCCAGTAATAGTCATTTTTTTTTATCCTCTTCTGAATCTGATCTCCTCTATAGTTAAAGGCTGTATTAGATTAGACAGACTTTGTTTTCCTATCATTAGGTTAATGAAGGTTGTCCAACTTAACTTCTCCTTCTTCCCCCTTGTATTGCTGCGATAAGGTTCATGTCCCCCTCTTCTAAGTTTTTTATTTAAATAAAAAGTCATTTTTCAAAAATAAAAAATCTATTTGAGTCTTCGGCAATTTTTGGTCCACCAAAACAGGCAAAATAATGAGAAACAAAATAAGTGGGAACATTGGCTAAGGTACTCCTGAAAAGAGTATGCCCACCCCCTTTAGTGAGATATCTAGACTTCCAACCTGCCAAGTGCCAATCATTTCTAAAACCTCTCAATCACCAGCTCCCAAATCAAATCAAATTTAACTTATACTTGGCCTTTAATGGAAGCCCAAGACAATTCACCGCAACGACCCCACACCACAACCTGAAGCGAAAGCTAAAGCATCTACACCAAGCACATGTCTAACTGGAAGAACATAGAATTTTCCTAGATTCACCAGCAATCCGAAGACTACTTCAAAGCACAACAAAATGCATCTCAAAAGCTGACAAAAAAGAAGTGTGCCATTAGCAAAAAAGAAGAGGCGCTCACTAGAGAGCCATGTTGATTACCGACCCAAAAGCCATCAAACACCCGTAGCTCTACTGCTCTAGCCATCAACATACTTAATCCTTCCATGACAATGAGAAATATGCATGTATCAAAGAATCCCTTTGCCGCACCAATATTGAAAACTGCATTGTGGAAATACACCAATCAATCCAATCAAACCATTTCTCCGAAACCCACCTTTAACAGCAAAAACTTCAAAAATCCCCAACTGACGTGGTCATAAGCTTTCTCAATGTCAAGCTTATAGAGAACCTCCGACTTACTCAATTTGATCCTAGCATCCACATAATCATTGGCAATAAGGAGACCATCCAAGATTTGTCTACCTCCCACAAAGGCACTCTGAGCTTCCGAATCAAGTTGTCCATCACCTTCCTCAACTGAATGGCAAGAAGTTCATAAAGAACTTACAGATGCATCCCTTCCAACTGATTGGTCTAAAATCTCTAAGCTCCACACAGCTTCCTTTTTAGGTATAAGAGAGAGAACTGTAGCATCGATGCTCCTCTCGAACATGTCATGTACATGGAAAAAAGGCAAGAAAGTCTCCTTTGACCACATCCCAACAATGATGCAAGAACCCATACAAAACCCATCTGGACCAAGCGACTTATCACCTTCCCAAGACTTCAAAGCGCCAACGTTTTCTTCTTAGAAGAACTCGTCCTCCACGGAAATGCTCCTGAAAGTGAAGATCCTCAAAAGACGGTCTATGGGTCACCGATTCTGAGAAAAGCCTTCAATCATAATTAACCATCTCATCTCTCACATTCTCTTCACCTTGCACCCAATAGCTATCCACAAGCAAAGAAGCAACAAAGTTTTGTCCCTTATATGCTACTAAAGCATGGTGAAAATAACTAGCATTGCGATCACTTTCTAAAAGCCATAATTCCCTGGAATTTTGCCTCCAACATATTTCTTCATAGAGAAGAGCTTTTCACAACTAGCCATTAATACCCTCTCTAGTCGTTGGTTCTTCTACCTTTAAAGGCCTTAATTGTTCTTTTGAGTCTCATCTCTTAATCTCATCATGTAACACGCCTTAGTCACCTCTAACTTTCCAAAAGCCTCCTCAATCTAACTCTTGAGGTCCAACTTAACCACAGTCAACTTATGAGCCAAAGCAAAACTTGGGGTCCTAGAAACCTGATAGGTACACACACCCCCAACTAACCATCTCCAAAATGCCATCCACTTTGAGCCACATGTTCCGAAATCTAAAAGGCAATGTCCACCGACTGAGACCCCCACAGTCTAGCAAGATGGGAGCATGATCTAAACCTATCTTCGGCAAGCAATAACAGCCAAGTTTACAAGATATTTCTTGAACCTATAACCATCTTTCAGCTAACCTAGCAGGGGCATTATAGGAAGATTCAGCTCTTTTCCATCGACTACGACTTTCTGCCTGATCTTAGGCTCTGACTCACCCTCCCGAACCTTGCAGAGGATGGTTGTAGATCAAGGGATTCTCACTAAAGATACTTGGTATTCATAAGGCGGCCCAACAGCAACAAGAAAATAATTAACAACACACACAAATGTCTTTCATTTTTACATGTACATGGCAACACAATATGACCATACAGTATTTAAACTTAAAGGCAAATCAAATTGAAATTCAAGCTAAACAGCTCTTCCTAATCCATAATGTGAGAAGGAGATGCAATAGCAAGAACAATTGATGGAAACAACAATGTTGGACATCAAAGATCAAACACAAAGGAAAGTGCAAAGTACCTTTTTGCTGAATAATGATTACCCAATTTAACATGTTTCTGCGCAAGTTCTAGCTCTTCGTCAAACATGAATGTGTTCACAAAATCATTAGATTGCTCACCCAGATTCAGTGAGGCCAAATTTGAAGACATGTCCTTGCTTTCACTATGCATGCTTCCATGACCAACAAACGTCCCTTGCTTAGTTTTTTCTACGTAGTCTGGGCCTGGAAAACTATCGCTAGCACCAAAACCTAACGGCTTGACATTTGACTTTGAATTGGGATCCATGCTCAAATCAGAACTTATTCCAAACACTTCATTTCCAACGTCAAATGCAAGCTTCTCCCAGTTGTGCTCGGCGTGACTATTAGCTGATATTTTTCCTGTATCTCCTTCAGGTAATGATGAGTCCTCTGAAATTTCATCTGTTGAATGAAAACCGTCTGTCACATCAGACGTGCACCTTTTAACATTTTCACCTAACTCATTATCCTTATTCTTCTCTGTAGCTTGTCCTTGAGACACAGAAGAGGCCGAGGATGATATATGCTCTGCATAAGCGGTAAGCCAATTTGACCAGCCATCACGTCTCCTTATCTTGTCATCCTATACAAGACCAAGAGAACAAAAAACTATTCAAGCATAGAAACATAATGGTTACCCCCTGGTTAACCCACCCCCCACCCCCCCCAAAAAAAAAGAGGCAGGAGAACAATACACACAACAAACATAAAGGAGGAGGGAGGGAAGGGAAACATACAAAAAGAGTAAGATTCAACCTGCACTTCTACGGAACTTGAACTCTGCAATGCTTCCAGGATAAATGTTATGTCTCTACTCATTCTTTTAACCTGCATATTGTAAGACAAGTTGACATAACATCGTAAGAATAAGAGGTTCGCATATTTCAAGCAACCACGCAAAGAATATATCAAGTGACAGGAATAACCTAGCAATAGGTATGCTCAACAAATCTAGCCACCAAGTTCACAGTGTAGAAGCAGCAAAGACATAATAGGATCTGATTGGTACCCAGAATTATCGTAGAATTTTAGAATTGCGTTGTGCAGTTGAGCTCGATTTGGAATTCAGATGATACAATATCCAGAAGTAGGACTTTCATTGGGATTCAGAATTCAGAATTAGACAAGTTAAACGTTCAAAAGATAAAAACTGCAGACCAACCATATGTCCTTATAAACTAAATAATAAAATCCCAATAAAGAATATATAAAATTCAACTATCATTTCAAATCATGGGAGACAAAACTGCAAACTTGCTAAACAGAGATTGGAATGCATTTTTCATCAATTTTCTAAAGGAACTGTGGCCTTCATAGAGTTCAACTATTTCTCTTTTGTCCTTTAAACAGGTTAACACCCCCTCCCATCCTTCCAATGGAAATTCTTCGCCCACTTGTTAATAGAAAAGCATAAGATTGAATGGGGAAAAAGTAAAAACTCAAAAGGAGAATCTGACCACCTGCTGGTAGTCTGGTACCATGACAGCTTGATGTCAAGGTCCAATTAAAATAAAATAAGATCTGAGATCATGGAAGCATCTACTCAATCTTCTCTCTAAAAAAACTAAATATGAATCCCATTATCATTGCGATGAGGATGCCTAAACATGGAGTCTCTGATCTTAATGTTATTCTATCCTTTCAAAATCCAGTTCAGGACCCACAACACAGATTGGCTTGGGGTGCTTTGCACTGGAACTGAAGTAATGGAATTTGGAGTAGAATAAAATTTAGACTATTATGTTCTCCCAAAAAATTTAAATTTGGAATGACAGCCCAGTTCTGAATCAAAGCCCCAGTTCTGATCTGGATCACGAGTGCCAATCCATACCTTAAGAACTTGATAAAATTGATACCGCAATTACAACTAATTACAGTAAAAATAACATTGAACAAAAAGAACATACCCTTTTAAAGTCAGCAATTATGGATATCGGAACCCAACCTTGGCCATCCATCAAGGAGAGCAAGTAATGATCAGTCTGAAGATTCTCATCACTGTCGAAATGAAAGTTAAAAAATAAATAAATAAAACTCAATAATCACTCTATAATATATACCATGAAACAAGTTAATTTCCATTGCTAGGCAGGACTATATCAGAGGAGAGCAGAAAGCCCCATAGACAGGTTTGGGTGTTACAGAGGCTCCATCATCTTTTACATAAAAGTTCAAATACTCAGCATCAGTAAACAAACCTTCAAGAGTAAATAGCAGTATTATGGATGACATTACTGCTAGGATATTGAAAAGAAACTAGAGCCATTTAAATAGAGGAAATACGAAATCACCCAACTCACATACTCATCAATGAGAAAACTACCACAAATATTGATGCATATGCCACACCATAGTTCCCAAACAAACTCTAGTCTCATATAGAGGGTCACAAATAAAGCAAGTGATAAGATGTTTCACAACTATGCACCTGAAGTAATACTCAATTTGCTTCATAATATTAGCTCTCAGTGCTAGTGTCTCTGTGGGCAAAGTCCCAGAGCTTAGAGGCTGTGGAACAAAGGGCGGCGGATGGGGCACCCTCATAGAACCTGGAGCTGCAGCAGGAATATAGTATATGGATCCAGGAGGACCTGCATCATAGAAACCCACTTCAAAATATCTAAGCACATAATAATGTGAGAGAGAGAAATAGAGAATTATCATTCATGAAAAGATCACAACTTTTGAGGAAAAGGACATAAAATAAGAAGGAAACAACAACAACGAAGAACAAAAAAAACAATCTCTTAATCTGTTTCACATGATTTACCAGCATATGTTGGTCGACTAATGAATCCTGGAGCCGGACCATAAATTGGAGGCCTTACAAAAGCTCTCAGCCCTATTGCTTGTTGGGGATGAATTTTTTCTTTGGAACTAAATGCTCGGTTATTTTTCAGTGTATGATTAAAATGCCCACCAGCATCTGCCATATTAGGTCGCCCACATGGAAAATTGACAGCGAAGGCATTGGGGTCACCTTGGGATGGAGGTTGAACTCTACCATTTATTGGGGGAGCAAAAGCTTGCATAGGTACCTCACTGCTGGTCTTCAAAAAATGTGTTTCAGCACTCGGAAAGGGTCCCGGGCAAGGCTGATATGCATATATGGGGAAAGGAATGGGGGGCACATGTACCATAGTAGGAAAAGCAGGTGACATTGGTGGTTGATGGAAGGGTAAAGGCACATGAAAATTAGGTGCACCATTTGTGTTGCGTTTTGAGCCTGCTTTTTGCTGACGTGATGGAAGGTGCTTGTGCGATTGATTTGGGTTGCCACGTCCATGGGATTTTTGATGCTCACCAGAATCCTGGAAGAAACCAAAAGATGCAAAAGAAAAGGCCATCAATAAAGGTACTGATTATATATACGATTCATAAGTGTATATTCCCCCCCCCCCCCAAAAAAAAAATGTCATATAGTAGGGGGGCCATTTATCATTAGCTCCTCAGATTACCTCAAAATATTAAATTTCTACTCTATCCTACATTCTGACATTCCGGAGTTTGTAAGCATATATCAATAAGCAATCACGAGGCACATAAAAAATTTACAGTAGCTTGTCACAAAACAAACATAATACATGCACAATCTTCAAGTTGAAAATAAGAAGTTCTGTTATGATATCAATAGCGCAAGTCTTTACCACATGAAAAAAGAGAGAAATTATTATTGTACTGCTCCAAAGAACTCATGGATAAAGTAGTACTTGAAACAAGGATGTAATTTTCCCTTTCCTATCTTCTTCTTTTTTCTATTATACTACTTTTTTTGGGGGAAGAGCACAATGAAGTCCAGTGTGGACATTTGAAATGCCAGGTACAGCCCGAATCTGACGAATCTTGAGTTTAGATATGAATCAGATAGATCTTTTAATTGATCCATCACTAAATTTATCATCTAAATGACATATTTTCCGAATTTTGCCAAACCAGTTCAGCCCATTAAATGTCATAGAGTAGGGGGGCCATTTATCATTAGCTCCTCAGATTACTTCAAAATATTAAATTTCTACTCTATCCTACATTCTGACATTCCGGAGTTTGTAAGTATATATCAATAAGCAATCACGAGGCACATAAAAAATTTACATTAGCTTGTCACACAACAAACATAATACATGCACAATCTTCAAGTTGAAAACAAGAAGTTCTGTTATGATATCAATGGCGCAAGTCTTTATCACATGAAAAAAGAGAGAAATTATTATTGTACTGCTCCAAAGAACTCATGGATAAAGTAGTACTTGAAACAAGCATGTAATTTTCCCTTTCCTTTGTTATCTTCTTCTTTTTTTCTATTATACTACTCTTTTTTTGGGAAGAGCACAATGAAGTCCAGTGTGGACATTTGAAATGCCAGGTACAGCCCGAATCTGACGAATCTTGAGTTTAGATATGAATCAGATAGATCTTTTAATTGATCCATCACTAAATTTATCATCTAAATGATATATTTTCCGAATTTTGCCAAACCAGTTCAGCCCATTAAATGTCATAGAGTAGGGGGGCCATTTATCATTAGCTCCTCAGATTACTTCAAAATATTAAATTTCTACTCTATCCTACATTCTGACATTCCGGAGTTTGTAAGTATATATCAATAAGCAATCACGAGGCACATAAAAAATTTACATTAGCTTGTCACACAACAAACATAATACATGCACAATCTTCAAGTTGAAAACAAGAAGTTCTGTTATGATATCAATGGCGCAAGTCTTTATCACATGAAAAAAGAGAGAAATTATTATTGTACTGCTCCAAAGAACTCATGGATAAAGTAGTACTTGAAACAAGCATGTAATTTTCCCTTTCCTTTGTTATCTTCTTCTTTTTTCTATTATACTACTCTTTTTTTGGGAAGAGCACAATGAAGTCCAGTGTGGACATTTGAAATGCCAGGTACAGCCCGAATCTGACGAATCTTGAGTTTAGATATGAATCAGATAGATCTTTTAATTGATCCATCACTAAATTTATCATCTAAATGATATATTTTCCGAATTTTGCCAAACCAGTTCAACACATTAAATCAAGTACATACCAACATATGTATACTATCAGCTCATTCCAAACCCTAATGAAGGAGAGGAGTTTCATTTGAAGAGAAGCATTGCATCAGCAGCAGGATGCAGTGATAAATTGGCAAACCTTTGCGCTTTAGTCTGAATGGGTATATACAAAGAAATAGAGCAAATTGCTAGTTTGGGATTTGACCAAGCTTGTTAAACTTGAGAATGTAAGTCGGATAGTATTTGGGTTTCAAAAAAATCGCATCATATGATCGAATTGAGGATCGTAAGATCCTACAAATTAAAGAATTAGTATATACCTATTTGTGCAAATTTATAAAGCATGAAAAAAAATATTAAGAACACGAAAAATAGAAGTAATACATACTACAACAACAACTAAGCATTTGTCCCACTTAAATAGGGTTGGCTACATGAATCTGTTTACACCATAATAAACGATCAAGGGTCATCCCCTCAGGCTCAATCTGTTTGTCTCACTTAAATAGGGTCGGCTACAAGACATAAATAAAATTGTGAGGAACCAATCTCCCAGAGCCGCCACTCAGTTTCTCTTAAAGAGAAGATAAAAGAGAAGGCAAACTACGACCACTTTATTATGCCTAAATCAGATCATTTTACAACAGTGCCAACTATAACAAAATTTTCATACTGAATAAAAAAAAATCCAAATTTCGCTCCGCCATTCCAATTTCACTGACCCTGCAATAAATATTGTGAGGTAGTAAGTTAAGCTCAGTAGAACCTTACCCACTTTTGGCCTCTCTGCGGCTTTTCAAAAGGAACTATTAAAAAGAAGTTAAAAATGAACTGTTGAAAAAAAGTTGTGAGCAATTTGATAAATCTGTCAAAAACTAGCTATTGAAAAGGAGAAGCACGCAATGAGCGTTTGGTTCACATTTAAAAAAAAAATCAAAAGACTATTCAATTACTAAAATAGGTATATGTTATATTTATTTATTTATTCATAATTTTAACTAAGTATAAAAAACAAGATACGTATAAAATAAATATTTGCTTATATAAACATATGATGTTATATTTACTTATTTATTTATTCATAATATTAACTGAGTATAAAAAACAAGATAAGTATAAAATAAATATTTGTTTGTATAAACATATGATTAATATAAAATTTTACAACTGAAAATATCCTATATGTTGAAAACAACATATAAAAAATTAAAATATCATAAAATAAATTAAATATAGTTTTGTTTTTTCATATAAATTTTGTCAATTAAAAAGCTTATTTTGGCCTTTAAGAACACCCATTAAAAGCATCCCACAAAAGGAGAAGCCCATCTGTGGCTTGTCCAAAAAAGTTGATTACCGAACACAATTATGCCAACTTCTCCTTTTCAAAAGGAGAAGCCCCCCCAAAGAAGAGGGGCCAACTTAACCCTAAGTATGTGCACCCAACCAACCTAACAGATAACATGTAGCATGTTTCTCATATAACATATTGTCACATAATAAATAACATGTATAATCTATGCAAATCAAAGATTACAATTAAACAAATATTATAATATAAATAATATGATTAATGGAAAGGTTAAACACAAGTATTAAAGGGAATAAAAATCCTACCTGAAATCGGAAATTGATAAACATTAATAATAAACGGCATCACGTGAAACTATCATTCCTCTTATTTATTTTCTCGTAATTTTCCTTTTATTTTATTTTTTTTCTTCACTCTGTGCTCTTTCTTTCTTCTCCATGCCACACTCTGTCTTCTTCACCCATCATATGTACACAACTTATGTATATATAAATATATGCATGCACACACCCAAAACAAAACCATCATCCCATCACTTTTTCTTATCTTTATATCTTTCTTTTCTTTCTTCCTTATCTTCTCTCTCTCTCTTTTTTGTTTCTTTGTCCATCTACCTTCCGCCACATTTCCACACTAAACAACGTACCTTTACACACCCACAAACAAAATATAATTATACAAGAAAAATTATATTTTTCTCCCCTTAGAAATCAACCAATACTCACTTACACCTTAAAGTTTTCATAATATACAAAAGAACCCCGAAGAAAAAATTCTTATTTCAAATAAGATATTAGTCTCAAAAATAAAAATAAAAATTGGGTATTACAAAAACATCCATTTTTTCAAACAAAGTATTTAAATATTGTCCAACAAGATATAAAATTGTATAAAACACGTCATTTTCACTAGTAATTACAAAAAATAGAACATATTAGGAATATGATAAGATAAAGGCATAATTCTAATGGCAAATAAATAACATTATAAAGCACATTTCATTTCAGCTCTTAAGATATCATAGCATATACAACAACAACAAAATCTTTTTCCCACCTGAGTAGGATTATGTACATTTATTCATTATTTTATTTTTAACAAAGGTAGTAAAAAAATATTTTTCATCAACAAATACAATAAACAATTGAAAGTAATACACAATTTCAAACTTGTTAATAGAAAATCAATTTGATTGTATAATTTATTATTGAAATTCATGGTCAACAATTGAATACAATATGTTAGATATGTATAAATGAAAACATAGGTACAAAATAAGTTTGTTTGTGAGAGTTTGGAATTTTAGCACTAAAAGTTAAGACATACATTATTTTATTTTATTTTATGAAGGCCTAAAATAAACAAATATCTTATAAAAACGTATGGAATATATGCTTAAAAATGTGACGATTTAATGTCGTTAAAATCACAAATTGAATCGAGACTCTAAGATTCCATCGGGATCCTAAGGAAAATATCAAGATTCTACCAAACTAAAGATACTACAAAGATTCAGCTCAATTTAGTGATTATAGGTCATAAAATCATAGAAACGCAAGATCTAGATCGAGATTTTAACAATCATGGATTTGACCATTAAATTTAGAATTGACAAGCTAAGAAATGGAATTGATAAATATTACTACACTTATAATGATAGTAAACATAGAATGTCTGAGAAAGACCAAAAACTAAGCAAATTCGGTGATATAGGAAATAGAATTCATTATTCGGGAAGAGATGCACAGAGAAATTAAATAGGGACAACAATGGAAAGACACCTAAGAGACAATCTCATGACAGTTATTATATAATGATATAGAATTATACTAATCAAATTTGGATAGTATTGTTGCAGGGTATTCTAGTCATTCACTAGTATTTAGAGTTTCTTTTACTATTCCCTTTATTAATATAAATAGTTTGAGAGACTGACAACTAAACCCCTCTCATTCTTTCATTGCTCTTCTATTACTGTGGCATGGTATTAAGAGCAAGTTTAAAAGGGAAACTAATCCCCCTAAGTCTTCTTTTTCATTTGTTTTCGCTTAAACAAAATGAATCAATAAAAAGTAATCAAAAACTTTAGCCGACATGCATCCTAAGCCTCTGCTCTAGATCCGACCAAATCGTTGCTTCCATCACCTTCACTATCATGCAAACTATGCCTCTGGCCAACCCAGTTCAAATCGCGACGTCAAGAAGCGTCGGTCCAAGCAAAACCGTGACATGAAAAAGTCTGAAGTCTTTATCCAGTAGTTGAAGGTGAGGAGGCAATAGTTGTATCGCCTGCGCAAGCTAGAGGAGGGTGTTCTTTTCGTCAATTTGGACGCTAGTCACTATAACGGAGTGACCGAGGTCCTAGACACGTTGTCCAAGTTGGAGGACAAGAAAGAAAGCGTGAATCTCAAGGAAAGGTTGGACAAGATCCACTCAGAGCTGGTGAAGTAGAGGGCGGCCATGAGGGTCGCAAAGGCGAAGAGCGAGATCTGAAAAGTGAAGAACCAGGAGCTCATCGCCATCTTGTTGAACTACACCACAGTGGATGGTCTCCAGTCTTCAGACGACGAAGCGAGCCCGAGCAGTCGCAGTCCTCCCGATTCCTAGGGGTAGGGGAAGAGAAGTGGTCGTCTCTTCTTCTTGGCCACGTATCCCCCCGTCTCTCTTTGTAAGTGCCGTAGAAGGCCACCTTTGTATTGCCCTCAAGCTTTTGTTTTTTGATTAATGGAACCCCTTTTGTTTTACGAGTTTTGAACTCGCACCATGATACAATCGTTCACGACTTTGTGTGTCGTGTGGCTAGTCTGGCCGTTCTGAAGTCTCCAACGATGATCTCCTCTAACCAACACTTAGCCAAAATCTTGAGACTTTAACAGCCAAAAGGTCGATAGGGAAAACATGACCTATCCCGGTCTGAGCAAGATGAAAGTATGGCTGAAGACCGACACACACCAATCTGTTCGGATAGGGCTCCCCGACTTTGTGCCAAGTTCGTTTACCCGGGCAAGTTGAACTCGACTGTTCAATTCGTCTGTACTAGGGTCGGCTTCCATTCAAATTCCCAATAATCCCTTCGGTTCACGTGCCGAACATAATGGCTCGCGTGTTTCCAAGGCCAGCTTGATTGTGCATATCTTTGTGCAGTCTTTTGGGATTCCATATCCAATCGACCATCAGTCATTTCTTTCACATGCCTTTTGCATTTCCCTCCATGGGATTGCATATTTAACGTGTGTCTCGCTTCTTATCCCACTGTCCTTCGCTATTATCTTCATCCCATCCCTTCATTTCTCCTCGTTTCTCGATTTTTCTTGGTTTTCTAGGTGATGGGTCTTCACAAGAACATCGAAGGTTGCCGTCGCAAGGCAAATAGCGAGGCACAAATGGCAAAGGCCCTTACTCAACATCTGAGGATGGAGGAGCAACCATTTCAGAGTCTCCGCCACTTGGAGGAACTTCAGGTCCTTTTCGTCGCAAGGCAAACCGCGAGGCACGAAGGGCAGAGGCCCTTATTTAGCAACTGAGGATGTAGGAGCGGCCATTTCAGCGTCTCCACCACTTTGAGGAACTTCGAGTCTTCGTTGGTATACACTCGCCACTACAAGGCGGCGGCTAAGGTCTTGGACACTTTAGAGCGTTTGGAGGCGGAAGAGACGGAATCTGCCAACCTAGCAGCTGAAATGTACCATCAACAAGCGGGAAGGTTGGCAGCAGAGAGAATGTGCACCGCTCAGAAGGCGAAGATCAGTACTCTCGTTGCCACCTTCTCGAACTACACCTCCATGGAAGGGCTTGAATCTTCTGCCGCCTCTTTCTGTCCACCATTTTTTTTCCCCTTTTAGTGCTCTTTCTCTCCCCATCCAACATATTCTCTTATGTTTCTCTTCACCAAACTGTGAAATATGCGAAGGAGGGGTATTTCCATGCTTTGTAGAGGTCGAACTATTTTTCCACATTTTAGCTCATATATGGATACGACTTCTAAAGATTTTACTCAAATGAATACGAAGTCTTTTTTAGTGTTTATGCGTGTCTCCTATTCATTGTACATATTTGTATTGATACGATGCAAAAGTTTGGAGAAGGTCACAAGTAGTCGAGTACGTATCATCTAGTTTTGTAGAAATGTAGAAGTTCGAACCAAGTAGGGGGTTGTTCGCAATCCAGGTTCATAATCTGACGGCCTCCTTTGCTCGCCAACCCCCTACTTACGTAGACGCAACGTATCGGGTGTGCCCGAGTACAAGGAGGGTTTTTCATGCAGTCGCCAAGCAAGATTCACCGAATGGCCATAGCCATATGGTCGGATGAGTGCGTCCCAGTGTGTTGGTCGCGATCTCCTTCCTACCCGCCTAGTTGGGTATAGTAGTCGATGTAGTCCATCGTTTATCACATGTAATGTATTGTCACAAAAAAAAAAAAAAATTGGGTCCCCGTACTTATTTAATATTCACTAAAGCAGGAAAAAGTTAAGATTGCTTTATCATAGTGTCAATAATGATATAATTCATCATTCCTAGAAAAAAGAAATGAAAAACCGTTATGCGCATGCTATAGGGAATGTGTCACTCCACATGCTTATTCAATGTTCATTCCAGAGGAAAAGTTTATCATTTATTTTATTTCCCAAACTCATCTAGGGCTTCTAATCCGCTTGTTCATCAAAAATCTTAAAAATATCAACGGTAAATTATCGAAGAAAGAGTTGAAAAGAAGCATAATGCAAAATGTATGGATAGCAAGATAATTCAAGCAAAATAATCATGGACATAAGAAACATTCCTAGAGGTCTATTCAGATGGCAAAGCTACATCTGGGACTATATATCAACTATCGAGTTTGCTCATTCTATTGATCCAAAAGGCACAGCCCATGAATTCTTTTAAAAAATAAACGATGCATTAGAACACCATTAAAAACCTAAAATCCTATTCATATTAGGAACATCAGCAATATCCTGAAATTACATATGCAGTCCCAATAATAAATGTCTATGGCAATAGAAAGCTCTACTTTGTCATGCCCCGCGTGTTAAAGGAAAAATAGAAGATATGATTATAGTAAGGACTTGCAAATCTTTCTGCAGCAAGAAAACTGGTTGAGATATCACCCGTACATGTGCGATAACTTTTCCAGTTCGCATAGGTCAAAGGCTGTGTAACGCTTTTTCGACAAGTCCAACCCGGTGTAAGCCTCAATGCAGCTACTGAGACCTTTTCCATGACAAAGTCAAATATTTTCAAAATCACCAGATACAAGGGTATTGATACATTCACTAATTACGCGGTAAAATAGGTATCAGCAGCTACTGAGAAATTTTCCATGTCAAAGTTAGATATTTGCACAATCGCCACACGTAAAACGGTATTGATTACGTTGTAAAACAGGTATCAGCAAGGTGGAATTTCGGAAACGAAAAGGCAAATAGGACTAACCGGTGCAGGTAGCTGAGAAGCAACTCCATCTTTGGATTGCGGCGGCGGGGACTTTGGGGTTGAGACGGCATTAGAATTCCTAAGCCGCTGAGCATCTGAGAGCGCTGGCCAGGAATCGGAATCAGCACCAATCACCGGCGAAATGTCGGGAGTTGTATTCGTCTCGGTCGCCGTCTTCGTCTTCCAGGGGGACTTGGGGGACCCAACACTCACTTCCCTCTGATCATCCCCACTACCCTCATTGTCTGCCATAACCATTCCCAACTCTCACTCAGCTTATGTATGTATGCGCGTATATATATATATATAGAGAGAGAGAGAGAGAGAGACTAGAGAGCTCGGTGAGTGTGTCAGAGACTAGTGAGCAGATTGGAGAATACGGCGGCGTCCACGGTGCATCGCTTCTGTGACAAGCTCATCACTGGAGCTAATGGTTGTGGTGAGAGAGACAGGCGGATTTAGGCATTAAATGGAATAGGGGGGAGAGAGAGAGCTAGGGTTGAATATTGTTGAGCTGGGTTGACTGTTACAGATGTTAAAATGACGGAGACTCTGCAGCGAATCGTGTGTGAGAGACGGGGCTTTTGCCACTTCTTGCGAGACGCGGATTGAAAGAAACGGGGAAAACAGAGACTTGTTAGAGGAGACATATTCATCTTTATCTTCAAAATCATAATCACATTACTAACGAGATATTTGGTCAGATGGAATGAAATAACAGTAAAATGAAATAGAAAAAATAATAGAATGGAATCGTGAATGGAATCACTATTCTATTCTCTTATTTGATTGGTATAAAAATAAAGAAATAATGGAATAGTGAAATATAGTAAAATTTTTGTTTTGCCCTTATAAAATTATTTCATTCTCTTCTTGGTTGGTTATAATAAAATTTTATTATATTTCACTATTCTATTCCTTTCCTCATTTTATTATATTTCATTATTCAATTCAATTTTAAATTTTTGTTCTCTAATTTTTATTTTTGTTCTCAATTTTCACTTTTTATTCTTTAATTTTTGTTTTTGTTCTCAATTTTTAGTTTCCTTTTTCATTTTTTCGTTCTCTAATTTTCTATTTTTTGTTCTCAATTTTCAGTTTATGTTCTCAATTTTTTATTTTTGTTCTCAATTTTCGATTTTCATTCTCGATTTTCTATAAACCAATTTTATATTTTTGTTCTCAATTTCTGTTCCTATTATCTAATTTTATGTTTTTGTTTTCAATTTTCAATTTTCGTTCTCAATTTTTCGTTCTCTAATTTTATATTTTTGTTCTCAATTTTCAGTTTATATTCTCAATTTTCTATTTTTGTTCTCAATTTTTTGTTCTCTAATTTTATATTTTTGTTCTCGATTTTTAGTTTATGTTCTCAATTTCTTGTTCTCTAATTTTCTATTTTTGTTCTCAATTTTCGGTTTATGTTCTCAATTTTCTATTTCTATTTTCAATTTTCAGTTTCTGTTCTCAATTTTCTAGTTCTGTTCTCAATTTTTTATTCTCAATTTTCTATTTCTATTCCCAACTTTTTGTTCTCTAATTTCAGTTTATGTTCTCTAATTTCTGTTTTTATTCTCAATTTTCAAGACCTTAATTATAAGGGTTATCATGTAATTTAAGATATTGATTACATTGGGTTGGAATCTCATTCCACCCTATCTCAAATGGAATCCCATTCCATCCAATTTCATTCCAATGAAATCACAAAAGTGATTCCATTGGAGAACCAAACAACGGAATAGGAATCGAGGGTGGAATGCGATTCCATTCCGCCCTCGATTCCATCCAACCAAACATGCCGTAAAAGTATTGTTAGCCACTATTGGCGACTTCTCATTTTAATGGTAACTTATCATTTGAAATATTTTAAATATTAATATTTTTCTCCAATTAAGTATTTGGTTGTATGAGTTAAGACCTTTGAGTATCCAAACTTCGAAATAAAATCCATTAATTAAAAAAGTTACGAAATTAAAGAACTCAAGTGATTTAAAGAGTTTCAGATTAAAGTTGAAGAGAAGACATACAGAAAATTAAGTAAATCAAATTGTTTATTTTATTTTTTAGTTAAACAATTTTCCTGTTGATTACTTATTGACTCATTAGAGTTCACAAACATGTACCCAATTACCCATCAATGCATAAAATTGATTTTAGTCAAACCACTCTCGTTCGTGCTTAAAACGTTTAAAAAATTAAGATTTATTTGATCTTTTCATGAAATGAGTTGTGAAATATTTGAAAAATATTCTACTCAACATATTCTATGATGATCTGGAAGTTGAAAAATCATATTTGATGAGGATATTTTTTGGCTTCTCTGAGTCAGCACTTGAGATCCAGCCACGTGCCCGTCGTTGTAGTGATAGGGACGCATTTCGAAAGTTACAAACGCCACACTGGAGCATATGCCGACCACGGCTCCTCCCTGGAACCTCATTTGCATCCAAGGAGGAACGAGGAGCCCTGCTGGGACGTGTCTCTCTAAGCTCTACGCCGTGCCCTGGGTAGTCAATTTTAGGGACTCAGCCGTTCACCTCGATCGACTCCCCTTTTCACCTTGTTTCTTCTCCAGGACTCCACGAATCTCCGTTCTCCTCCACCATCTTACCGTCATATGCCTGACAAAGGCCCGCGGGTTTAGCCAAATGGGCCCAAAAGCCCAAGCCCAACGATTATCTCCTAAATGTCTCGGATTATCGGCTAAACACAGGGTTTCGACTACTTAACAGTGTTTAGACCTGACTAATCATCTCCAACGCCTATATATATCGGGGGCTATGTAAGCCCGAGGTACGCTTGAATGGCTTACATTACGTGCGAGTTCATTTGTTTCCTTGCTATATTCTGTACCTTTTCTCTCTGAGCACTGATTACCACGCCAGAGGGGCTTCACTGGGATAAACTCTGGTCTGAGCCTTCTGCAGGTATACTCCCTGAGGAGCAGGACTCTAGACACAGCAGGTCAGTCCTCCCAGGACCCAGCACAGCTCGCGCGAGAACTTTTCAACTGATGACTCCACCTCAGCAAGAGGACCTACCTGTCATCCGACTGGACCATACTCGAGGTGTGTACCAGTTTTATGCACCAACAATATTAAAATATATAAATTTTGAAGTATAGGTGCACAATTCTAGTAAACGTACAACCAAGATAACTATTTTAGGTATCTTAATGTATTTTGGAAGACGAGGTATGGGATTCGGTAGACCAAATGTGAGGATTTAGGCACCTAATTTGTCAAACAAACTAGGATTTGGATTGGGACATATCTGGCAGACCATAGTTGCAATTCTAGGCACCTACTTTTGTCAAAGGGGCATCAAAACACTTTCTAAAAAAAAATTAACATTTAGTTTCCTTTCATATGAGTCTCAAATGGTTACCACATTTTTTTCACTATAAATATACTATTCCTAAAGAATTTGATGAAAGAGATATACATATTATTCAACTTTACAAAGATCAATCAAACCTATACACTAATATTTTTGGTCCATTCAAAAGAGTTCATATTTTTCAAGATATATTCTTCTACAAGTCTTTTCTACTTATGAAATCACTTTATATTTTTTATTGTTCACTATATTTTCATCTTGAAGATTGTTATAGATGTTTTATCGAGTTCTTGACTAATACAACTACAAATAGGTTTTTATTATTGTAATCAAACAAGGTCTGTTTGGTTGAGTTGAGGGAATCAACAGAAGATGACTTCACTCGATTTTGAAAGTCTCGAAGGAGTGAGTCTCAATCAAGATTTAATCTCGTGTTCGGAGAGATTAAGGAATTTTCAATTGAGGTAGCTTTGGTGGATGTAAGATTTGGTTCTCACCCGTAAGAGGATCATTTGATTAATGTATTGAATTCTCGGAAAGAGATTTGAGAAGTAGATGTAGGCAAAAAGTCTTGCTGAACTATTGTTAATCATGGTGTCTGTTGGCCAGTGAGCTACCCAAGATAGGGGAATTGGGTAGTATTAAAAATTATCAGAATATAACACTTCAAAAATCAAACAATTAATTTTATCCTAAAATTAATTATTAACTTTTATAGCAATGGATTATTTGTTATCAACTAGGTGCGCACCCAAAAAAATAAAATATAAACAATATAAATAATGCAATACATAGAAACTTATACTGGTTCACCAATCTACTCTTGGCAAATCCAGTCCCCTAAGCTCTACGGAGAGTCGCATCCACTAAACTCAAGATCCCTTTAAAGGTAGAAACCAAACTTTCACAATGATTTTTTTCACAGACTCAGAATCAACTTTTACAATTCACTTTCACAAGTTAAGGAATAACCTTTATCTTTTTACCAGGCGGAAGATTAACCTAATTCTATTATAGGGAGAATCACGATCTAATCTTTTTTATAACTTAGACTCAAGAATTAAATCTCACACAAACACGCTTCAAATATCATTTTACCCAGTAAGGACTGAACCGTTACAATTCACTCACAATTCTATAAATGAATAATTAAAACTTAATCTTTTTATACTCTAGGCAAAGATCAAAAACCTCAATATCTTTACCGGAAGAGATTGAAACTAGTTACCCTTGATTAGACACTCCCAGTAGTTTCTAATCCGATACTCAACTTACCAATTACAAACAATTGATAAGTGATTTTCTCATTCGAAGTTTCTACCACCTCAGATAAATTCAAACTCAATTAATGTCCCGATACTAGTGATAGAAAAGTGAGAATTTCAAAATCTGATTTCAAATAAAGATGGGTGGCAAGCAGTTAAACACGCAATCAAATTTTCTTAAGAAGTTGTTTATAAAATAATTTTCAATAAAAAATTTAGAAAACAATTTCAAAGATCAAATTTCAAATAATAAATAATAGAATCAAGTAACAATTAATAGTATGTAATTTAGAATGATCTCACCAGGATTCCACCAAAAGAATAATGATTAGAATAACAATGACACTTCAAATCGGTAGTAGCAATGCACTCAATATGGTTACTCTTAGAAAGCACGAGGGCTGAATAACTCAGAATGATTGAGATTATCTTGATTAATTAAAACCTAAAAAACGCAGGTTTACTTATAAAGGAATAAAACAAGGCCTCTGACGGCTAGTTTCCATAAATGATGATATTTAATTACACCAATAGACCTTCTATATCATAATGATTCATTCATGGTATAATTCACTTAAAATATCTCTTAAAATATTCAATTAAGTCCCTCAAACTTTTATTCAAACTCAATTAAATAAGATAGAAAGAATATCAAAAATACTTGAACCATATCTATAGGGATATTTAAATATTAATTAAATAACTCAAAATATATCAGATCCCTAAGATATCTCGCATATCTTAACCATAAACGGCTAGTAACGACTACTGTTTGATCAGAATCCTCGAAATCCTCTAAACTTGAAACAGACTAATCAGTCGACCGACCAAGACCCGTCTGTCGACCGCCCGATTCAGGATGTAGCCAAGCCAAAAATCATTCGCCCATCGGTCGACCTTCTATACTTCATCTGACGATCGAACGATTCAGAGAATTACACAAGTCAACTCACCTGTCCACAGGAAGATTCAGAAACTTCCTCTTTTGGCCATAGGTCGACCTACCTATCGACCGACCAATTCAGAGAGTTCACCATTTAAGCTCAGGTCGACCTGTCTATCGACCGAGAGATTCAACAACTTCACTTATCTTTCATAAGTCGACCTACAAATTGAATGATCAATGCTGGAATCCTCTCCTTAATTCAATTTTAATTCATTTTCTTCGACGTTTTTATTCATTTAATCGATTTCTTTTCTCGGTTAGCTCCACTAAAATCTTAAATTCAATTTTAATCAATTATCTTTATTTCTTTTTTCAATTACACATAGGAGCAAATAATTTAACTAATTAGGATCCTCTAAAAACACATATAATTTTAAAAAATATTTTGTGTTGTGTGTGATCCTAACTGGGATACATTAAGAGTTAAGATTTAACCTGAGTTGTTTTCCCTAGGTTTTTCAATTTTTTTAAACTCTTAATCTTTTATCATCTTTGTCATCATCTTTAGCACTATCACAATATCCTCATGATCATTTTTATTACTGGAACTAATAAACTAAAACATTCAATAAAATCGTTACTCCATAAAAAATATCAACATTTAATTGTTCATCAAAATCTTAGGATCAACAATCTCCCCTTTTTTTTATGATGACAATTAATTTTGATATTTTCTTCAAAACAAAAATGTAACCACACTTCTCCTAAATCTGAAGACGGGTTCTTTAACTCGTTAAAGTAAAATAATGAAGATAATCATAAGATTTTCAACAAAGAACAAATTTAAATATATAATAAAATCCCCCTTAAGATATTCAACAAAATAATTCACGCTCCCCCTTAAGATATTCATTAAAATATCAACTAATTCTCCCCCTTTATCATCTCAAAAAAAATGGGGAAGGAGAACTACAAAGAAACACTACTCTATGCATACATCATTATGCCTAGCCATACCTAAATCGCAAATAATTTTTACAAACTGATCTTCCACTAATAATTTAGTAAAATATCAGTTAGCTGGTCAGAGATATCAATATATTCAATAACAATGTCCCTTTTTCTAAATATGATCACGAATAAAGTGATGTCTAATCTCTATGTGCTTAGTTCGTGAATGCTGTATAAGATTCTTACTTAGACAAATAACACTTTTATTATCACAATAAATCAGGACCTCCTCCATATATATTCCAAAATCATTTAACTGTTGCTTAATATATAAAATTTGAGCACAACAGTTACCAGCGGCCATATACTCAACTTCAGTAGTGGATAAGGCTATCGAATTATGTTTCTTGCTTGACCAAGAAACCAAAGCATGTCCTACCAAATGACATGACCCACTTGTGCTTTTTCGCTCAACTTTGCAACCGGCAAAATCAGCGTCGGAGTAACTTATTAATTTAAAATCACTCCCCCTAATATACCATAATCCTAGGTCAGTTATTCCCTTTAAATATCAAAAAATTCACTTAACCGCAATCAAGTGTGATTCTTTAGGACAAGACTGAAATCTAGCACATAAACAAACACTATACATGATATCAGGTCTACTAGCAGTTAAGTATAATAGGCTATCAATCATACCTCAATACATTTTTTCATTAATACTTTTGCCTGTATCATCTTTGTCTATCTTTGTAGTTGTTGCCATGGGAGTTTTGTATTCTTTAGCACCATCCAAGCCATATTTCTTTAATAGCTCCTTAGTGTATTTAGCTTGCTTTATGAATATCCCCGATTTGGTTTGCTTAATTTGCAACCCAAGAATAAAATTCAACTCTTCCATCATACTCATTTCAAATTCGACCTGTATTATCTTAGCAAAATCTTGGCAAAGATTCTCATTAGTAGATCCAAAAATAATGCCATCAATATAAACTTGTACTAATAGGATATCAAAGTCAGTTTGCTTAACAAATAGTGTTATATCACAAATACCCATTCGAAAAAAAAAATTCGATCAAATATCGGTTAAGTCTCTCATACCAAGCTCTAGGAGTTTGTTTGAGCCCATACAAAGCCTTATGAAATTTAAATACGTGATCGGTAAATTTATTACTTTCAAATTCCAGGGGTTGTTCCACATAAACTTCTTCCGCTAGGAAGTCATTTAGAAATGCAATCTTAACATCCATTTGATATAGCTTAAAATTACGTGAGCATGTAAAAACAAGTAGTATTCTAATAGCTTCTAATCTAGCCACAAGAGCATAGGTTTAATCATAATCAATTTCTTCCTCTTGATTATAGTCATGTGCTACTAATCTTTCTTTGTTTCTAATTACCATACCAGACTCATCTTTTTTATTTCGAAAAACCCATTTAGTACCAATAACAAGATGAAAAACCGGTCTCGGAACAAAACACCATACTTTGTTCTGCTCAAATTGAACTAACTTATCTTGTATTGCGGAAATCCATGATTCATCTGTTAACGCCTCATTTACATTTTTAGGCTCAATTTGAGATAAGAAAACAAGATTAATTATATTTCTAATAAAGGAACGAGTACTCATACCTCTTTCAAAATTACCAATAATTTCTTTTACCGAATGTCCCGATTCTGTCTTTATAACTCGTGGTAATGTCGAATCCTCTTCCTTAGCCTCCTCCTCTTTTTGAGACTCCTTGGCCGCATTTTCACCTTGGTTTTGGTTATTTGAAATACCTGCATCATCATCATTTAAAACCTTTCTCGACAAAGATGAGTCAACTTCCTCAAATACAATATGCATAGATTCTTCTACTACTAACGTGCGTTTATTGTAAACTCTATAAGCTTTACTGTTAGTAGCATATCCAAGAAAAATTCTATAATCAGATTTAGTATAAAATTTACCTAGATTATTCTTGTCATTCAGAATGAAGCATTTATACTCAAATACTTTAAAATAGCAAATGTTAGGAGTCTTACCATTCCAGATTTCATACGGGATTTTGTTAAACCCTCAACGAATCGATACCCGGTTTACCACATGGTAAGCTATACTTACTGCTTCGGCTCAAAAGTAGGTTGTTAAACGATTTTCACTAAGCATTGTTTTAGCCATTTCTTGAAGCGTCATGTTCTTCCTTTCTACTACACCATTTTACTGTAGTGATCTTGATGCAGAGAAGTTCTGAGCATAACCATGCTCATCATAGTAACTAATAGCATCCTCATTCTTAAACTCTCTTCCTCTGTCACTACGAATATTAATAATAAAATATTGTTTCTCATTTTGAACACGTTTGCAAAATTTAGCAAATACAGAAGCAACTTCACTTTTCTTAGTAAGGAAAAATACCCAGGTAAATCTAAAATAATCATCAGCTATTACGAAGGCAAAAAACTTACCACCAAGATTAGCAACTAAATTTGGTCCAAATAAATCAAGATACAACAATTCAAGACATCTAGACGTAAACGTGTGCATCTTTTTCTTAAATGATGATTTAAACTGCTTGCCTAATTAACATGCATCACATATTTTATCTTTCACAAATTACAAATTAAGTAGGCCACGTACGAGACTCTTCTTAAATAATTTAGAAATTAGCTCCATACTAGCATGCCCAAGTCTCCTATGCTATAACCAACTATTTTAAGATAAAGCATTCAAACAAGATAAATTTTGAGAAGTAAAATCATCAAATGAGCAGGTATAAGCATTCTCAAAATGTTATGCAACTAACAAGATACTACTATCATAACCATTCTTAATGATGCATTTATCATGATCAAATATCACAGTATAGCCATTGTCACATAGTTGACTAATACTAAGTAAGTTATGTTTGAGTCCATTAATTAGTAACACATCTTTAATAATAGTAGTACTATTACCGATATTACCTATACCGATAATTTTATCATTTGCGTTGTCTTTAAAAGTCACATGACCTCCATCCTTAGGTGTCGAAGATGTGAATTTTCATTTATCTCCCGTCATGTGTCGAGAACAACCATTGTCTAGGAACCATTTGTCCTTACTTATTGATATTTTTAAAATAACTTTCAAAGAGCACTTCAAATAGTTCTTAAGTGGTACCTAGTCTATGTGGGTCCGATCTTGTTAGTCGAGATAATTTTAGTTTTTTTTGGAACCCAAACTCGTCTATAGTTAGATATTTTGGCAAAACATTTACGAATAGTATGCCCCACAACATTACATTTAAAACATCTAACAAAATTCTTGGTTTCAGAAAAGATTTTTTGAAAACGTTTTTGTTTAAGATTTTTCTGAAATCCAATATTGACTTTATCAAAAATACCACTTGAACTTCCCAAAAACATTTTGAAGTTATTCTCACCGCCGTTGAATTTGAGAACAATTGAATATAAATCCGACATCTTGGATTTCAATTCATTATTTTCATATCATAGTCTATTACTTACTTGTTTAATGTATTAATTGTACTTTGAAGGGTATTAATTTTAGAACACTGATTTTTATAATCATGCAAAAGTTCTTGATAAACATCAAATAATTTTTCAAAATCTAAAGGACAAGATCTTGAACATTTTGTTACCTCACCACCAGTGGCCATCAATACAAACATGGACATTTATTTACTTTTTGATTTTTCGGAGCTATTTGATTCGGTATCATCCCAAGTAGCTTTCATAGACTTTTTCTTGCACTTATTTCATTTATTCTTATTCTCTTTTTCTTTATCTTTCTTCGGTTCGGGACAATCAGTTTGATAGTGACCGGCCTTGTGACAGTTGTAGCATTCCACATTGTTCATGTTGAAGTTTCTTCTCCCATGGAATGTACGTCGAGTCATTCTTCTAAAATTCTTTATGAGAAGTGCCACGTCTTTCTCTTACTCACCATCAAGGCATTCATTATCACTTTTATCCTCTTTTTCAATTTTCTGAGCCTTTAGCACCAAGGATTTTCTCTTGCTATTTCCAGTGTCATCTTCATATCCTTTAATCATCATTTTATGAGTCATCAAGTTGCCTATGAGATCATCAATTCCGTATTTGCAAAGATCCTTAGCTTTCTCAATTGCAGTCACCTTCGACTCTCATACTTTTGTCAAATATCTTAGGACCTTTCAAACTCTATCCTCCATGCAATATGACTTTCCAAGTTGACTTAAGTTATTGCAAATATTGTTGAAATGAATATACATCTCTTGAATCGATTTAGTTTCTTCCATTCTGAATAATTCAAATTTCCTCATAAGAACGTTGATTTTCTATTGTTTCACTTGACTTGTCCTTTCATGAGTAACTTGTAACTTGTCCCACATTTCCTTTATTGATTTACAACCTGAAACTCTCGAGTATTCATTTGCATCCAAAGAACAAAATAAAATATTAATAGCTTGAGAGTTCATAGAAAGTTTCTGTTTATTAGAAGCAGTCAGCTGGTCTTTCTTCTTCTCGACTCCGTTTTCCATTGGAACAAATAGACCATCCTCAATTGTTAGCCACACATCATAACTTGTGGCCTGAAGGAAGGTGGCGGCGGAATATTACGTCACCACTTTCACCACAAGTGTACGGGTCAAGTTTTAGTATAGATGAGAAGGAATAAGAGTTGTCGTATCCACAGGGATTGGTTGAGATTATTATCGAGTACTGCGATTATCATAACCTAACTTTATTTGGGCCATATAAATTAAGTTTATAATTAATTAATACTAATACTAAATTAATTAATCTAATTATACTATATTATTATATTGAGATGTTTAGGGAAAACAATTATCTAGGGATTAACTTCGTTTATAAAAACGTGTTTGGTCTCGTTTAGTTTACAATAATGGTGTTCAACCTATCCGATAATCTCTGTATCGTAAACTCACTTACCACCTCTCCCGAGTGTAAGATGAGTGAATATGCGACTACGCGTTAACGAAGAAATCCCCCTCAACGTATTAACGACATTAGGTCACATGAGTCTCGCCTCAACGTAATTGATTGCACACTTTCTAACTCCCTCTCGGGTATTAGATCGTCGCGTTGTGTTTATCCTAGTCCGAATTCGGGGTTACCTCTCTCAAGTGTCAAACCTCGTATTCTCTAAATATCTAAACAAGCATATAATCAAAGAATAAGGGTAAACACAATCGAAATAGCGAAGAACAACCATTAACGAAACACAACTCAAACAAACAACGATTTTGTAAAATATATTAATCCCAAGACAAAATCCATTTAGCTCATGGTTATAACCATTTATACAATGAAAATCGAGCTAAACATGCCCAACAACCTATCAAAGTTAAGAAATTAAAGAGAGAAACGGAAGAACTTAGCCGTAGTCTGAAGATTTTCCACTAAAACTGTTCAACGATTGTTTCTTCTTCTTCGCAACGTGTTCTTCTCCTTCAGATTTGGTTGAGCACTCCCCAAAACACTCTCGAAATATTAGGAACCCTAAGGGGTCTCTAATGAGCTTTTTTTGGCTAGCAGGAAAGAAGAAGATATGGGGGCTCAAAATATCTAAATAAATATCTAAAAGTTATGCAGAGTGACCGTCGCGGCAGTGGGTATGTCGGCTTGCTCAGGGTCTAGGCGGTGGACATGACGGTGGGAGCATATACCTTTCTATTGTTTTACTGACGCGGCAGTGGGTTTTTAGCAAGTTAGGCTCTTCTCTATATCTTGACTGCCGTGGCGGTGGTCTGGTCGCTGCAGTAGTGGGCTGCAGTTCTGAATTTTGCTCTTATGTTTGTTTTCCCATTATTCTTGATCCCATTTGATTGTTTATGATCTATTTTCATGTATTTTCACCCCACACACCTGATTTATACAAAAATATATAAAAACATATTAAAAAGTAATAAACATACTCGAAAACTAACAAGTCCGGTTTGAAAATAGATAGGTAAATTACACCCATTAAATACCCCCAAACTTAGAATTTTACTAGTCCTCGAGTAAAACACCAATACAATATAAGAAAATACAACAACTAATTATGAAATTAAAAACTAAAAATGAAAAACACTAAAAACAATAATGTGTATGTTTTGAATATCATCTGTCGGCCAAACGATTTTTTCCTCATTGGCCCCCAATCCTATCGAGTTCAAGCATAAAGCACACCATGTGGTGTTCTTAATTTCAACATTCGATGATAGTAAGCGCCATTCTAGATCCTATTAAAAGTGTGTGTGTTTAAAACTCAAATATACAATTATCCGTCGATTGGATGAGATTATCCCTCAATAAAATTCATGACTAAAACCAAAAAGATATTGGGAATCCATAAGCCTGACATGGGTTCTATTTTCCACTAATGTAGGCTCGGTGGTTCAAAAAGATTAATAGGTCTTGGTTCGGTTTAGGACATGGCCAAGGGTATATTGGAATAGAAAACGGGTTAACGTTGTTAACTTAACATTACCCAAGGCTCAAATTTTAGCACAAAATCACTCTCGAACCTCTATAGATAAATTGAAACAACCTTGAACATACATTTAAGAACGACGTACTCACTTGTCAAAGAAACGAAAATTTAAACAATATTTACATATTTTTTTTTTAAACTTACCACACCCCCAAACTTATTCGATTATTAGAATTTCACTGGTGTGATTAAAATGAAAGAAAAACAACAAGTGAGTACACGAATACCGAACCAATTAAAAGTTCGCCTTAAACCCAACCGCTCACTTCAAGTAGTATTTGCATTTGCTAACTCGATTCACTTAAATTGTGCCTTCGGCTTAGCGATATAGGTTTGGAAAGAAGTTTTATCGGCCAGGGTATTTGTTTAAGTGTTTAGAATTGAAACAGATATTTGGCTTTGACACGGTAACGAGGGATAAATGATATTACATAGTAGGCTTAAAAGGCTCGAGCGATCAAATGAATGCCTAAATCATATCTCCCGAACTACCTCGCCTAGGATTTCACCTTGAATTTCCCCCACATCAAGTTCTAAAATCCCTATTGTCATGAATTTGGGTGACAAATAATCATTTTCAAATCAAATAGATAGTTATACATTGAGTTTACGTGCTCGTTCATTTAGGATCTACAATAATTTTTACTAAAACGATACATCAAGCACACAGAACACACATGAATGAGCTTTAAGCTCGACCTCAATAAACAATCAAGGAATAGACTCATCATCGGGTAATGGCCCAGATGAATTCAAAACTCAGTACATAACAATAACTAACCTAAACAAACTGATCATAAACAGACATGCATACATAAAAAACAAAACAACATAAACTAACAATACAAACACATACTAAACATACTGTACACCACTACCGTACTTAAACGGGTAATGTTCACAACAACCCATCAGCGATCCCAATAAAAGCATAAAGCATGATATTGAGGAAGTCAGGGATATTGGAAAATACATCATCGATGATCTAATTGGTAATTTGATGACTCATGAATCGGCGATCAAAGGCTACAAGGATGATACCGAAAATAATAAGAGGAAATCCTTGGCACTAAAAGTTAAAAAAATTGAAGAAGATGATGACAGTGATGATGAAAGCCTTGATAGTGAGCAACAGAAGAATGTATCACTTCTCACAAACAATTTTAGAAGAATGACTTGGCACATATTCTGTGGGAAAAGAAATCTCAACATGTCCAAAGTGGAATGCTACAACTGTCGTAAAATCGGTCATTTTCAAAATGATTGTCCCAAACCGAAGAAGGATAAAAAAAAAAGAAAAAAAAAAAAAGAAGAAGAAAGCAAAGAAGAGTAAGAAGAAATTGATGAAGGCTATTTGGGATGATACCAATTCAAGTAACTCGAAAGAATCAAATAGTGAGGATTTGTTAATGCTTGCATTAATGGCCACTGGTGGTGAGGTAACCAATTATTCAAGTTCTTGTCCTTTAAATTTTGATAAATTATTTGATATTTATCAAGAACTCTCACATGATTATAAAAACTAGTGTTCTAAAATAAATGCCCTACAAAGTATAATTAACACATTAAACAAGCAAGTGGTGGATTATGAATTTGAAAACAATGGGTTGAAATATAAATTGATGGATTTGCAATCAATTGTTCTCAAATTTATCGGAAGCGAAAAGAATTTAAAAATGCTTTTGGGAAGTTCACGTGGAGTTTTTGACAGGCCGGTGTTGGATTTAAAAAAAATCTTAAACAAAAACGCTTTCATAAATTCTTTTCTGAAACCAAGAATCATGTTAGATGTTTTAAATTTAATGTTGTGGGGGCATACTATTTGTAGACGTTTTGCAAAACTATCTAACTGTAGATAAGTTTGGGTTCCAAAAGGAACAAAAATTGTCCCAACTAACAAGATCGGACCCACGTAGACTGGGTACCACTTAGAAACTATTTGAGGTACTCCTTGCAAGTTATTCTAAAAGCATCAATAAGTAAGGACAAATGATTCCTGGATAGTGGTTGTTCTCGACACATAACGGGAGATAAAGGAAAATTTACATCTTTGACACCTAAAGATGGAGGTCATGTAACTTTCGGAGACAACGCAAAGGGTAAAATTATTGGTATTGGTAATATCGGTAATGATATTACTATGATTAAAGATGTGCTAGTAGGTGATGGACTTAAACATAATTTGCTTAGTATTAGTTAACTATGTGATAAGGGATACAATGTTATATTTGATCATGATAGATGCATCATTAAGAATAGTCATGATAGTAGTATTTTGCTAGTTGCATCACGTTTTGAGAATGTTTATACTTGCTCTTTTGATAATTTTAATTCTCAAAATTTATCTTGTTTGAATGCTTTACCTGAGAATAGTTGATTATGCCATGGAAGACTTAGGCATGCTAGTATAGAATTAATTTCTAACTTATGTAAGAAGAGTCTTGTACGTGGCTTACCTGATTTAAAATATGTAAAGGATAAAGTATGTGATGCATGTCAATTAGGCAAGCAAGTTAGATCATTATTTAAGAAAAAGATGCACACATCCACGTTTAGATGTCTTGAATTATTACATCTTGATTTATTTGGGCCTAACTCTGTTGCTAGTTTTGGCGGTAAGATCTATGCATTTATTATAGTTGATGACTATTCTAAACTTACTTGGATATACTTTCTTGCTAAGAAAATTGAAGTTGCTTTCGTTCTTGCTAAATTTTGTAAACGTGTTCAAAATGAGAAATATTATTCTATTATTAACATTCGTAGTAACAGAGGAAGAGAATTTAAGAATGATGAAATGATAAGCTACTGTGATGAGTATGGTTATGCTCATAACTTTTCTGTACCAAGATCACCGCAACAAAATGGTGTAGTAGAAAGGAAGAACCGACCGCTTCAAGAGATGGTAAGAACAATGCTAAATGAAAATCATTTACCAACCTACTTCTGGGCTGAAGCAGTAAGTACCGCTTGTCACGTGAAAAACCGGGTATCAATTCGTAGAGAGTTTAACAAAACCCCATACGAAATCTGGAATAGTAAGACTCCTAATATTTCATATTTTAATTTAGTAGTAGAAGAAACTATGCATGTTATTTTTGAGAAAACTGATCCATACTTGTCGAGAAAGGTTTTGGATGATAATGATGCAGTTATCTCAAATAACCAAAACCAAGGTATTGATACACCAAATGAGTCTCAACAAGGGGATGAACCTAAGGAGAAGGATTCAACTTTCCCAAGAGCTATAAAAAAAGTATTAGGGCATTCAATTAAAGAAATCATCGGTAATTTCAAAAAAGATGTAAGTACTCTATCTTCTCTTAGGGATATAATTAATCTTGCTTTCTTATCTCAAATTGAGCCTAAAAATATAAATGAGATGCTAATTGATTAATCTTCGATTTTCGCAATGCAAGATGAATTAGTTCAATTTGAACGGAACAAAATATGGTGTCTTGTTCAGAGATCGAATTTTCATCAGTTATTGGAACTAAATGGGTATTTAGAAATAAAAAGGATGAATCTGGTATGGTAATTAGAAATAAAGTAAGATTAGTGGCACAGGGCTATAATCAAGAGGAAAGAATTGATTATGATGAAACTTATGCTCCTGTTGCTAGACTAGAAACAATTAGAATACTACTCGTCTTTGTATATTCACGTAATTTTAAGCTATATCAAATGGATATAAAGAGTGCATTTCTAAATGGCTTTCTAGCTGAAGAAGTTTATGTGAAACAACCCCCAGGATTTTAAAGTGACAAATTTACCGATAATGTATTTAAATTTCGCAAGGTTTTGTATGGACTCAAACAAGCTCCGAGAGCTTGGTATGAGAGAATTAACCGATATTTGATCGAAAATGGTTTTCGAATGGGTATTTATGATATAATACTATTTGTCAAGCAAACTGATTCTGATATCCTATTAGTACAAGTATATGTTGATGATATCATTTTTAGATCTACTAATGAGGATCTTTACCAAGAGTTTGCTAAGATAATGCAGGTTGAATTTGAAATGAGTATGATGGGAGAATTGAATTTCTTTCTTGGATTGCAAATTAATCAAACCAAAGAAGGGATATTTATAAACCAAGCTAAATACACCAAGGAGCTGTTAAAGAAATATGGCTTGGAAGGAGCTAAAGAGTACAAAACTCCCATGGCAATGGCTACAAAAATTGAAAAAGATGATACGGGCAAAAACGTTAATGAAAAGATGTATCGAGGTATGATTGGTAGTTTGTTGTATTTAACTGCTAGTAGACCTGACATTATGTATAGTGTTTGTCTTTGTGCTAAATTTCAGTCTTGTCCTAAAGAATCGCATCTGACTGTGGTTAAGCGAATTTTTCGTTATTTAAAGAGGACGATTGACCTAGGATTATGGTATCCTAGGGGGAGTGATTTTAAATTGGTAAGTTACTCCGACGTTGATTTTGCCGGTTGCAAAGTTGAGCGAAAAACAACAAACTGGATCATGTTATTTGTTAGGACATGCTTTGGTTTCTTGGTCAAGCAAGAAACAGAATTTGATAGCCTTGTCTACTACTGAGGCTGAATACATGGTAGCTGGTAACTGTTGTGCTCAAATTTTATATATTAAGTAACAGTTAAATAATTTTGGAGTTTGTGTGGAGGAGGTCCCGATCTTTTGTGATAATAAAAGTGTTATATGTCTAAGTAAGAATCTTATACAGTACTCACGAACTAAGCACATAGAAATTAGATATCATTTTATTCGTGATCACATTCAGAAAAGAGATATTATTATTGAGTATATTGATGCCTCCGACCAGCTTGCTGATGTTTTTACCAAACCACTAGCGGAAGATCAGTTTATGAAAATCATTCGCGGTTTGGATATGGTTAGGCATAATGATGTTTGCCTAGTGTAAGCTACATGTTTGTTGTTTTCTCATTTCCTATCAAAATTTATTTTTGAATATGACAAATGAGGAGAAATGAGTGATGTTTTATTTAGGGGGAGTATTCTAAAACAGTGTTGTAATAAGTTTTCATAAAAAGGGAGAAATTTAAAAATTATGTTTTATTGAGTATGTTTTAAATTATGCATTATTGAAATCTTCATTGTGACGCTTTAACGAATTAAAGAACCCGTCCTTGGATTCAGGGGGAGTATGGTTATATTTTATTTTAAAAAAAACATCAAAGTTAATTGTGATCATAAAAAAGGGGGAGATTATTGATCCCGAGATTTTGATAAACAATTAAATATTGATGTTTTGGTGGAACTAATGTTTGATCAAGTGTTTCCGTGATTTAAAGTTCCAGTAATGAAGATGTCAAATTGAATGAATGCTGAATGAAGATGTCAAATGGAATAGATGCTTAATGAAAATATTAAGATGATGAAGTAGTATTAAAAGTTTGAAGAAATTAGAAAAAATAACCCAGGTAAATATTAACTCTTAATATCCCATTTAGGAACACATACATGGCACAAAATGAATCTTATCTTTTATGTGTGTTTTTGTTAAGTATATTTCTTTGCTCCTATGTGAATTAAAAAGAAATATTTTTGAATGAGTAAAATGGAATATGAGAATATTAGTGGAGCTTATAATGGATAAATGGGTAAAATCGTAAAAGAAAGTTGGTTAAAAACAAGATCAGAGAATTCATTCAAAAGGAGGCAGTCGACTGAGGAGTCGATTGGAGAAGGAAGATGAAACATCCTGAATTGAAGAGTCGACCGACCGGTTAACTTGTGAAAACATCTAAACTCTCTGAATCTGCGAGTCAACCAAGAGGGCGACCTATGATCATTGCGGCGATGGTTTGGCTGCAAGCGGCGTTGGGCAGTCGACTGAATGTGCTGGTTCAGGATATTATTTGATCCGATTTTAAATCCAAAAGTAGCAATTTTTTGTTAGGATTTGAGAGAGATTTAAGGGATATTCTCTATATTTAAGATATGGTTCATATACTAATTAAATCCTTTCAATATGGTTCATTAAATATTAATGTTTCTCAATTTGGTAATTAAAATGAATTCTACACTTATTTTTTTTGATTGAGAAATACTTTGGGGATTTAATTGAGAGTTTTAAAAGTTTTTATTAAGTGAAATTGAACCTAAATAAAGTTCTTATGTTATAAGGGGTCTATAAGAGTATTTTATTATCATGACACTTATAAACTAGCCGTTAGGAGGCTGATTACATATGCCTTTATATAGACCTGCGAATTTTCTAAGTAAAGCTAATTATTCTAAGAGAGATAATCATTTTATATCATTTTGAGAGAGTTTTTATAAGAGTTATCATTCTAAGTCATTGTGAGTTGTTCTAAGAGTGATTCTGATAATTAACTACGATCAATTTTTGCTGATACCGGAATTGAAGCTATATTGTTCTAATAATTAATACTGTGGATTCTGGGTGAGATCTTTCTATACTGATTATTGCTTGTTTATTATTTTATATTTGGAAATTGATCTTAGAAATTATTTTTTGATTTTTGAAGAAAATATTTTTTCAAATAATTTCTTGAATCTGATTACGTGCTTTAATTTGCTACCCATATCTTGTTAAAATCAGATTTCTGCATCTCATATATTTCTATCATTAGTTGGGATATTGATTGAGTTTTTATTTATCTAGGGTGGTAGAAACTCCGAGTGAGATTTACTTATCAATTTTTGTATTGGTGAGTTGTGATGGATTAAATATTATTGGGGATATTTAATTAAGGGTAGCAGGGTTTTAGTCTCTTTCTGTAAAAAGATTAAGGTAGTGATTCTTCCTGAATAAGAATTGCGTTTTTGTTTTGAGTGATTTTGTAACGGTTCAATTCTTACCGGGTAAAAGGATATTTGAAGCGTTTTGGGGAGGTTGTAATTCTTGAGCCTTGTGTTAAAAAGAATTAGGTTATTCTTTAACTTGTAAAAAGTAGAGGTTATTCTTTTGCCTGAGAAAAAGAAATTGTAAAGGTTGATTCCGAGCTTGTAAAAGAATCGGTGTGCTGGTTTGGTTTCTACTTTTAAAGGAATATTGGTTTTAGTGAGTGCGACCTCCGTGGAGCTCGGGGGACTAAATTAGCCAAGAGTAGCTTGGTGAACCAGTATAAATCTCTGGTGTGCAGCTTTCTTAATTTGTTTATTTTTGTTATTTGGGAGTGCATTTAGATTAATGTTAATTCCGATGTGATATAAAGATAATAACTAATTTAGGCATAAAATTAATTATTTGATTTATTCAAGTATATTCTGATAATATTTTTAATTACCCAGTTCACCCCCTCTTGGGTATTCTACTGGGCCAACAAATAGGTTTCATCTGCGGTTAGTTAGTCGTAAGAAGTAGTACCGTTTCCTCTTTCAACCCACGTTCTGGTTGCGGCTTGTAACCCGTCGAGGAAGTTCAGTAGTTGACACTCCCCCGGGAAATGATGGTTCAGAAATCGGAGTAGCAAATTCTTGCATCGATCCCAAGCACAGTAAAATGGCTAGGAATCTTGTTAAAAGAAATGCATCAATACTTGTCAATCTAATATCTTCAAGTACCCTGCATAAGAAATAGAAAACAAAACTACAAACAAAAATTATACACAAAAGAAATGCCTAAATTAAAATCGGGTCATTTACTCACAATATCGATAATAATCTAAAACACAATCCCCGGCAACGGTGCCAAAAACTTTGTGGTGGAATATTATGTCGCTACTTTTACTGCAAGTGTACGGGTCAAGTTTTAGTATAGATGGGAAGGAGTAGGGGTTGTCATATCCACAGGGATTGGTTGATATTATTATCGAGTACTGCGATTGTTATAACCTAACTTTATTTAGGCGGCATAAATTGAGTTTATAATTAATTAATACTAATACTAAGTTAATTAATCTAATTATACTATATTACTATATTGAGATTTTTAGGGTTAAAGATTATCTAGGGATTAACTTCGTTTACAAAAACGTGATTGGTCTCGTTTAGTTTACAATAACGGTGTTCAACCTATTCAATAATTTCTGTATTGTAAACTCACTCACCACCTCTCCCAAGTATAAGATGAGTGAATATGCGACTTTGCGTCAATGAAAAAGTTCTCCTCGACGTCTTAACGACACTAGATCGCATAAGTCTTGCCCTAACGTCATTGATTGCATACTTTCTAACTTCTTCCTGGGTTATTAGATCGTCGCGTTGTGTTTACCCTAGTCAGAATTCGAGGTTACCTCTCCCAAGTGTCAAACCTCATATTCTCTCTATATATAAACAAGTATATAATCAAAAAATAACAGTAAACACAATTAAAATAGCGAACAACAACCATTAATGAAACACAACTCAAACAAACAACAATTTCATAAAATATATTAATCCCTAGACGAAATCCGTTTAGCTCATGGCCATAACCATTTATACAATGAAAACTGAGCTAAACATGCTCAACAACCTACTAAAGTCAAGAAATTAAAGAGAGAAACGAAAGCACTTAGCCGTAGTCCGAAGATTTGCCGCTAAAACCGTTCAACGATCGTTTCTTCTTCTTCGTAACGTGTTCTTCTCCTTCGGATTTGGTTGAGCACTCCCCAAAACACTCTCAAAATATTAGGAACCCTAAAGGGTCTCTAATGGGCTTTTTTTGGCTGAGAGGAGAAGAGATGAGAAGATATAGGGGCTTAAAATATCTAAATAAATATCTAATAGCTGTGCAGAGTGACCGTTGCGGCGGTGGGTATGTCGGTTGGGTCACGGCCTAGGCGGTGGACACGATGGTGGGAGTAGAGACCTTTCTGTTGCTTCACCGCTGCGGTGGTTGATTTTCAACAAGTTAGGCTTTTCTCTGTCTCTTGACCGTCACGGCGATAGTATAGTCTCCTCGATGGTGGGCTGCAATTCTGATTTTTTTTTTTATGCTTGTTTTCCTACCGTTCTTGATCCGATTTGATCGTTTATGATCCGTTTTCATGCATTTTCACCCCGCACACCTGATTTATACATAAAAACGTAATAAAACGTTATAAACATACTCGAAAACTAACAAGTTTGGTTTGAAAATGGATTGGTAAATTACATCTATCAGAAAGCTATCATTCTGTCTTTCCAGAATGAATAATTTTCATCTGCAAACAACGATGGTCGGTGCATAGACTTCCCCTTAGCTAGTGCGCCATGTGATTTTTGTTAGTTAAATGTGTCGAGCTAAATCAGTTCTAATACCAATTGTTAGCCCAGTGAGCTATCTAAGAGGGGGTGAATTGAGTAGTATTAAAAATTATCAGAATATAACATTTCAAAAATCAAACAATTAATTTTATCCAAAAATTAGTTATTATCTTTTATAGCAGTGGATTATTTGTCATCAATTAGGTGTACGCCCAAACAACAAAATATAAACAAAATAAATAATGCAGCACACAGAAATTTATACTGGTTCATAAAGTTACTCTTGGCTAATCCAGTCCCTTAAGCTCCGCAGAGAGTCGCACCCACTAAACTCAAGATCCCTTTAAAGGTAGGAACCAAGCCCTCACAATGATTCTTTTCACTGGTTTAGAATTAACCTTTACAATTCATTTTCACAGGCTAAGGAATAATCTCTATTTTTTTACCAGGCAGAAGATTAACCTAATTCTATTACAAGGAGAATCACGACCTAATCATTTTTATAACTTAGGCTCAAGAATTAAACCTCACATAAACACGCTCCAAATATCCTTTTACCAGGTAAGGATTGAACCGTTTTATAATTTAGGCTCAAGAATTAAACCTCACACAAACACGCTCTAAATATCCTTTTATCAGGTAAGGATTGAACCGTTACAATTCACTCACAATTCTATAAAGGAAGAATTAAAACATAATCTTTTTATACTCTAGGCAAAGATCAAAACATCAATCTCTTTATCGGAAGAGATTGAAACTAGTTACCCTTAATTAGACACTCTCAGTAGTATCTAATCCGACACTCAACTTACCAATTACAAATAATTGATAAGTGATTTTTCCATTCGGAGCTTCTACCACTCCAAATAAATTCAAACTCAATTAATTTCCCGATACTAGTGATAGAAAAGTGAGAATTTCAAAATTTGATTTCAAATAAAGATGGGTAGCAAGCAGTTAAGTACGTAATCAAATTTTCTCAAGAAATTATTTAAAAAATAATTTTCAATAAAAAAATTAGAAAACAATTTCAAAGATCAAATTCCAAATAATGAATAATAGAATCAAACAATAATTAATAGTAAGTAATTTGGAATGATCTCACTAGGATTCCACCGAAAGAATAATGATTAGAATAGCAATGGCACTTCAGATCGGTAGTAGCAATGCACTCAGTCTTATTACTCTTAGAAAGCACAATAACTGAATAACTTAGAATGATTGTGATTATCTTGATTAATTAAAACCTAAAAAATGCAGGTTTACTTATAAGGGAATAAAACAAGCCCTCCAACTGCTAGTTCCCATAAATCATGACATTTAATTACACCAATAGACCCTTTATATCATAATGATTCATTCCTAATATAATTCACTTAAAATATCTCTTAAAATATTTAATTAAGTCCCTCAAACTTTTACTGAAACTCAATTAGATAAGATAGAAAGAATTACATGTACCAAATTAAGAAATATAAAAAAAAAAAAATACTTGAATCATATCTATAGGGATATTTAAATATTAATTAAATAACTCAAAATATATCATATCCCTAAGATATCTCGCATATCTTAACCGTAAATGGTTATTCACTTATCTTTCATAAGTCGATCGACAAGTCGATTGATCAATGCTGAAATCCTCTCTTTAATTCAATTTTAATTCATTGTCTTTGACGTTTTTATCCCTTTAACCGATTTCTTTTCTCGGTTAGCTCCACTAAAGTCTTAAATTCAATTTTAATCAATTATCTTTATTTTTTTTTCAATTACACATAGGATCAAATAATTTAACTATTTAGAATCATATAAAAATACACATAATTTTGAAAAATATTTTGTGTCGTATGTGATCCTAACAAGGATACATGAAGAGTTAAGATTTAACCTAAGTTATTTTCTCTATGCTCTTCAATTTCTTTAAAGTCTTAATCTTCCATCATCTTTAGCATTGTCACAATATCTTCATGATTATTTTCATCAGTGGAACTAATAAACTGAAACACTCAATAAAATCATTAGTTTTACAAAAAACATCAACATTTAATTGTTCATCAAAATCTTAGTATCAACAGTGTCATTCTATCCCTCACTCTCTTTTAATTATTGCACTTATTTTGTTTCTTGGGATAATTGTTTAAATTGCTTCTGCTGTATTGATTGTTGTTTATGAATGAGTTAGTTTTATGCATCCAGAATTATTCGTCCTACCCAATTCGGACCCTTCTTGGATAGATCTTAGGCAACAATTTATATGAAAACTATGTTTCTTCATATGGACTAAATATATTAGAATTAATATGGCCACTACACTTCTCGAAAGGCAATCTACTCATCGGCCTCCAATTTCTGATGGTAATAGTTATATTTTTTGGAAGCCTAGAATGATTGTATTTTTACAATCTACTAATTATGGCGCTCTATGTGTTATTAAAAAGATTATGTTGGTCCCTCAAAAACCTCTATTGGCTTAACTATTGATAAGTTTGAGGAAAATTTTGATGACAAAGATATACGTTTTGTTTTTACCAATACCCAAGTTATTACCTTGATCTTTTGTTCTTTAGATGCAAATGAATTGAACAAAATATTCGGATGTGATTCGACAAAAAGAGACATAGGACACTCTTGAAGTCACTTACAAAGGGATAGAAGGAAATGAAAATTAAAATCTAACTTTACGTAATGGAGTGTTAAAAAAAAAAAAAAAAAACACTTAAAATTTTTCTTTCATTATTTCCTAACCCTTAATCAACTTGTGTAACAAGAAATAAATTCCTAATCTAACGAATATATTACTTACCTTCAAAGTGTGCTTTAGCACTGCAACAGGTAGATCCAAAGGTATTATGTCTTTTTTTCATGAATATCTAAATAGTGACACAAGTGCCCCACATCTGACAATATCCACACAGTGATTTCAATCGCTTATGCTCTTCAATCTTCTAAGTATTTTTTTCACTAAATTAATGGAGGTTAAAGAAGTTTTAAATTGTTTAAATGTGATGGAAAGTAAATAATCTAGTAATGCTAGAGAGAAGAGGGCGATTGTGATATGTGTGGCCAACCTTATGTAGGCCTTTTATACTATCTAAGTATTTTTTTTCACGATTCAAGGCATTCGATTGGTTTCTAAGATATTTTGCTTAAAATATCTAGATACCTTGAATGTGGTATTGGCATGTCATCCCAAGTATTAAATGCTCGATGGGATGGGCATTCAATACTCATTTAATGACTTACTTAGGTGGCGAACCGAATCGGTTTAGTTTTGATAACGGTTGACTGCACCGTAAGTGTCTTGGTTCCTTTCCTTTGCCATTTGGTAGGAAACTTCTAGAAAGGATACTTGGTCATTATAAGTCTTGGTTTGTGGGCCTTAAATATTGGCTAGGACCCTTGATTGCTTAGGCCTAGGGTGATTTGTCAAGACTACTTGGATTTAGTGAAAATCGAAGTCAAGTCCAATCCTTAAATCACCTTGTGATTTACGGATTTGTCATGACATTTCCAAGCCTTGATTAAGGTGTCTTGGATTGTTTCTTGGTAGTGTGTAATGTGGTATGCATGAGAGAAACAATTATTTTTTGTGTTAAATTTGACAAGATTCAGTGAAAAGTAAATGTTTCAAAGTCGGGGTGGGATAACCGAGTTAATTGTTTGAAATGTCCTATGATTTAAGGGTAGTGACTAAGATTTATCTATACTAAAGATGATTTGATCAAAATCGAACCTTAGCAAAGTCATTTTAGACCTCCTTAAATCATGGGAATTTCGATTTTGACCTAAAATTTTTACTTAGCTGTATTTTGTCAAATTCAACATTTTTGCGTTTTTGTCATGTTTTTGGTTGTTTTTGTATATTGTATAGTGTGATCTCATGTATAAATTCATTCCCTTTAATTCTGAGTTTAAAGTTTATCTAAACTTATACTTGATTTTACACTGATTGAGCGGGACAAAATTCGGTGTCTACAGCTGCCCATCTTTGTTATGCGAGTTTACTCGTAATGACAAAGAAAGAGACATTAAAATTTTATTCCTCTAGACATAAAATTGAAAGACAAGTATTTAAATCTATCCTAAAGGATGGTGATATAATTGATCCTAGAGGATTGACTATTATTGAAGTGAGGACGGCAACATACCAGATCTTGCCGATCTACTACTCCTAAAGAATGGAAACATACCTGATGCTAGAGAATTACTACTACTATTGAAATGACGATAGAGAAATACCTGATCTAGCTGATGTACTACTCCTAAAGGATGGCGACTTACCTGATCCTAGAGGATTACTACTACAACTGAAGTGAGGACGGTGACATACCTGATCCTGCCGCTCTACTACTCCTAAAGGATGGTGACATACCTAATCCAAGAGGATTACTACTACTACTGAAGCGAGGATGATGACATACCCGATCCTTCCGATCTACTACTTCTAAAGGACAACTAGAGAATTACTACTGCTAATGAAGCGAGGATGGCAACATACCTGATCCTGCCGATCTACTACTACTAATGAAGCGAGGATGGCGACATACCTGATCCTACCGATCCACTACTACTGAAGCGAGGACGGCGACATACGTGATCTTATCGATCTACTACTACTAAAGTGAGGACGGCGACATGCCTGATCCTGCTGATCTACTACTATACCTAAGGATGACACGCAGTTTATCCTATTGGGTACGGAGAAGATGACGCTCAGACAATCGACTCTTGGTTGTGGAGAAGATGACATTTGGGTCAATTGACTCCTGGTTGTGATCTTACCCAAAGGATTATCCTATATATCTCAAATTAAAGGGAATCAGATCACATTTAGTTTTAACATATATAGTAAGATCTACTACTACACTATACTATTGTTTGGAATCTGTAAAATACAACTAGCTACTGGTTGTGACCGTACGCAAAGGATTTTTCTACATATCTCAAATTAATGAAAATCAGGTCACAAGTTGTTCTAATATGTAAAGTAAATCAAGATTGACTGGAATAGTTCTGGGTTTGAGAAATCAATTCTTGGGTGTCTAGTTAGTCTGAGACTAAGGTGGCCAATTGATCTTTATGAGTTGGCTTAACTGAGCCCCATTCGAGCACTTACATATCTCAAACTTAATTGAGAATAAGGTCAAATATAGTCCAAACTTGTGATGTGGATCAATATTTGGTGGATTAGGTTCTTGGTTAGGGAAGCTGATTCCTGGGTTGTCATATCAATACAAGATCGAAAATGACTGAGAGAATTCACAACGGGCGAAGACCCTCGGGGAACTCAATACTTAGTAGAGTTTCTTGGCTACATCCCACCTGGGATTTCCTGACGAGGACTAGAAAACTTCCTGGGGAGAAATTTAACCTTGTGTAAAATGTGTCCCAGTTGTAGACTGGGGCTTGACGGTGCTTGTTCATTTCTTGGGATTATAGTTTTTATTTTTTGAATTTTTGCATTAATTATGATTGGGATTGGTGCGAGTCTTATATCAAGAAACTTTGCAGGCAGAAGAACTGATATAATATGCCCCAACTCTAGCTGGGGCGACTCTTATAACAGAGTCTCAACAAAAAAACTAGATAAAATATGCCCTAACTCTAGCTGGGGCGAGTCCCATCACAAATTCTAAATAAAGAAACTAGATATAATGTGCCCCAGCTCTAGCTGGGGCTTGGGACTATCTCCTAAATATTCCAAGGATACAATAGAGCCCATATGGGTAGCCTCTGTATTCTGAATTGACCGTGCGACTTGTAGTGTTTGTTTTAGTATGGAAACCCCCATTGGGTTATTTACTTATTGTTGGTATTACTGGTTCTGGATGGTAATCGTTGGATGACCAAAACCCACCAAGGTTACTTACATATACTGAGTTCCTAAGTTATTAATCTAGTCAAAATGTAGTTCGACCCTCGCTGTACTATCTCAGATTGCCAACTGTACCAGCAAGGGCTTCCTACGTACCTTGGTAATCTACCAAGGATCAGGTCAACACGTAGTTCGAGCACAGGTATCATTTGTTGTCTGCTTAACAAAAGGATTGGAAGTCGTCTTCTCAAGGAAGTCAAGCGACTTTTCGGGAGATGCGCCCTGAAATAGGGCTGAGAGAATGTCATGATTGCTGATATCTCTCTGATTTTGACCAGACCGGCTTGGGTCTCCTACGTACCTTGGAGGTCTACCAAAGAGAGGTCGAAGTGCAGTCTGCTGGCGATGAAGAAATTTTGCTTAAGGTGATGACCCAATCCATAAAGGTTTTGCGTATCCTGATGCTTACTAGGACTTAGGTCGACACCTAATTCTTTCTTGGATGGTTAAGATCTAGTATGGTCAGATCCAGATTAGTAGGTTATTGTTACGTTTGGTATAATTCAATCCCAATTGATTAGATATTCATAATTGAGAAGCTCATTGGGGATTTTATTGTTGATGTGACTCTATGGGGACTTTTAGCGTTGATGACGTGATTCAACCTCGATTGTCATGGGATTTTTGTCAATGGCGACTAGTGGCGCGTAATTAACGCACGCCACTTTCACCCCAAGTGTACAGGTTAAGTTTTAGTATAGATGAGAAGAGTAAGGGTATCGTGTCCATAAGGATTGGTTGAGATTATTATCGAGTACCGTAATTGTCATAACTTAATTTTATCTAGGCGATAAAAATGAAGTTTAAAATTAATAAATACTGATACTAAGTTAATTAAACTATAATACTATATTGAGATTATTGGCCCAGTGGAATACCCAAGAGAAGGAGTGAATTGGGTAATTTAAAAAAATTATCAGAATAATACTTCAATAAATTAAATAATTAATTTTAATCCTAAATTAATTATTATCTTTATATCATAGCGGAATTATATAATCAACTAGGTGCACACAAAATAGAAAAAATAAATAAAATTAAATATTGCAACACACTAGAGATTTATACTGGTTCATCAAGCTACTCTTGGCTAATTTAGTCCCCCGAGCCCCACGGAGAGTCTCACCCACTAATACTCAAGATCCCTTTAAAGGTAGGAACCAAACCCTCACAATGATTTTTTTACAAACTCAGAATCAACCTTTACAAAATCATTTTCACAGGCTAAGAAAGAACCTTTACTTTTTACAGGTTAAAGAATAACCTAATTCCTTTTAACACTAAGGCAAAAGAATCAAAACCTCAGTAACAATCCAAATATCATTTTACCCGGTAAGGATTAAACCGTTACAAAATTCACTCAAAACTCAATTCTATCCAGGAAGAATTACTACCTCAATCGCTTTACAAAAAAAGATTGAAACCGGCTACCCTTTGATTAAATACCCCCAACAATATTTAATCTGTCACACTACTCACCAATACAAAGTCATAAGAAAATTATATCACTTGGAGTTTCTACCACCCCAGATAAATTAAAACTCAATTAATATTCCAAATCTAGTGATAGAAAAATGTGATATTGAAAATCTGATTTTAAACAAAATATGGGTAGCAAATAATTGAGCACGTAATCAGATTCAAGAAATTATTTATAAAATATTTTCTTCAATAAAGAATTAAAAACAATTTCTAAAGATCAATTTCTAAAATTAAACAAACAATGCAATAAAAAAAAAAGTAATTAGAAAAATCTCACCCAGAATCCACAGAAAAAATAAATAGAGCGATGTGATTTTAGATCCGGTAGCAGCAAAGATTAATAGCCAATGATTCAAGACCGTTTCTTAGAATAACTCACAAACTCAGTATGATAACTCTTAGAACAACTCAATATGATCTCTTAATCTTTTAGCTCACTTATCTTAATTAATGATTTATGAAATTCGCAGGTCAATATATATAGGAAATAAATCAGTTCTCTAACGGCTAGTTCCCATGTATCATGACACTTAAATGCTCTCTTAGACCCTGTATATCATTATGACTTCATTTTGGTTCAATTCACTTAGTTACATATTTTAAATCTCTCAATTAATTCCCCCAAATATTTCTCAATCTCAATTAAATAGAATAGAAACAATTTTATGTACCAAATTGAAAAATATTAAAACTTAATGAACCAACTTAATAGAATTTAAATAATAGATGAAGCATATCTTAAATATCATAAGATCCCTTAAATCTCTAACAAATCCCAACCAAAAATGGCTATTTTTATATATGAATTCGGAATCCTCATTATCCTGAAACAACACCCTCAGTCGACCAGTCAGTCGACTGCTAGATTCAGGATGTAGCTAAGCCAAAGCTGTTGCGTTCATCAGTCGATCTATCTATCGACTTGGCAATTCAGAGAGTTCAATTTACCTTCACCGGTCAACCTACCAGTCGACTTAAAGATACGGAGAGTTCAGGCTGCTTTGTCCAGTCGACTTATGCATGCTTGATCTCTTTTCTGAACTCATTTTTAACTCATTCTTATTTACGTTTTTGTCCCTTTAACCATTTTCTTTTCTAAATAAGATCTACTAAATATTTAAATTTAATTTTAATCAATTATAAATATTTCTTTTCATATACACATAGGAGCAAATAATTTCATCTTATCAAAACACATATAAACAATAAAAACTTTTGTGCCATGTCTGTTCCTAATTGGGATATTAAGAGTTAAAATTCACCTAAGTTATTTTCCCTAATTTCTTCAAACTCTTAATTCTTCATCATCTTTGTCATAATCATTTAGCATCCATTTATAATTTGTCATTGCATCTTTATCACTGGAACTTAATTAACTGAAACACTCAATTAAACCATTAATTCCACCAAAACAAAAAGATTTTTAAATGATTTTTATAAACATGTGTGTTTTTAATAGGATCCTAATTAGTTAAATTATTTGCTGCTATGTGTAATTAAAAAAGAAATATTTATAATTGCTTAAAATTGGAGTTAAATATTTAGTGGAGCTAATTAAGAAAATAAAATGGTTAAAGGGGCGAAAACGTAAATAAGAGTGTATTAAAAACGAGTTTGCAAAAGAGATCCATCATGCATAAGTCGATTGTTAAGTCGACCGTACAAAACAGGTGAAACTCTCTGTATTTCTCAATTAACAGGTAAGTCGACCGGTGAAGAGAAATAGATCTCTCTGAATCTCTAAATCGATAGGTAGGTCGACCAGTGAAGAAAAATAGAACTCTCTGAATCTCTAAGTCGACAGATAGGTCGACCGATGGGCACAAAATCTTTGACTTGGCTACATCCTGAATTGAGCGGTCGACTGATGGCGTAGTTTCAGGATATTGAGGATTCCGAATTCATATCTAAAAGTAGCCATTTTTTGTTGGGATTTGTGAGAGATCTTAGGGATTTTTTTATATTTAAGATATGCTACACCTATTATTTAATTCCTATTGATTTGGTTTATTAAGTTTTAATGTTTCTTAATTTGGTACGTAAAATTGTTTCTATTCTATTTAATTGAGATTGAGAAATATTTGGGGGACTTAATTGAGGGATTTAAAAGTTATAATTAAGTAAATTGAACCAAAATGAAGTCATAATGATATAAGGGGTCTAAGAGAGCATTTAAGTGTCATGACATATGGGAATTAGCCGTTAGAGAGGTGATTTATATCCCATATATATACACCTACATTTTTCATATCATTAAGAGTGGTTAAGAGAGATTAAGAGATCATATTGAGCTTTTCTAAGAGATATCATACTGAGTTTTTGTGAGAGCTATTCTAAGAGACAATTTTAATAATCATTGGCTGTTGATCATTACTATTACCGAATCTGAAGCAACAACGCTCTAATTATTTTTTTTCGGTGTATTCCGTGTGAGATCTTTCCAATTACTTTCAATATTGTATTGCTTGTTTAATTTTTGAAAATTATTTTTTAGAAATTATTTCTGATTTTTATTAAAGAAAATATTTTATAAACAATTTATTGAATTTGATCACGTACTAAATTACGTGCTATCCATCTTTTGTTAAAAATCAGATGTTTGAGTATCTCACATTTCTATCACTAGTTTTGGAATATTAATCGAGTTTTAATTTATCTGGGGTGGTAGAAGCTCTGAGTGAGATAATTTGCTTATCAATTTGTATTGGTGAGTCGTATGATGGATTAAATACTATTGGGGGTATTTAATCAAAGGGTAGCCAGTTTCAGTCTCTTCTTGTAAAGAGATTGAGGTAGTAATTCTTCCTGGATAGAATTGATTTGTGTGAATTTTATGACGGTTCAATCCTTACCGGATAAAAGGATATTTGGAGTGTTGGTGAGATTTTGATTCTTTTGCCTTTGTGTTAAAAATAATTAGGTTATTCTTGAGCCTGTAAAAAGAAGAAGTTTTTCTTTAACCTTTGAAAAAGATTTTGTAAAGGTTGATTCTGAGTCTGTAAAAGAATCGTTGTGAGGATTTGGTTCCTACCTTTAAAGGGATCTTGAGTATTAGTAGGTGCGACTCTTCGTAGAGCTCGAAGGACTGGATTAGCCAATAGTAACTTAGTGAACCAGTATAAATTTCTGGTGTGCTGTAATCTTTATTTTATTATTGTTGTTTGGTGTGCACTTAGTTGATTTGACAATTCCGCTGTGATATAATGATAATATTTAATTTATTATTAAAATTAATTATTTAATTTATTGAAGTATTTTCTCTCTGATATTTTTAATTAGCCAATTCATCCCCCTTCTTGGGTATTCCACTGGGCCAACAATTGACATCAGAGCAGGTTTTAGCTTGACATACTTCACAGTATAGCTAAACACAATCACATGGAGTGTTTTGATTATGAAGTGATGTGTACTACTGTTAATTCTGCTTCTTCTAATAGTCATTGTTCTGATCATGAGACTGATATAATTTGCAATGATGAGAATGCAGATAAGGCTATTGAGACGCTTAATGCTCTTATGTATGTTTTTGGAAAAGAGAATTTTAAATTAGAGAAAAAAATTGCAACTCTTGAAAATAAGAAGTTTAGTACTGTAAAATCTCTCAAGAAAAAGAATTTAGACAAATATTTTGAAATTGTTGTGTTTAAAAATGCTTTATCTGAAATTAGTAAGTTGTGTGATAAAATTGAGTCTCTTGAGGATGAGACTAAGGTTTTGAAAAATGATTTTTATGGTCTTCAACAGAATGAATTTAAAAGAAAAATTCTTAAAACCTTGAATGAGGCCTTGAGTATTGAATTAGACAATACAAGGTGTGAGCATGATAGAGCTCGTGTGAAAATCCATTCTGTTGAAAATAAGTGCCAAATTCTTAAGAATGATCTTAAATTTATGCATAAAAAGAATTTTGATCTACAGGTAAACGTTAGCACCAATGAACGGTTACTTGAGAAGACTCAAAATGAGCTTAAAGAAGCAATAGATAAATTTAAAGATGTTGAGAGTACTAAATCTGTTGAAAAACCAATAGTTACTAAAGCTACTTCTCAAAATCGTAGACACTATTATGCTCCCATAAGAAACACTAACTATTCAAAGATGCGTGATAATAGTATTAAGTATTTTTATTGTGATAAATTTGGTTATTATGAAAACTCTTGTTATTTATTACATGGTTACCCTGTCGGATCCAGAAATAACTAGATACCAAAAAGAGAAAATTTTGGTGCAGGTACAAATCAGAGATCCAGACAAAGGCACAATGAATACTATATGCTGATAAGGAAATTTGAACAGACAAGAAGGTACAATAAATATGTCCTGCCAAAAAAGGAACCAAGGTTCAATGTACTTAATAAGAAGAATCAACACGTGCCAAATACAAGAGTATAGAAGCAACAAGCTCAATATGTGAGAGCTGACAAAACTTATCCACAACCAAAGACAAGATACCAGTATAAGAAAAAATTCATTTACAAAGTTGTGCCAAAGCAGCATGAAGCACCAAACAAAGGTAAAGAAGTTCTTACTGAATCAGTTCAAAGAATTGCTATACCTAAGAAAGAAAAAATTAAGGTGAAAATGAAAAATCAAGTATTGATGGAGTCAAAGGATACCAAGTCAGAAATTAGTAATCCACCAAAGGTACACACACCACTTGCTCCCAAATATGATCCAGGTATGTCAAAATTTCTTAAGTTTAAGTTTGTTAATTTTGTTAGGAAGACTGAGCCTATTCATTTTAAAATTTAGATGTTTGCAATATCTCTGCATGTGTGTTTAAATGTGTGAGTAATTAATTCCTTTTAAAATATATGTGGATCAAAATAAGAGGTAAAAAATTGAGCTAAGTTGATTAAATTAGATTTAAATGCACAAAATCAAATAGCTTAGAATAAGCAGTCGACTTATGAGTCGACTGACAATTTCAGGTTGGAATATCGAGAGTCACAATGCGTTCATCTGTCAATTTCCCTATCGACTGATCATGTCGAGAAATAAATACCCTGACTTGTTTATTTCATTTCATCCAAAACTAAAAACCCTTCTTCTCTAAAGACCTGTATCTCCCAAGTTCGTTCAAGCCTAAATCTTATGAAATCAGTTCATTTCGGCTCGGCTTAAAAGATTTTTTGGTTGTATCAAAAGGTCTAAGGCTCGAATATGTGTGTTGGAGGCTGATTACTTGCGAAAAAACAAGGTTGGTCTTCTCTAAATTCTAGGGTTTCGGTTAGTTCTTGGTTTAGACTTAATTTCTTGAGATATTTTGGTTGAGTTATTATAAATTTGTGTGAAAAATGCCTAGAATCAAGAATCGTGCTAATAGGGTCACATATGACAATGTGTTTTTTCGAAAGAAAGAGGATGAGAAAAAATATAATGAGGAGTTTGTCAACCGAATATACTTGGCTGACGGGTTTATTATTGTTTTGTTTCTCTAGACTGTGAGGTTTAGTCTTAGGAGTTTACCGACCGGTGCAACCTCCTGGGCGTGCATTTTTATGAATTGTATCTAGTCAAGAGTTGGTAAGAGTGATTACCTATATTGTCAAGGCTTGCAGACTGTTTGTTGTCCTCAGAGAGTCTTCGATATCATCTTTCATTACACCGGATTCATAGTGTAACTTAATTAGTCTATCTCTTGGATATTATTTTTTGTTCTTGTAGTGGTGTATTGGTTTAGCATTTTGATTTGTCTCTAAAGTGAAATGGGTTTCCAAATATTTTGGTATATGCACTTGTAGGGCACAAGTTTTCGACTTGGTTTTCCCGATAATGCCTTAGGCTTAAGTAGCAAAGAATGCGCATGGTCGTAACCAATATTTGTGGAGAGGTAAACACAATCCTTTGCCCCTAGTTCTCGGCTAGCAATGAATTGTTAATGATTTGTTCTGGTCACTCATGATTACTTTTGTAGAATAATGGTAGCGATGAATCTGACATGTCTTTCGAAAGTCACGTATGAATCTTAGCAATAAAACATTAACTTTCTTTCTAGAGGTCATTATGTCAGCCACAGGTTCTTCAGGTGATGGTGGCCATCGTCCTTCCCGCTCTCATGGGAAAGGCAAGGCCTTTGAGACTTCGATAAGAGTGAGTGCTTCGAACTGCTCCCGAGGTCGACCCAAGACATCGGTACTCAAGATTTCTGATGACACGCCTAACCTTTCCACTTTTACTATTGAGGAGACCTTTGGAGCATCTAGAGTTGATGACTCGATGATGGTCGACTCTTCAGGTAGTATACAAGCAGAGGCGAGGAGCGTATCTGACATACTAGCGTAGTGCCTGAGTCGATCTTCACTCTTCCAGCTCTAGAGGACTCGAAGTTGAAAGATCAACATTATCGCGTCCTATTACTTCTATTCTTTGGTGGAACTTCCACGACTTCCTTATCCAGAAGTTGGGAGATTTTCATCTACAAATGGTCTTCTTCTCTTGTCAAAAGACCCATCCTAAAGGTAACCTTAAGGTGTACCACACTTGTCTTGTCGTTGAAAACTCGACATCCTATGGTGCGTGGTGGTTTTCTAGTTCTATGGCCTCTTAATGAATTTGGATCACACGATAATATCTGGTAAGAATGTATTCTTGGTGGCAAGAGTCATGGGAATTGGATAGTTATAAAAAATTTAAACAATTTAAATCTTTCATTACTTAATTTATCAAATAATCAATTTATCCTAAATAAATTATTATCTTTGTTACGCAACGGATAAGTGTTTATATTCTAAGTGCATACCCAAACAAAATATGATAAAAATAATAACAAAGTAGCATACCAAGATATATCCTAGTTCAATAGCCTAGCATTGTCTAAACCAGTCCCTTGAGCTCCACGAAAATTCGCAACCACTAAACCCTTAATCCCTTTACCAGGTAGGAAACAAGCCCTTACAATTTTCCTTTTCCCAGGCTAAGAAAGAATCTTATCTTTTTACCAAACTAAAGACTAATCAAATTATATTACAGGAAGAATCAACACCTAATCCTTTTATAGGCTAAAGATCAAACCTCACAACTCTCACAAGTATCCTTTTTATAGGTAAGGATAGAACCTTCACAATTCACTCAATTCAATTAAGAAAGAATCACAACCTTGTTCTTTTCAAGGAAAAAGAATAACCTAACATTTTTATACTTAGGAAAAGATTAAACCCTAATATTTTTATCAGAAAAGATTGAAACCTAACTATCCTTACCAGACACTAGCCCAACAGTGTTTAATCGGCTCAAACTCACAAATACACAAAAATTTGAGTTTCTTCCCAAAAGGAGCTTCAACCACCTCAAAACAGATACACTCGATTAATGTCCCAAAATTTACTACGTGATAGATATAATGTGAGGAAAATTAATATCTGATTATAAATAAATGTGGCTAGTTGGAGTGAAATAAATAACCGCAGACCTGACTCGCCTGACCGCCCAGACCCGACCCGCTTGGTTTCGATCGGCTACATACCTAAAAAAACCTTGGCCATACCCAAACCCGCCTCGCCCGATTATAGAGAGGAAATGGTCGAATACCCACATGTCCAACCCAAAATACCCAAACTCGACCGAACTCACATGTAAATTACCAAATACCCCCACTAAAATTGCTATATTACAAACCAACCCCAATATATATAGAAAAATCTGAGAACCCTAGCTCCTTCTTGGCCATTTCGTTCTCATTTCTCTGTCTCGCTCTCTCTTATTTATCTATTTCTCTGTCTCGCTCTCTCTCAATCATCTCTTCTCCTTAGAGATGACAATCATCTCCTTCCGTCGCGTTGCCTCTATCACCGATTCGCTGCAATTGATACTTGTCCAATCGATCGTGCTTCGCCACTTCTCAGGTAAGTGGTTCTTGTTTAGATAGGTTTAATTTCTTTTTTAGATTTTGTTCTATTTCATGTTTAGATGGGTTTAATTTATTGTTTAGATCTTGAATTTGAACTTTCACTGCCTGATCTAATCGATTTTCTCCCCTATCTTGAATAATGGATTTAAAAAAATATAATCCCTAACACGTAACCCGCCCGTAACCCGAAGGCCCAAAACCCGAAAAAAAAGTTAAGCTAGTAGGGGTTGGGGCGGTCGGGGTTCTCGACCCATATATCTGATTGGGTCAGCCAAAAAAAATGCCTCCCCCTGACCAGCCCGATCAAATTTCTCCCCAAGTAGGTAGCACAAATTAAAGCACGTAATCAGATAATCACATAAAACTGTTTTAAAAAGGATTTTTATGCTCTTAAATTTGAAAACGATTTTTTAACGATCTTAAATCCAAGCAATCAATAATAATATAAAATCTAGATTAAGAACAATGATTTGGAAAGCTATCACCAGGAAAACATTGAAGAATGAAAACAAGATTGCAAGACAACACAAATCAGTGACGCCAATTCAACAGCGCTTTAGCTCAAGAATTTAAACACAAAATCTCTCTTGAATATTCTCAACAAAATGATAACTCTTAGAAAAGCGTAGGAATTGATAGTTCTTGATGATTTTTTATCTAATTTTCGCAGTTCTATATGTAAAGATTGAGATCAAGCTTTCCAACGGCTACTTTTCAAAAGATATGCCTCTATAAGGCACCTTTAGACCCCATATAACATATTTATTCAATTATGGTGTATTTCACTCAAAAATAACTTTCAAAACTGTCAAATAAGTTTATAAAATATTTCTCAATTATTAATCACAAAGATAGTAAGTATTTAACTAACTAAATTGCGAAAATCTTTTAATATGTGAACCAAATCAGTATAAATTCAAAACATATAGACCATATCTTCAACAAGATCAGATGCCTCGAAATTTTTCCCTTCGAATCATAAAAAACTTCTAGTTTTTTACCAGAAAACCAAGATCTTCGAAATCTCAACCGAAACAGTCGGTTGACCGAACCCTGGCCTATCGGTTGACCGATTGATTCAGCGTGCAAACCAGGCCAAAACCAAACACCCAGTCGGTTGACCGGTTTCCCATTGGTTGGTTGACCGATTGGTATAGAGAATTTTCCTAGCCAAAACCCAACAAAATTAGTTGACTGATCGGTCAAGATACTTCTCTTTTCCACTCTTAGACCCATCGGTTAACCAAACCCTTCTTGGTCAGTTGACCGATTGATGCATGATCTACATAATTTGCTTTGAAACCTCACTGTTTTAATCAGTTGACCAATCATTTTCTAATCAGTTGACCAATTGATGTTGATTGATCAATTCCTTTACCAATTTCTGCTCCAAAACTCAACGTTTAATTCAATTAACTGATTGCTTTTCTCAGTTAACTAATTTAACCCTAAACTTCAAGTTTAAACATGATTTTCACTTAGGTCAATTTTTATTTTTCAATTTCACTTAGGAGCACCTATTTAATCACTAATTAGAATCCTAAAATTCATCATATTAACACACAAAAAAATATAACTCATTTAATAGTGTCGTGTATGATTAATTGGTGTAATTTACCTATCTATTTTCAAACTGAACTTGTTAGTTTTCAAGTATGTTTATTACGTTTTAATATGTTTTTATTCTTTTTGGTATAAATCAGTGTGTGGGGTGAAAAGACATGAAAACGGATCATAAACGATCAAATCGGATCAAGAATGGTGGAAAAACGGTGTGAAAACAAGTATAAGGGAAAAATTCATACCTGCAGCCCACCGCCGCAACGTCCAGACCGCCGCCGCGACAGTCAAAATGTAGACAAGCCCCTAAACATTCTGCAAATCCACTGCCGTAGCGGTGAGACCCACCGTTGCATCGGTGAAACAACTGAAAGCTTTTGCACCCACCGCTTTCTCCACCGCTGTGGTAAAGATCAAACCGATATACCCACCGCCATGGTAGTGAGCCCACCACCACGACGGTCACTCTGCACCAGAATTAGATATTTATTTAGACATTTTTTGTTCCCTATTTCTTCTTATCTCCTCTTCTCCGGCCATTAGAGACCCCTTAGGGCTTAGGATATTTAGAGAGTGTTTTGGGGAGTGTTCAACCAATTTTGAAGGAGAAGAACACGTTGCGAATAAGGAAAAGCGATCTTGAAGCGTTTTTAGCGGTAAATCTTCGGACTACGGCTAAGTTTCTTTTGTTTCTTCTTTATTTTCTTAACTTCAATAGGTTATTGAGCATGTTTAGCTCATTTTTTATGAGAACCAACAAGCAACATCAAAGGACACATTGCGTGTCTCGGTTGGGCCCATTACTAGCGCAAAATCCAAGAAGATCAAAGAAGCGCTTAATAGGCTAATTCAAGACCTTTCGGCTGAATCGAAAATAATAAAGCCCAAATTAGGCCCAAATGACGATCAAGGCCTAATCCATCTCATCAAAGCAAGTGAATGGGCTTAAAGCGTGATCCTGAACGGGCCAAGAATGAGACCCACGAATTTTATTTTATTTATTTTATTATTTTAAGTCTTTTAATTATTTTAGGCTGATTTATAAGCTTGATTGCCAAGTAAATCATTTCTTTTTCCAACTAGAAATGTAAGGCAAATTAGGAAGCTTCCTTATTCTTTATTTAGCAATTAGATTTTAGGGTTTCCTTTTTCCTCCATGTAGACCCACGAATTTCAAAGTGTATTAGGGTTTCTTTTCTTATTCTCTTGGCCACCTATTTAAGGCGCTTTGTAGACCTATGAATTTCACATTACTTTGATTAATAAAAATTTTGAGAGTTTTCTCTTTAGTTCTTCAGAGAACTTTTCTTGAACTTATCAAGAGTTTCTTGTGGCGTTCAAACTTATATCTTTGATTCGTGATTCATTATAATTATTGGGTCAAGATCATTATACCATTGGTTCGCGTTTCGTTCATAAATGTCGGATCAAGGTAATCTATCTTTCAAATTCTGTATTTTTAGCTCGTTCAAAATCTGATTTAGTTTCGATCTTCGTGAAGAAACCCTAAGTTGGTTTCGGGTCTCACTAATCATTGGTGAGATTCGCATCATTTGGTAATCAGAGCAAGGTCTAAATCAGGTTTCATCTATCCTTTTTCTTTTTCGTTCTTTCATATCTATTCCTTCATAATTTTTTTTTCTTGACCAAATCGTATCATCAGATCTATTGTGTTTTTTTTCTTCTTTTCGTTCTAATTCAAATCTAATCCAATCTGGAAAAAAAAAAAAAAAAAAACGCGGTGCATCTTTGTTCTGATCATATTTTTCGTTTAAATATTGTGCTTCTTCAAATCTCAATTTAAAGTTGCTGGTTTTCAAAAAAAAAAAAAAACAGAAAAGAAAAAAAAAACAGAAACAGAAAAAAAAAACAGAAACAGAAAAAAAAAATTGTGAAAATTCAGCAGCCCAAACAAAAATTGAGAATAATTTCTTCTTATTCTACTCTATAAACTTTTCTTTGTGCTCTTTTTGTTCCCTTTGTTTCGTTCCTAAAATCTCATTCTTAGTGAATGAAATTGTTGAGTTTGGATTGCTACAAGGAAATTTCTGATTGAGATTGGTTAAGTTCAATAAAGAACTAAAAGAGGAAACTTAAGAGTGAAAAAAGGCAAGAGAGTATGAGCTTATAAGAGGGTAAAAGCCGAATTTGAGTGATACACGAGTGGAGTTACATAGTTTGAGTGCAAACACGTGAGGGAGTGTTTGTGAGGTTTGCTAACTTTGTTTTGCAGGTTGCTAAACATGTCTCGAGAAACAAACAAAGGCTCGTCCGATGAAGCACATGAAAGGATGGACATAATGGACGCAAAAGTTTTCTACAAGGCCTTGGAGCAAAAGTTTCAACAGTTGAACTTGCGGTTTGATGAAGTACATGAGCGGCTTGACAAAGTTGAGTCTAGCGCACAAAAGGGGATGCCACCGAGAGCTCCTAATGTGCAACGAAGAGAGAGGAATCAGCCTCGGTTCGTGTATGAAGATGATTATGGGGATGACCTAGATGAAGACGATCGGGCCTCTAATGCAAGCTTGGGCAGATTTGGGAGTGGACATGGGAATAGAGGAGATAGACATGGGGAGCGGATTGATAATAACTTGGGAAATATCAAGGTGAAGATACCCTCATTCCAAGGGAAAAACGATCCCGAAGCATACTTAGAGTGGGAGAAGAAGGTGGAGTTGATCTATGAGTGCCACAACTACTCGAGGAAAAAAAGGTAAAACTCGTTGTGATTGAGTTTATTGACTATGATATAATATAGTGGGATCAACTTGTGATAAACAGGAGAAAGAACCATGAGAGGCCTATCGTGACATGGGCGAAAATGAAGGCCATCATAAGGAGGCGGTTTGTCCCTAGTCACTACTATAGGGACTTGTATCAGAAATTACAAAGCCTTACGCAAGGCTATCGGAGCGTGGATGATTACTACAAGGAGATGGAGGTCCCTATGATCCGGGCTAATGTCGAGGAGGATAGAGAAGCTACCATGGCAAGGTTCTTGAATGGGTTGAATCGGGACATTGCCAACGTGGTGGAGTTGCAACATTATGTGGAGTTGGAGAACATGGTTCACATGGCCATAAAAGTAGAACGACAGCTTAAAAGAAAAGGAACTCGGTCATTTCAAAATTCAAGCTCCTCTAATTCATGGAGGCCGAATGGGAGGAAGGACAAAGGGGCTGTTTCAAAATCCAAAACCGAACCCCCAAAAGGAGAGATGATGTTCCCATTGCCAACAAAGGTAAAATCGAAACCCAAACTCGTAACCGTGATATTAAATGTTTTCATTGTTTGGGAGTAGGTCACATAGCCTCACAATGCCCAAATAAGAGGACCATGATTGCACGTGTTGATGGAGAGGTGGAAACCGAAAGTGAGAGTGATGATGACCAGATGCCACAACTTGAAGATGCTTGTGATGATGATGTGGAGTACCCGGTGGAGGGAGAGTCACTTGTGGCAAGGCGTGCTCTAAGTGCCCAAGTTGCGAAGGATGACATGGAACAACAAAGGGAGAATATATTTCATACTAGATGCCACGTCAACAACAAGGTATGTAGTATAATCATTGATGGGAGAAGTTGCACTAATGTGGCTAG